>SJXQ01001312.1:0-105578 GCA_006408695.1 Aepyceros melampus
GGGTGGCCTGGACTCCAGCATGGAGGAAAGGGCAGGGCTGACATGCTAGGCTCCCCCACCCTGCCCCCGCCCCATGCAAGCTGACCGGTTCCCAGGAGCCAGAGGGACAGATAGACCCTGGGAGGGAAACAGGCCCCCACTCGGCAAGTAGAGCCCTCCTGACCCCAGCCCCAGAGCACCCTGGCGCCATCACACCCCTTCTTTCCTCCCCGGGGTGCTTGCTGAAGGCTGGCGAGGCCAGGGTGCCAGGCGGCTGGCGCTCAGCCAGCAGGGTCCCTGGCTGGACGTCAAGGTGTCCAACGTCGCCCATCACCCACGGTTCCCCGCACAGCAGGGCTCCGCCCGGGCAGCCATCTGGGGACCCCTCTAGCGTTCTCCCGGACGGGAAATGGGGGTGGGGCTCGGGGAGGGTCATGGCTCTGGGCACCGCGGATCCAGCCCAGGGAACTGCCTGCAGGATCCCGGGGGATCTGAGGCCCACCTCCCTTCCCTGGTGAGGAGGCCACCGTTCCCTGGGTGCTGGGGGTAGGAAGGCACAAATGTCGTTTCCGCCAAGTCCACGCACCCAGACAGGCATGCACACGTGCCCACCGGCATGCCTGCGTCCGCAGACACGCTGTCTCTTGTGTCTCTTTGGGGTGATTGCCCCGCGGGCAGGCTGCTCGGCGGCTCAGGCAGGAATGCTCTGGCGGGAAGCCGTTTTGTTTTGAAGGAAGTTATTGTATTTCTTAGGTCTGGGTGGATTAGCCAGGAGTCGGGTTTTTTCCACTCCAACAATTACTGGAGGCCCTGGAGAGCAGATGTCCCCTGAGGCGGCTGCACATGGCGGGGTCCCCTGGCTGCCCCCCGGGGAAGGCTGGGTGGGTGGACTGGGGAGACCAGTGTGAGGCCGCGGTGGTCTCAGAAGCAGACCCCACTCTGGCGGGTCCAGCTGGCCTGGTCTCGGGGTCCCACACCCTCCTTCCCCTGCATCCTGGGGCCTGGGTCACGTCTCACCCCCACAAGGCCCAGGGGGGTCCCTGTGTGCCCCTGGGTCCCACAGTAAAGTGAAAGAGGAGAATGAAAAAGTTGGCTTAAAGCTCGACATTCAGAAAACAAAGATCATGGCATCCGGTCCCATCACTTCATGGCAAATAGATTGAGAAACAGTGGAAACAGTGATAGTCTTTATTTTGGGGGGCTCCAAAATGACTGCAGATGGTGACCGCAGCCATGAAATTAAAAGACACTTACTCCTTGGGAGAAAAGTTATGACCAATCTAGACAGCATACTAAAAAGCATAGACATTACTTTGCCAACAAAGGTCCATCTAGTCAAGGCTATGGTTTTTCCAGTAGTCATGTATGGACGTGAGAGTTGAACTATGAAGAAAGTTGAGCACCAGAGAATTGATGCTTTTGAACTGTGGTGGTGGAGAAGACTCTTGAGAGTTCCGTGGTCTACAAGGAGATCCAACCAGTCCATCCTAGAGGAAATCAGTCCTGAATATTCATTGGAAGGACTGATGTTGAAGCTGAAACTCCAATGCTTTGGCCACCTGATGTGGAGAACTGACTCACTGGAAAATACCCTGATGCTGGGAAAGATTGAAGGTGGGAGGAGAGGGGGATGACAGAGGATGAGATGGTTGGATGGCATCACCAACTCGATGGACATGAGTTTGTGTAAACCCTGGGAGTTGGTGGTGGACAGGGAGGCCTGGCATACTGCAGTCCATGGGGTCACAAAGAGTTGGACATAACTGAGTGACTGAGCTGAACTGAACTGATGGTATATGCTGCTGCTGCTAAGTCGCTTCAGTCGTGTTCGACTCTGTGCGATCCCATAGACGGCAGCCCACCAGGCTCCCCCGTCCCTGGGATTCTCCAGGCAAGAACCCTGGCGTGGGTTGCATTTCCTTCTCCAAGGCATGAAAGTGAAAGTGAAGTCGCTCAGCCGTGTCTGACTCTTAGCGACCCCATGGACTGCAGCCCACCAGGCTCCTCCGTCCATGGGGTGTTCCAGGCGAGAGTGCTGGAGTGGGGTGCCATTGCCTTCTCCAGATGGTATATGGTATAAGGTAAAAAGAGAAATTGGGATTATAGTGAGTTTTTGACCTGGGCAACTTGATAGACCCTGATAACACTGAGATGAAGACAACAGGAATAGCAGATTTATGGGAGAATAGTGGCCTTCGGGAGTAGATTTAAGAGTTCTGTTTTGAGATCATCAAATTGAGATGCCTAGTAGATATCCAAATGGAACTAATAAGGCAATAGCTAGATATTTGAGTCAGTGATAAATCTGGAATTCCTGAGCATGTAGGTAGTTCTGAAAGCCTTGGGTCTGAAAGCCACTACCTATAGAAAGACTGTAGAGGTAGAGGAGGGGGCTGGCCCAGATGAAGACTTGGTACACAGTGACAATCAGAGAAATTGGATAGAGGATGAAAACCTGCAGAAGAGGCAAGGAGTGGCCAATGAGGAGGGAAGAAAACGAGAAGATGCCGCTGCTGTAAGAACCAGCTTAAAACAAGAGGTTCCAAAGAGGAAGTTGTAGCATTAGTTCTTGAGAAAGAACCACAACAAGGACAGAAAAGTGGCAACATGTTGCTCACTGTTAACTCTGTGTGTGAATCAAGAGTGATGAAGCAAATGCTTGCTTGGAATCAGTAAACAAGAAAACAAGAAGTAAGGAGACAATTCTAAATTTAACTGTAAAAGCAGGAACTTGGGTGGGTACAACCAGAGAGGACTGAGGCGATATTGCTTTTGAATTGGGTGATATGAATGTAATGGACTTCCCTGGTGGCTCAGACGGTAAAGCGTCTATCTACAATGCGGGAGACCTGGGTTGGAGCCCTGGGTTGGGAAGATCCCCTGGAGAAGGAAATGGCAATCCACTCCAGTGCTATTGCCTGGAAAATCCCATGAACGAGGAGCCTGGTAGGCTACGGTCTATGGGGTCGCAAAGAGTCAGACACGACTGAGCGACTTCGCTTTCACTTCACTTAATGAATGTATATGCGCTGATCAGAGAGATGGAAAACTGGGATACCAAAGAGCTGATAATTGCTGGAGAGGAGTCTTTAAGTAGGTGAAATGGGATGTGTACTAAACAAAATTATGATGCTTGACTTAAAAAAAAGAATACTAGGGATAATTCATCCAAATTATGGAAGGGAAGGCAGCCTGAAGGCACAGATTTACACAGGCAGAAGGTTTGGTAGTGATACATGAGGGTGATTCTCTAAGTCTGCTTCTTAGGGAAGGTCTACACCAAAATGTTCCCTGGTGGCTCAGCTGATAAAGAATCTGCCTGCAGTGCTGGAGACTTGGGTTCAATCCCTGGGTTGGGAAGATCCCCTGGAGAAGAGAATGGCTACCCACTCCAGTACTCTGGCCTGGAGAATTCCATGGACATAGGGTCACAAAGGGTCAGACATGAGTGAGTGACTTTCACTTGACACCAAAATATACTTTTGGTGAAATACTTGGATGAAGATACTTTTCATCTTTATTTACTTCTCTGTATTTTTATCCTCAACCTTTAAGTTTTTGCTTTTGAGCATGCATTTCTGAAAACTATGTAATGTAGATCTTATGAGTCCATGGAATTGGGACATGATAGTTTCTATTTGCCCCTACAGCTCCACTCTGCATCCTTCTCCACCTGACTGTCACCATCAGACAAGGAGCTCTACAGTCTCTGGCTTCCCAAGGGGTTTGGCCAAAGGGAGACACAACAAGATCTCAGAGAGAGGGAATGGTATCCTTGAGTATTTACTTCTGGGGCTTCCACATTGCAGAACTTTCCTCTCCTGAAGCCCACAGATGCCATCAGTTGGCTTGTTTACAATTCCCTTTTTCAGTTCAGTTCAGTCACTCAGTTGTGTCCGGCTCTTTGCAAACCCATGGACTGCAGCACACCAGGCCTCCCTGTCCATCACCAACTCCCGAGTTTACTCAAACTCATGCTCATTGAGTCGGTGATGCCATACAACCATTTCATCCTCTGTCATACCCTTATCCTCCCACCTTCAATCTTTCCCAGCATCAGGGTCTTTTCACAGAGTCAGCTCTTCACATGAGGTGGCCAAAGTATTGGAGTTTCAGCTTTAGCATCAGTCCTTCCAACAAACACCCAGGACGGATCTCCTTTAGAATGGACTGGTTGGATCTCCTTGCAGTCCATGGGACTCTCAAGAGTCTTCTCCACCACCACAGTTCAAAAGCATCAATTCTTTGGTGCTCAACTTTCTTCATAGTCCAACTCTCACATCCATACATGACCACTGGAAAAACAATAGCCTTGACTAGATGGACCTTTGTTGGCAAAGTAATGTCTATGCTTTTTAGTATGCTGTCTAGGTTGGTCATAACTTTTCTCCCAAGGAGTGTCTTTTAATTTCATGGCTGCAGTCACCATCTGCAGTGATGTTGGAGCCCCCAAAAATAAAGGCTGCCACTGTTTCTCAATCTATTTGCCATGAAGTGATGAGACCAGATGCCATGATCTTTGTTTTCTGGATGTTGAGCTTTAAGCCAACTTTTTCACTCTCTTCTTTCACTTTCAACAAGAGGCTCTTTAGTTCTCTTTCACTTTCTGCCATAAGGGTGGTGTCATCTGCATATCTGAGGTTATTGATATTTCTCCTGGCAATCTTGATACCAGCTTGCACTTCATTCAGCCCAGCGTTTCTCATGATGTATTCTGCATAGAAGTTAAATAAGGGGAGGGAGAGGGGAGGTGGGGGTCAGGATTGGGAGTTCATGTATACTCGTGGCTGATTCATGTCAATGTATAGCAAAATGAATACAGTATTGTAAAGCAAAACAAACTAAAAAAATAAAAATTAATTTAAAAAAAAAAGAAGTTAAATAAGCAGGGTGACAATATACAGCCTTGACGTACTCCTTTTCCTATTTGGAAACAGTCTGTTGTTCCATGTCCAGGTCTAACTGCTGCTTCCTTACCTGATATAGGTTTCTCAAGAGGCAGGTTAGGTGGTCTGGTATTCCCATCTCTTTCAGAATTTTCCACAGTTTATTGTGATCCACACAGTCAAAGGCTTTGGCATAGTCAATAAAGCAGAATTGTGACCCCATGGACTGCAGCATGCCAGGCTTTCCTGTCCATCACCAGCTCCTGGAACTTACTCAAACTCATGTCCATTGAGTTGGTGATGCCATCCAACCATCTCATGCTCTGTTGTCCCCTTTCCTGCTTTCAATCATTCCCAGCATCAGGGTTTTTTTCAGTGAGTCAGTTCTTTGCATCAGGTGGCCAAAATATTGGGGTTTCAGCTTCAGCGTCCATCCTTCTGATGAATATTCAGGACTGATATCCTTTTAGGATGGACTGGTTGGATCTCCTTGCAGTCCAAGGGACTCTCAAGGGACTTCTTGATTCAGCTTTCTTCAATGACTCACCTTGAGTTTGTCAGTTTCTTGCCAGGAATCTGACTTACAAAAAGGAAGGAAACTTTAAAAATCAGGGCTCAGTACCTGAGAACTAATTGGCAGAGGAAATTACAGGATTCTTTTTGTGACCTTGTGCAAGTTGTTTAGCCTTTCTGAGCTTAGATTTCTCATCTTTTTTGTGAGGATGTGATGAGATACATAAAAAGTCCCTGTAACATTGCCTGGCACATAGAAAGCATCTGAAAAGGTTATTTATGACTATTGTTATCTCTATGGATAACAATAAGTTATATTAATCAAATGAGGCCATACACATATTCACAGCAGCCCCAGGAGGTAGGCAGTCAGTATCCCCATTTTCAGATGTGAAACTCAAAGAGCTAGTTGTTTACACAATATCACAAAGCAAATACACTGACGTTTCAATCAATCAAATGTGTATGTGTGTGTAGGGATGAACTGAAGCTAATAGGAGGACTGATGAAAAGTTTAAGAAGAATCTATACCTAAAGACTCTCCCTCTAGTCTTTGCAACTCCCACTCCTCAATTCATGTAGAAGATGGTAGGTTTATCCTAGTAGAAGATAACATGAAGGGCCTGGACTGGGGTTACAGGCAGAGTTGAAACTCTGGGATACTATACTGCAAACAAGAGTGCTAAATTTATGTTTGCATATCCAGTTTTGACACCACATCTTCTTCCCGAGTCAGATGCCGCATCCAGACTTATTCCCTCCAGGCAAGAGATTAGAAGACAGTTATGGAGGATGAGATGGCTGGACGGCATCACCGACTTGATGGACATGAGTTTGAGCAGGCTCCGGGAGTTGGTTGATGGACAGGGAAGCCTGGAGTGCTGCAGCCCCTGCGCTCGCAAAGAGCTGGACACGACTGAGCGACTGAACTGAACCGATGAAGGAAATCAGGGAAGTCGAGGAAAAAGGCCTAAAGATCATGGTCTCAGTGTGACCTCAGTAAAACGCGCAGTGAGATCACCTCATAAGGAAGCCCAGCCATATAGCCCACACACATGCTTCCGGCCAGTTTGTTAGTATTCCACTCTTAATTCTGAATTGGAATCAAAGGATCCCCAGACAGCTTAAGAAAGCCTCAAACATAGAGGACAGTGGCCAAACACAAGTGATTTGAAGGGAGAAGCATCAAGACAGCAACAACAAACTACCATCAATAAATTCAGACACTGGAGGAGACATTGCATCCATAAAACGAAATCAAATGCTATGAAGAAAGGCGAGCATTTAAAGAACTTGGAAGGACTCTTGGAAATTAAAGCAACAACTGAGTGGAAAAACTCAAAAGAAAGATTAGAACAAAACAAAAAATTTCTTTCAAATAGAAAAACAGACTAAAAATGGAAAATAGCATATATAAAATTTAAAAATTAGAGAATCAGACTATGAGGACCATCATCTAACCAAAAAGAGTTCTAGGAAGAGAGGACAAAGAAAATGAAAGGAAGAAAAAATTTTCAAGAAAAATTCAATAAAATTTCCCTGAGTGAGTAAGTGAGTGAAGTTGCTCCGTCGTGTCCGACTCTTTGCGACCCCATGAACTATAGCCCACCAGGCTCCTCCATCCATGGGATTTTCCAGGCAAGAGTACTGGCGTGGGGTGCCATTTCCTTCTCCAGGAGATCTTCCCAACCCAGGGATTGAACCCAGGTCTCCCACATTGTAGGCAGACGCTTTACCGTCTGAGCCACCAGGGAAGTCCACAAAATTTCCCTGAGCTAAGTGGTATGTTTCCAAATGGATAAAAGTAAATCGTTCCCAACTATGTGATTGTAAACTTTTAGAACATACTCTTGGTGACAAGGAGAATTCTACAAGTTCTAGAGAAAAAAGGATTAATGTAAGCAAGTATCCACATGTTATTGGACCTCTCAACAACAACTACTAAAAGCTAGAAGACAGTGGAGAAATGCCTTCAGAAATACTGTGGGAAAATAGTTTCTAACCTAGAATTCTAAACATAGTCAAATAATTATTTAAATATGAGGAAAAAATATACTTTTATACATGTAAATAAAAATTGCCTTTCCATGCCCTCTTCTTCAGGAAGCTGAGCGGAATTGTCCCATCAAAATTGGTAGTAAACCCAGGTGAATAAAGAAATAGAAGTTAGGAGACACAGGACCCAGTGTGAGAGAATGTTCATACAATAAGAATCCGCCCTACAACGCAGAGGATGTGGGTTTGATCCCTGGTGGGGGAACTAAGATCCTGCATGCTCTGGGGCAGCTAAGCCTAGGCATTGCAGCTAGAGTCAATGTGCCACAAAGAAAGATCCCATGTGACACAACTAAATAAATAAGTATAAATAAATAAATATTTTAAATATTTGATGCAGTCAAATATTTTTTAAAACCTTAATTAAGGGAGGTGGAGGAAGAACCCTGGATGGAGGGGAAGGGACAGAAATATCTGCTCCTTTGCAGCCACCTGGAAAGCAACCAGTATAGAGAGGAGTAGGTCCTGTGAGTGATTTTCACAGAAATGTGAAAATGACAGCTTACCTAATGTTTGAAAATATGGAGAGGATCTGCGGCTGAGAAGGTGATAAGGAACCTGAGAAAAAGAAACTCATTTGTTTCTTTTAACTTCAGAAAAAAAAGTGAAACAAAATATAGGGAAAGAAAGGTCACTGATGAGCAATGGGATGATGAAAAGAAATTGTAGCACCAGATGCCTCTTCTAATGACAGCAGCAGCACCAACAACTGCAATCCTTCTGCATCTGTGTGGGTTCCGAGAGGAAGAAAACTCCAAGGAAGTCTGTCCTCAATGAAGTCACTTACCTTCCATCAGACACAGAAATGACAGTTCCTCCTGGGAGCCCTAGTCCCACCCTTATCCATAGTCTCTCGTCCTGGTCCAAGGATCAGGGGAAGCATTCATCTTGCCAGAGTGTAGTAGCGTAAACAGTACTGTTGGATGAGTCAATGAATACAAGATCTAAGATGCTAAGGGGCAGACATCAATCAAAAAAAAAAAATTTTTTTTTAATTCCTTTGTATCCTAATCAAGATAGTACAGACAATGACCTGTTCTGGTTTCTTAGCTGTTCAATGCAGAGGTCTCTCTTTTTAATTTGTGAGCTGCTTTTGAGGACTGAGCAGAGCAGAGACTTGAACATCCCCGCTTCTAAGAGGATCAACGCCAAAGGCTGTCTGCACTCAGGTACCATGAATGTATCCTATGTCCATGAATATGGTCCTTTCCCTCAAGGTACATCTACTTCTCTAATTATCCCCAAATGACTGACAGTGTCTATAGCCATATATAAGTTTCTCGTTTTCATTTGGGTTTTCTCTTGTCTTTAACAAAGACAATTTGAAGCAACAAATGTGCAAATATTCTTACAGTAGAGTGCAAGACTATTTTAGATTCTTGTTGTTTAAATTATACCTCATGCAAAGCATTGAAACATTTCAAGTAGCCAAAAAAATACCTCAGTGGGTACCTGTATTTTGTCCAGGGATTACTAGCACACCATCAGCAGTTTCTACCATACGGTGAGTCTCAAGGATCCCAGGAAATGGGATTCACAGCTATAATAATGTTCTCTAGGAGAGATTTCTAACTTTTTTAAAGGGCCAGATGGTAAATATTTTTAGCATTGTGGGCAATACAGTCTCTGCCTCAACTCCTTAACTCTGTTGTTAAGGTGCAAAGGCAGTCATAGACAATATATGTTCCAGTAAAACTTGTTTATGTAAGCAAGTGGCTGACTATACTGAGTCCACTAGCTGTTGGGAGTTAGTCCTTGCTCTGTGGCCTGATATGTTCTTCATAGTCCAGAGTATCTTGAGGAAATGGCACCTAGTGTGGCTCGGTGGTAAAGAATCTTCCCGCCAGTGCAGGAGGCGCATGGGACATGGGTCTGATCCCTGGGTTGGGAAGATCCCCAGAGAAGTAAATGGCAACCCACTCCAGTATTCTTGCCTGTGAAATTCCATGGACAGAGGAGCCTGGCTGGCTATAGTCCATGGGGTTGCCAACAGTCAAACACAGCTGAGCACAGCATAGCAGCACTTATCCACTCTTCCTCCTTTTGCTTCGAATTTCTGTTATTACTACACATGACCTACAGCTCAGGAAGATGTCACCGAAATCCCAAACATGCCATCTCCATCTACACACTGGCTAAATCTTCCAACCAAGTGATCACTATAGTCCTGACAATTGTGACCTGAGCCTCTCCTTAGCAGGCTCCTCACTGCTCCCCACTTTACAATATTTTTCCTAGCAGCCTCTTTCCTGGGTGTCAAAAATGTATTAGTTGTCAGCTCTGATTATTTTAGAATTTTTATTGATACTTAGGTAAATTGGGGCAGATGTGGTTTCTTCAGTAGGAAACAAAAAGTTCATTAACCAAGGAAGAAATCTTGGTGGCAAAACACTGGTGCTGCTGCTAAGTCACTTTAGTCATGTCCGACTCTGTGTGACCCCATAGACAGCAGCCCACCAGGCTCCTCTGTCCCTGGGATTCTCCAGGCAAGAACACTGGAGTGGGTTGCCATTTCCTTCTCCAATGCATGAAAGTGAAAGGTGAAAGTGAAGTCACTCAGTCGTGTCCAACTCTTAGCGACCCCATGGACTGCTGCCTACCAGGCTTCTCCGTCCACGGGATTTTCCATGCAAGAGTACTAGAGTGGGTTGCCATTGCCTTCTCCCATTTAAATGAAGTTATCACATAAAATTCTGTGAGGCCTAAATGGTTAGAAGATTTTGCTGCAAAAGCAGCTCTTAAACGCTGGCTGAAGGATGCTGGAATGTTATTGAGATGGGAGCAATTCTGGAGACTTCCAAAGACTTACACAGTAATACAAAAACAGTGAAGGCTTTATTGAGCACCAGAAAGCATTCCATTTGATGGCATGTCATTGTTTAGAGTTAGAGAGAAAAGTTGGAGGCAAATGTGGGAAGTCTTGAATCATCCATCAAAGGCGTTGTAAAAGAACTGGCCTCAATAGAATGTATATTATGTCTAAGCCAAGATGAGCAGAAAATTTCATCTTGAGCATCAACTCCCATGAACTGGTAGCAAAGGACTAGAATGGTTTTCTGGGAAGGATTTTGAGCTGTGTCTGCGCAAGTGGGAAAAACACTACAATCAACTAGTGATCAAGCCCGCCCCCTAGTGGGGAAACCAGACAGCGCCCTCGACCCCTCCAGTGTCTCAAAATTTTCCTTGCAGAAAAAGTTCCTTAACATTTGTCTTGACAATGATTTTTTGGAAGTGACACCAGAAGCACAAGCACTAAAGGCAAAGTAAACAACCGAGACTCTATCAGAACATGCACACTACCTGACATTGTCCTTCTGGTTTCTTCTCTCCTTTTTTTCTTTTTTAAATTTATTTGGCTTCATCAGGTCTTAGTTGTGGCATGCAGGCTTAGTTGCCCTGTGGTATGTGGGATCTTAGTCCCCTGACCAGGGATCGAACCATCATTGGAAGGTGGATTATTAAAGACTGGCTCACCTGGGATGCCCTGTCTTCCTTTCTAATTCAGTGTGTGTTCTTTCTCCCCAAACACTCCTAAAGGTGGAAGGCCATGGGTGGAGACGTAGAGTTCCCCACTCTGCCTAGCACAGCGCCTTGATCATGGTAACTATAGCACTTGATGGAAAAGCCAGAACATTTCCTCACAATTAATGGTGACCCAGTGAGAGTCCCTGATCCCCAGGATTCCCAGCTGCTCTTCTGCAAGCAGCTGCTGGGTCAGTGGAGGCCTGAGATGCCGAAATGTTTCCAGATACTGGACGCCTCCTGACTAATAGGTCTGAGATGGCTGAGACAGACAGAGGGGACAGAGGAGGGCCACACGACCACAAGGTTATGATGGAAACAGAAGAAAGCATATGATGTCCGTCATGGGTTCTAATCTATACAAGGTAAATTATTTGTATTGATCAATTTCATTAAATTACAACAACTCTTACAAGTTCTTTTCCTTGGCTTTGTGAAACAGGCTTGCTTTCAATGAGCTCCATCAATGACAGGCTTTCAGCAAATGTGCCTGGTTTCATACTCCTACTGTCTCCAGAGTCTAAGAAAGTGACGCTGGAGCAGATGAGGTGGGGGAGGGGGCCATATGGTTCTCTGAGAATGTTTCAGGAAGAGGTAGGAGCTAGTGCAGAGTCCTGAGGGTGGACTGTGGGAAAAGAGAAATGCACTTCAAAGAAATGGGCAGATCTGTGAAGACGGAATTAAACTATGATGTCTGCTAGCTTCCACTTGGCTTCAGAGATACTAACAATGTTCTTCATTGTGTCTGATGCACTTCATACAGATCACGTATTTCACACAGTTTCATAATGCCAGGTAAGTGGTGATGTTATTTTGAGCCCAGTCATTCAGAATTTAAAGGAAATTGAATATTTTAAGTGCAGACCTTTACGAGGCTTTCAAAAGCCAAAAATAATCACACCTTTCCAAACTAGAAAAGGCCACTGAAGCATCCTACAAGTCTGTTTCTAATAAGGTAATGTCACTTTAACCCAGGTAAAAAGCTCTCCGAGGTCCTTAATATTTAAGAATAAGGAGGTTGTGAAATCGAACAGTGAGAAAATCACAATGGACTATGCCCAGCCTTATTGATAGGTTCATATCTTTCCATGGCCTCATAAGAAACTATTGCTTTGGAGCTCCTAGCACTTATCTAAGTCCCTGACGGGGCCTGAGTTGTCAGTCCTCTTGCTCAAGCAGCTGCTTCTCAGTCACCTGAGAGTCTTTGACCAAAGGTACCCTGTTTTTTCTTTGGCATTTTTGTCTCTTTTTTTTTCTTCTCCTTTTCTCTTTTTTATTTTACTTCTGTTCCCATTAAAAAAAAATTTTTTTTTTAAATTTGGCTGTACCAAGTCTTACTTGTAGCATGTGGGATCTAGTTCCCTGACCAGGGATTGAACTTGGGCTCCCTGCATTAGGAACAGAGTCTTAGCCACTGGACCTCCCATTTTTCTTATTTTATTCTTGTCTGGCATTGTGTTTTGACTCATCATAAAGACCAGTTCATGGGGTGAGTTTTGAACTGATTTTGTTTTGATTTAGACTGGGTGTCTCACCAGTTCTTCCCAAATATAAGCTGATGTTAGGACTGACTCCAAGCACAGCAGTGAGTCCACCATGCCAAGGGCCCTCTGAGCCTTCTCTGCTGAGGAGACACTCAGATTCACATGGTCTCCTCCAGGCCCTCGAGACTGTCGGTAAGGGAGACTGGGCTCTGGTGAAGCTGGCCAGCATGTCCTGGATGGGAAGGCGACAGCCATAAAGATCACTGAATTCGGCAGAACTCTCCAGGCTCTGCTGACTGTGCACAAAGCAGGAATCATGAAGGCTTGGATCATCCCAACATAGCGAAATATTTGAAGTGACAGAGGTGGAGGAAACCCCCCACCTTGTTCAGAGGATGCTTGTGGAGGAGAGGTTTGTGAGCACCTATGGCTCAGGGCAGGAGGAAAGCAGAGCGGCTGAAGGCAGAGTCCACCAGTAGTGTGCTCTGTGTGGTCACCAGGAGGGTGCTGTCCACAGAGATTTGCAAGCAGAAAATCTGCTCTTGGATGTGAACACAAGCATCATACTTTGGTTTCAGCAGCAAATTCACCTTTTACAACAAACTGGACACTTTCTGGGGTGGTCCCCTTCAAGCTGCCCCAGAACTCTCTCAGGGAAGAACTATAGGAAGTCATCCTGTCTACACCAGCAAGAGATTTCCTGCCTATAGAAGTATAGAAACACAAGGAGCTAAGGACGCAGGGTCTGAGCAGAACATAGCACATTCCATTCTTGTCAATGGAATGAGAAAATCTGCTGGGGAAATTTCTCATTCTCCATCCCAACTAGAGAGGCACTTTAAAGCAGATTGTGAAGGATCCGAGGATTATTGTGGGTCATGGGTATGAGGAACTAAAGCTTTACATGGAGCCACAAGGACTGGGCAGACTGACTTCTTGGCATTCACAGTTTCACGAGGAGTTGGAGATCAGGACTCAGTGATAGGCCAGAAATAAGAGGCAATGTTCCAGTATCGCTCCCCGGTTATAAGAGATCTGAGGCCAGAGGGCTGCCCCATCACCCTGAAGCCTCAGCCATCAGCCAATCTAACCAACAGCCGCCCTCCTCGCCCACCCCCCAGGGGCAGCATAGGGTCCCTGCCAACTGCAAGCACCACATCCCCACCTCTAACTGCTACCAAGAGCACTTGGAGGAGGAAGGCAGATCTAGGGGAGGATCAGGGGACAGGGCAGAGGACCACAGCACAGCCAGCTGCCTGGAGGGAAGAGGACCACCCTGCCCCCCTTTGATTTCCGACCAGAATTCTGGCTCCTAAGTCTAAGCCGTGTCCTTACATCATAAGACCTCGGTGATTCTGTAATCATATCCAGTTGCCATCACAAATTGGACCTGCAGATTCATTACTAGGACTTCTCAACTTTTTGGTAAAGAAAATTTAAAAATTCACCTTCTTTCCAATATGAAATATTAAGAGATTGCACAAGTAGGTGCCCAGAATATGATACAATCCTTCAATAACTGGATGAGCTCTGATGGATGTTTGAATCGTGACCGACGACTTCCCAGCCGGCAGTTTGGTGACGAATCAACATCCTTAACATCCCAGACGGCACGAGCGGCGGGACTGCCGAGCGGCCGCGTGTGTACTGCCCTCTGGCCTCACCCGGGTCTGCAGGCCGCCCTTTGAGTCCCAGCTCCAGGGACTCGGACCGCGGAGCCCAGCAGAGCTCGGGAGGCGCTGAAGCGCCAGGAGAGACTGTGACCACGACAAATTCGCTTACAAGTTGCCCGCTGAGGGTGGGAAGAGCTTCGACTCTGTGGCCAAACTGCAGAACGCGAGGAGCTCGGAGGAAGAGCGAAGGGTTTCAGCCCGGAGACGGTGCACCAAGGCGAGAGCCACTGAGGGGAGGATGTGGACGCGGAGAAGGCCCAGGATGCTGACAGCAGCTCGAGACATTTCGGGGCAGTTTCTCGTTGTTCCTCTGCAGGTAACAAACAGCAGGTCGTCTAAAACAACCTCACACAGTGGGGCTGCAGGTCCCCTTCACGAGCTATGGAGACAGCAGAGGCGAGTCCCCCGAGGGCGAGCGCGGACCTTCCTGCTGCAGAGCCCAGGCGCCTCCCTCTTCTGAAGCCGGTGAGCACCTCCCTCAGCATTCACCTTCAAGTGAAGCGGAAGAGA
This sequence comes from Aepyceros melampus, assembly GCA_006408695.1. Classification (NCBI taxonomy): domain Eukaryota; kingdom Metazoa; phylum Chordata; class Mammalia; order Artiodactyla; family Bovidae; genus Aepyceros; species Aepyceros melampus. The sequence goes on from SJXQ01001312.1 coordinate 14,623, forward strand.
CTCCGGCTCTGGCAGCTCCTGTATTGCTGGGTCACAAAGGATCACGAGGTGAACATCACCAGGCAGAAAACACGAGTACTCTACCTTGACAGTACTACCTTCACAGTGGGACCCAGAAGAAGCCTCATCCGTGGAAGTTCTAGGAATCTGAACCCCAAACCCATGGCCCCACGGCATAGGTTTAAATCAAATGTATTACCTTTTGCCATTATGCGAGAAGGGGGTCTGTTTCCTCCGAGGAAGGAGGGCACAGGGAGAAGCATCATCCTGATGGCATCGCAGCAGCCGGACTTGTAACACTTCACCACACACCTGATCAGCTGCTTTTCTAGAAGGATCTTTGGCACTTCAGAAAGAGCAAAAATAGTTATGCGGAGATGAGAACCAAGCTCACAGGACAAAGATTAGCTGAAAGATCAGATATTAAAATGCAAACCTGTAATCAGGCTTTGGGGGAAATCTCAAGAAGGGATGAAGACGTGATCAGTTCTCTTGTTACCAAATCACAAGTCCGAGTGCGTGACGCACTGTGAGGCAAATCAAAACTAGAACATTGAAGTCTGGACCAGAAAAAGGTTTTATTACAGGTTCATACAAGGAGATGGGTGGCTCAGGCACTAAGAACCCCAATGTTACGGAAAGCTTGCAAAAGCTTTGCTCTTTAAAAGCAAAACGTGAGGGAGGGGCGTGGTTAGTTGTTGCAAACTTCTTGATGCCGGATCTTTTGCTCTTGAGTGATTGCGTGGTCAGGTAATGATGTTCCCATAAATCTCTACTGCACGGGTTCCACTGGTCTCGCCATGTGGCTTGGCTTGAGGAGACTGAGGGCCAGCTGTGCTGGGTATTTGGCTCCCTTGGTGGTGGCAGCTGGGCAGCATGTGGGAACCCGGCCCTGAAGGAGCTGCCAGCTGAGATCTGCCTCCTCTTAGTCAGGACTGGGACCTTGGAGGGTCAAAGTTGTGTCTTGGGACCTTGCCTTTTCTTGTCAAGACAAAGAATAACATTCACCGCTACCTCAAGGGCTGGGCTACGGCTAGTAGAAGGCCTCAGGGAGGGCTCTGGAGCCCTGCAGGAAATAGTGTCCAGCCTGTTTCCCGGGCCCTCCAGCTCACCTGCTGGCCCAAACCTGGGTGAGCTGGAGGGCTTCCAGGAAAAGGCCTGGACCTGCCTCTTACCTTACTCTCACCTGGTGACCACCACACCACTGACCCTTGGCTCAGTCACTTCCCTAATGGTCCCTCATTGGCAGTTCCTTGTGGGCAGAGCCCATGGTGCTGCCCAATAGCTGAGCGGGACAACTAACAGGGTGTCTCACTGATAGTTGGCTGCTTGTGGGCGGGGCCCACTGAGGCACTGATCAAGGGCTTTGCTAGGCCTGTTGCCTAGTGACAGAGAGGCGGGAGGGCAGCAATGAGGCACAGCAATGGCTGCCTGCTAAGGGCTGTGCTCATCCTGCTGTTACACTCTGATGATGTATTCAAAAGATGGGCTTTAGGATAATCTCCTAAATCACTGTAGCGATGTATCTTAGACTTTTCAAAAGGTATCAAGATCAGTGTCAGACACTTTTGAAAGTAAGAATTTTGTAAGGTTACACTAAGGAGACTTGAAAAAAATTCCCAGTTCATCTGTCAGAAGATGACTTTCATGTACTTAAGTAGTGTATTAAAGTTTTGAACTATATCATGTGTTGGTCTGAGTACTGCTTTTTTAAAAATAATTTTACTTATTTATTAGCTTTTTAATGTATTGGCTATGCTGGGTCTTTGTTGCTGTGTGGGCTTTTCTCTAGTTGCAGCAAGCAGGGGCTACTCTGTAACTGTGGTGTGTGGCTTCTCTTGCTGCTGAGTACAGGCTCTAAGGTGCACAGGCTTCAGTAGTTTCAGAGCAAAGGCTCAGCAGCTGCAGTTCTTGGGCTCCAGAGCACAGGCTCAATAGTTGTAGCCCACAGGCTTAGTTGTTCCGTGGCATGTGGAATCATCCCTGATCAAGGATTGAACCTGTGTCTCCTGCATTAAGAGGCAGATTCTTTACCACTCAGCCACCCAGGGAAGTTCTGAGTACTGCTTGTAATAAAGTACTTTCTTTTTCACTGTAAGCCAAATGAAAGCAAGTAAGTCCAATACTTACTACTTATCTCAGTAAAATACTTAGTTGTGCCAGGTGTCACCTAAGATGAATTAGAAAGACATAGATAGCATCCTTCTTTCTGCATAAAGAAGTGAGCAGTCTAGAGAATTGTGTGCATATTTGCAAGGGGTTATTGAACTACTGGATGTGAGGTACTTAGGGAGACACTCATAAGACTTGCTTAACAGATATGTTTCCTTCTTCTGCCTTCCCTTAGGAAGAATGTTATCTTGCATCTCACTGGGAATAAGGAGTACTCCCAGTAGGAGGTAGAGGTGAAGGGTCATTCTAGGTGATCATATTTTCCTGAAGCAGCCAGGGGCATAGGAAAAGTCTTAGATGATGAATGGAGGTGAAGGGAATGCCCAAGCTTGTATTTTTCCTGTGTTGAGTTCTTTGATCTAACAAGGAATATGTTCATTTATTGGATGTTAACATTTGGCAAGAAAATATTTTCAAAAGCTACAGTTGAACTGTCATCTTGCCAATATGTCATTTAAAATTTTCCCCAAAGAGGGGGAAACATCTAGGCTACAGAAACTTCAGTCTCACTTATACACACTTTCATGTCATCTTAAAGGATTGTATGGCTGTCTCCAGAGAAGGTAACAGTTATGTTACCAAAGATTTCTTTATCTAATATGTCAGCACCTTTGAACAATGTTAAAAGAATTGTAAAATATTAATTAGAATAAAAAAATTCTTAAAGGAGAGCCTATGTTAGACCTACAAATTTTATTTCAGAGACTATCCTAATGGAATTACCATGGATAAGTAGGTGATATTGGTTTTTAAAAATAACTTAAACATACAACGAAGGAGATTTGTTAGTAAATTATTGTGACTCCAAATAATAGTATCATACATGTAGCCATTAAAAATGATTTTTAAAATGTTGAATGACATAGAAAGATTTTTCATAGTAAGTGGGAATAAAGCAGACAAAAAATATATGTGATCTGAGCCCAGTTTTGTAAAATTTATGTATGCAGAGGAGAATAGGGTTAGATGCTATACACACAAGTGGAAATAGATTGAACCTATATAATAACTAAAAGCCATTAATAATAAGATAAATTGAATTTATAGAAAGGAATTCTGTAAGAAAAAATTAAAAAAAAATTAACCAGCACTTATTGAGTGCTATATGCCAGAGCAATTATAAGTGCTTTACACATATCATCCTGTCTAAACTTTGAAATGGTCTTAGACCCTTCTAATTTTATTTTACAGGTGAGAAAACTGAGAAAAAGAAGTTAAAAATCTTGCCCAAGTTTGCACAGCTAACAAAGTGTTGATATTGGCTTGAACTTGAGTGGTCTGACTCCTGAGTCTGCACTCCTGATCACAATTCTGGACTTTCTCTTACTTTGCCAGCATAGAATATAGAAAGATCACGTGAACATTATCTTGAATTTCCCTCTCTGGCCCCACTTTTCGTCCTTTTCCATCCAGCCTTGTAAAGTGGGAAGATTATGGGATGGACTATATTAACAGGTTCCTCGATCCTCCAGGGTTTTGTCAATGGGGAACGCTCTGCAGAAGACTGAAGGGAGGGAGATAGTGATGGCGCAGGGTTTATTTCTCCCCCTGCTGAGACGCTAAGGGCTGTATCATGCTGAAGAAGGATTCTGTTCCCTTCACGGGGGCGTTTGTGAGACTCTTTCCTTCCCCTTTCCAGTAGCCTCTCATCTCTGTGGGCCCAGGGATGGCTAACAGCTGTGCTATCTTGTGATCTCCCTATCCACCCACAGTTAAATTGCCCCTTTGTCAATCAGCTCTCTCAAACATCCCATTTTAAGTGTCCTAGTTAGAATCCAAACTGATACAAGGTGTGACCCCTGTTTCTAAAAAGCTGACATAGAGCACTTGGGGCACATACCTCAGGAACAGGAAAGCTGAAGACTGTGTAAAAAGAGACCCTCTGCAGGAGTAAGGCTGATGGTTACAAACTAAGGTATTTTAAGTTGCGTATTCCTGGCCACCTGCATCTTATTCTCCGTTCTTATTTTCCTCTTTTAGATAGATTAGCTGTAGAGATGTCTGTAAAGCATGCTGCATGGCGATCAAGATGCGCCCTGAAGTTTTGCAATCTCAGTGTCAGAAGTAATTATAGCAAATAATTCTCACATTGGTTTTCAGAGCAATTTACGGAGCTTGTGACACGCATGGACACTGAATCAGAGAGCATTTTATAGACAGCTCTTCATCTGGAACAGATTTACGAGGTCATCGGACAGGACCTCTCTAGAAACAGAAACAGAAAATAGAAGCTGAGACAGACTTGAGTCAAAATACTTTATGGACTTATCTGCTACTCGGGATAACATAAAGCTATAATGACACAGTTCCTTCCCTGCCTTCTCAGCCCTCTCATGTTGAGGCCTTTCTCAGTAACTACTGAACTCTTACAAGTCTGAGCAGAACAGACATTCGAGGACTTGCAACTTATGAGAAGTCAATAGCCAAACACCACAAGTCAGGACCTGGGCACTCTTCCACTCCCTTGAGGCATCTGCCTTCTTCTTTTGTACCCAACATGATTGATGGTGATAATATACAAAAGTTTTATCTCTCTCTCTCTATATATATATTTTTTCTTTTTTTTCTTTGAAATTTGAGGCAAGGACACAGCCTTTAATTCTCTGCTCTAACAGCTGAGTTCTGACTCACACAGGAAAGTGTTGGAGGAGGAGGCAGAGAGTAAGAGATTCTAGAAAGTCACTTACACAAATAGGGAAAAAGCCATCAGAGCATCTCTTAAAGCTAACACTGCATCTGCTAGTTCTGTCTGTAGTTGCTTCCTTAATTATATTCAGATCTGTGCTTTCTATAAAATACAAATAAATTCTGCAATACTTGAAAAGACAAATTTCATGAGTGTAATTGTGAGATTGGCTTGTCTGGAACTGATTGGCACTTAGAATTGACACTGATTTCCATATATCCAGGGTTTACAGTTAACCAGGATCTTGTGGAAGAATCCAGGACTGCTGACCACTGTAGCCTTTATTCAGGTCTCACTCTGCTCCATTTCACTCCTTTTCTCCTGAAGATCCCAGGGATATAGCCTGGTTCTTCTCTTGTTTGGAAGATTCTTTCTCTGTAATGAAATGAATGGTACAGTCTAAAAATGTAATTGTTACTGTCCCTTGACTTTAATATTGCATTTTTTTCATTTGTCTGGGTTTTGCTTTGAACCATGAATCATTTTAGAAATGATATGTTACAGAACTCCAACAGAAACTTGTGGATTAAACTGTGACAGGGGGTATTGAAGAAGCTGCAGACAAATTGTTAAAGACATCAGCACAATTACATTGCTTAAAAATATCATGTTAGTGTTTTATAGAACAATTGCAGACTCAATAATAACCAATATTAAAACAACAAGAACAAGAAGTTTCCAAATTCATAAAAGCCAAAGTTCTCACAAGGATTTATGTGACCATACATACATAAGGCTTCCCTATTCATCACCAACTCCTGGAGCTTGCTCAACTCATGTCCATCAAGTCAGTGATGCCATCCTCTGTCATCCCTGTCTCCTCCTGCCTTCAATCTTTCCCAGCATCAGGGTCTTTTCCAATGAATCAGTTCTTTGGAGAAATGGAAATCAATCTTCAAGAGATGGGACCACCAGACCACCTTACCTGCCTCTTGAGAAGTCTTTATGCACGTCAAGAAGTAACAGTTAGAACTGGACATGGAACAACAGACTGTTTCCAAATTGGGAAAGGAGTACGTCAAGGCTGTATATTCCCATCTCTTGAAGATGGGAATACAATCTTCTCTCATAGATCAGTTGGTAAAGAATCTGCCTGCAATGCAGGAAACCCTGGAGAAGGAATAGGCTACTCACTCCAATATTCTTGGGCTTCCCTTGTGGCTCAGCTGGTAAAGAATCTGCCTGCAGTGTGGGAGACCTGGGTTCGATCCCTGGGTGGGGATGATTCCCCTGGAGAAGGGAAAGGCTACCCACTCCAGTAACCTGGCCTGGAGAATTCCATGGACTGTATAGTTCATGCGGTCACAAAGAGTCAGACACGACTGAGCGACTTTCACTTCACAAACATAAATGATGGGCTCCCCCATCCTTACCCCCATCCCTGCCACCCTCTGAATCTCTACCTATGTTTTGCTGCCCTGATATCGAAGGGCAAGTCCCTATTGCCTTCAGCTCGACTCAACCATCCCCTTCTTTGTGATAAAGTGAAAAATGGCCTGCTTAAGGGTTAAACTATTAAGAGGAAATGGAATAGAGTGCCGGGAGCCAGCAGGAGGAGTCCCGCCCGTGGCAAAGGTCATGAGGTTAAAGGGCCCGACAGGCAAAGGCGAGGCGGGCCTTAAGGGAGCCTCGCTGGATCTGCTCGTGCATCTGCCCCAAAACGAGAGTCCGCCTGCCTTACTGCATTGTGCCTTCCACCTACTCTTCTGACATTAACAGGGGGCTGTCTCCTCACCACCTTTTTCTGGAAAAAGTTAATTTAGAGCTTTTCGATAATAAGTCTCCTGGGCAAAATAAGAGTGTTTCAATCCAAACCCCCCTGATGGCTTTCTAGCCTGTCTGCTGGACTTTTAGAGCTGCGCATGTGATTGTTTGCGGCCTCCCGACCCCGAGAGGCACAGGAAGCTTAAAACATCCTAGGAATGTAAGGGCTTCCGAGGAGTCAAAATCATGGGAATAGGACCGATTAAGGGTTTCATTTGTTGAGCCAATACTTGCTGCCAAATTTTCATATCTTTTATTTGTTGATATAGCTGGCACGTAGAAAAAACAGGTAGTAGCCCTGGTATTAGTAACCTTAGACGTTTGAGTTAGGTACTTTCTTTGTTATAACCCACTGCACCTTTGTTCTACAGGAATGTAACTTTATTTAGTACTTTGAGGGCGATGCAGACTAAAGAAAAAACACTTCAAGGGAAAAAGAGTTTTCTGGTTGATAGACATTTATCTAGGAAAAGAGCCATAAAAATGTTAAGAGGCCCCCTGGCCAGAAGATGATGTAAACCACCTGAGACCTTTGGTATACGGGAGGGTGTGCAAAAAGAAAGCCTGGTCTCAATGAGGGTCAGGACTGCTGCCCCTGCACAACTCTGCATATTCCATTATTTCTTTATGTACAACTTGGGGTATATAAGCTGCTTTTGAAAATAAAGTTGTGGGTCTGGCACCAATGCTTGGCCCTGCCAGTCGTCTTTTTCTCCTTTTCTGGCTGAATTCCCATCTGGAGCGTGGAGGCTCAACGAGTCTACTTATTTGCCCTGGCTTCTAAGACCCACGAGAGAGGGAGCCCAAGGCGGGGCACCCTCTGCTATTCAAGCGGGCGCCGGTGGCCTGTGTAGATGTGCAAACTCCTTGTCTTGGAGATTTATTGGTTTTCTGCGTAAACCAAATTATTCAGCCCCTTTTCTTCACTGAATTTTCCTACTGCACTATTCTTTTCTAATTTCTCCCCATATCTTTATTTAAACAATTAATTCCTCAGACGCCGACGCCATCCCCACTTCAAACTACCCTGAATCCACCGGAGCTGGACCCCGGCAATAAGGAGACCAGAAATAAACCCACACACCTATGGCCAATTTATTTATGATAAAGAAAGCAAGAACATGCAATGGATAAAAGACAGTTTCTTCAACATGCAGTGCTGAGAAAACTGAACAGTTACAGGCAAAACAATGAGATTAGGACATTTCCTTCATATCATATACAAAAATAAACTCAAAGTGGTTTAAAGACCTAAATGTAAGACCTGAAACCATAAACTTCTAGAAGAGAATATAGGCAGAAGATTCTTTGACATAAAATAACAGCAGTATATATATAATATATATAACATTATAATTATATTTATATATATGATCTGTCTCCTAAAGCAAAGGAAACAAAAACTTAAAAATGGGACCTCAGTTCAGTCCAGTTCAGTCGCTCAGTCGTGTCTGACTCTTTTCAACCCCATGAACCGTAGCACATCAGGTCTCCCTGTCCATCACCATCTCCCGGAGTTCACTCAGACTCACATCCATCGAATTGGTGATGCCATCCAGCCATCTCATCCTTTGTCGTCCCCTTCTCCTCCTGCCCCCAAACCCTCCCAGCATCAGAGCTTTTTCCAGAGTCAACTCTTCGCATGAGGTAGCTAAAGTACTGGAGTTTCAGCTTTAGCATCATTACTTACAAAGAACACTCAGGACTGATCTCCTTAGAATGGACTGGTAGGATCTCCTTGCAGTCCAAGGGACTCTTAAGAGTCTTCTCCAACACCACAGTTCAAAAGCATCAGTTCTTTGGGGCTCAGCTTTCTTCACAGTCCAACTCTCACAGCCATACATGACCACTGGAAAAACCATAGCCTTGACTAGATGGACCTTGGTGGCAAAATAATGTCTCTGCTTTTGAATATGCTATCTAGGTTGGTCATAACTTTTCTTCCAAGGAGTAAGCGTCTTTTATTTTCATGGCTGCAATCACCATCTGTAGTGATTTTGGAGCCCCCCAAAATAAAGGCTGCCACTGTTTCCACTGTTTCCCCATCTATTTGCCATGAAGTGATGGGACTGGATGCCATGATCTTCGTTTTCTGAATGTTGAGTTTTAAGCCAACGTTTTCACTCTCCTCTTTCACTTTCATTAAGAGGCTTTTTAGTTCCTCTTCACTTTCTGCCATAAGGATGATGACACCTGCATATCTGAGGTTATTGATATTTCTCCCGGTAATCTTGATTTCAGCTTGTGCTTCATCCAGCCCAGCGTTTCTCATGATGTACTCTGCATAGAAGTTAAATAAGCAAGGTGACAACATACAGCCTTGACGTACTCCTTTTCCTATTTGGAACCAGTTTGTTGTTCCACATCCACTTCTAACTGTTGCTTCCTGACCTGCACATAGGTTTCTCAAGAGGCAGGTCAGGTGGTCTGGTATTCCCATCTCTGAGAGTTTTCCACAGTTTATTGTGATCCACACAAATGATTTGTCGTAGCCAATAAGGCAGAAATGGATGTTTTTCTGGAACTGTCTTGCTTTTTCGAAGATCCAGCAGATGTTGGCAATTTGATCTATGGTTCCTCTGCCTTTTCTAAAACCAGCTTGAATATCTGAGAGTTCACAGTTCATGTATTGCTGAAGCCTGGCTAGCAGAATTTTGAACATTTCTTTACTAGTGTGTGAGATGAGTGCAATTGTGCAGTAGTTTGAGCATTCTTTGGCATTGCCTTTCTTTGGGATTGGAATGGAAACTGAAATTTGCTGGCATATTGAGTGCAGCACTTTCACAGCATCATCTTTCAGGATTTGAAATAGCTCCACTGGAATTCCATCACCTCCACTAGCTTTGTTTGTAGTGATGCTTTCTAAGGCCCACTTGACTTCACATTACAGGATGTCTGGCTCTTGGTGAGTGATCATACGATTGTGATTATCTTGGTCATGAAGACCTTTTTTGTACAGTTCTTCTGGGTATTCTTGCCACCTCTTCTAAATATCTTCTGCTTCTGTTAGGTCCATATGATTTCTGTCCTTTATCGAGCCCATCTTTGCATGAAATGTTCCCTTGGTATCTCTAATTTTCTTGGAGAGATCTCTGGTCTTTCCCATTCTGTTGTTTTCCTCTATTTCTTTGCATTAATCACTGAGGAAGGCTTTCTTATCTCTTCTTGCTATTCTCTGGAACTCTGTATTCAGATCCTTATATCTTTCCTATTCTCCTTTGCTTTTCGCTTCTCTTCCTTTCACAGCTATTTGTAAGGCCTCCCCAGACAGCCATTTTGCTTTTTTGCATTTCTTTTCCATGGGGATGGTCTTGATCCCTGTCTCCTGTACAATGTCATGAACCTCATTCCATAGTTCATCAGGCACTGTATCTATCAGATCTAGGGCCTTAAATCTATTTCTCACTTCCATNTCATTATAGGGGACTGGAATGCAAAAGTAGGAAGTCAAGAAACACCTGGAGTAATAGGCAAATTTGGCCTTGGAATGTGTAGTGAAGCAGGGCAAGGGCTAATAGAGCTTTGCCAAGAGAATGCACTGATCATAGCAAACACTCTCTTCCAACAACACAAGAGAAGATTCTACACATGGACATCACCAGGTGGTCAACATCGAAATCAGATTGATTATATTTTTTGCAGCCAAAGATGGAGAAGCTCTATACAGTCAGCAAAAACAAGACTGGGAGCTGACTGTGGCTCAGATCATCAGCTTGTTATTGCCAAATTCAGAATTTAAAATGGGATCTAATTAAACTTAACAGCTTTTGCACAGCAAAGGACATCACTGACCAAAGGACAATCTATGGAACAGGTGGCAATAGTTACAAACGATACGGCCAACAAAGTTATGTTGCTTTTTCCTGAACACCTTCCAGTGGCTTCTCTTCTCGGTAAGAAGTAACAGAGTCATTCCATTGGTCCCCAAGGCCCCCAATTACCTCTAGGACATCATGGTCTACCACTCTCCACCTCCCACTTTCTGTTCCAGCCACACTGACCAAATTCTGCTTATTAGACACCACTAGAAGGCAATGGCAACCCACTCCAGTACTCTTGCCTGGAAAATCCCATGGAAGGAGGAGCCTGGAAGGCTGCAGTCCATCGGGTCACTAAGAGTCAGACACGACTGAGTGACTTCACTTTCACTTTTACTTTCGTGTATTGGAGAAGGAAATGGCAACCCACTCCAGTGTTATTGCCTGGAGAATCCCAGGGACGAGGGAGCCTGGTGGGCTGCCGTCTATGGGGTCGCACAGAGTCGGACACGACTGAAGTGACTTAGCAGCAGCAGACACCACTAAGAATATTCCTGCCTCAGGACCTTTGCACTTGCTATCCTCTCGTCTCAGAATGCTCCTTCCCAGTATCCACATGGTTTGAAATCACCTTTTTGTTTGTGCTTGGAGTGTCACCGGAGGGTCCTTTCTTGATACTTTAAACATAGCATCCACCTTCATTATCCCTTTATTGTTCCTCATGGCACTTTTCCCTACTTCATTTTTATATTTATTCACGATGTCTCTTCACATTAGAATGTAAGTAAGAGAAGAAGGCTCTTGTTTGGCTGCTATACCCCTAGTATCTTCAAAAGTTAAAGTGTTAAGTCACTCAGTCGTGTCCAGCTCTTTGTGACCTCATGGACTGTAGCCCCCCAGGCTCCTCTGTCCATGGAATTCTCCAGGCAAGAATACTGGAGTGGGTTGCCATTTCCTTCTCCAGGGGATCTTCCCAAGCCAGGGATCGAACACGGTTCTCTCTCACTACAGGCAAACACTTTACCCACTTAATGCTAGGCATTTTAGTAATAAAAATAAAATGTACAGTAAGATTGCTCTGCCTCAGGCACATCGCTGAGGGATTCATAAGTAGCATATAGTTACATCTACAGAGCTCACGTTCTCTGTGCGAGGCGCGCAGCTCAGTGGCTCTGCAGGAGCTCCTGCGGTGCAGCCCACGCAGCCTACCAGGCCCGGCCGGCGCGGCCTCTGGGTGGAGCCGGGACCCGCTCCGCGCGGCAGCCGGCTGCGGGACGCCGCTCCGCTCGAGCGCGCCCTTGGCGCATGCTCCGTGGGAGTCGAGAGCCCGCTCGGAAGCGAAGGCTTCTACGCGGCACTTCCCGGCGGCAGGCTGATTTGATTGGGAGCGCTGGATTGCCCGAGCCTGGCGCGGGCGCGGGCCCCGGGCCCAGCGAGGCTCCGCCCCCTCCAGGTTCCCTGCGGCCGCCCCGGCCTCGCGCGCAGGCACTGCGGCTCTCCACGGCGGCCCGGGAGGACGGCTGCAGGTGAGTGCCGGCCCTGCTGCACTGGTAGGCGAGGGTTCCGCAGCATCGGCCTTCCTCCGCGGGCTCCGAGGGCCCCGCACCCTCCCGGGTGCTCATTCACCCCGCCTGTGATCCTCTGCAGGACCCCTCTGCGCTGGTTCCCGGAGCACCCGAGGGCACCCTGGAGTTGTGGGTCTCTTGAAGTTGCCCGTCCTTGCCTGGGCTGCAGCGACACCCGGGATTTCTGATTCCCAGTTTCCCTACTTCTTCCTCGTCCTTTACTCGTATTAGCTCCGCCAGGCAGCCCCCAGACCTCGCTTACTTTTTAGCCAAAGGCATGGTCAAGGAACGGCTTGATACCTCTCCTGGTGAATATCCCGGCGATACTATTTAACCACTGGACATTTTGCTTCCAGTAATAAACCTGGGTGAGCCTCAGTCTCCTGGAAAAAAGATTTAACGGTACTGCAGAGAGTTGTTGGAGGCGTAATGAACATAGTAGGACCGAAGCCCTGCCTGCGAAATCTGGAGCATAGCAAGAGCTTAGATGGGAGTCAGAATTATTCGTGGTGTTGTTATTGTTAGCTGAATAACAAGCTGCTTTGGAGCTTATCTTTTTTTCAGCTACTGAACTCTGGACTGCCCCAATCCTGTTTTTCAGAATCCGTTGTGTGTCCACCCTTTGCTGGGTCCTGGGGGTTCAGAGTTGACTCAGAGCCTGGCTCTGCCCTCAGGCTGGTGTAAAATGAAGACAGACAAGTACTTAGTTAGGCTGTTAACAATACCAAAAGAATTGAGATAAAGTTGCAGAGCCCACTGAATCCATCTTGAAGGAGGCTTTTTCTCCTTGAACTTCTTAGTCATCATCCTATGACAGTTACTTGACTGATAGGTTGAGAAACTGTCCAGTGTTTTGTTGGAGGAAAAAATCAGTTGGATGATTTTTCTAGTTGAGTAGCTTCAGATATTATCCTTCTGGAGCTTTCTTTGCGGACAGCTGCCCCAGATCCAGGAGCATTGGCACTGAGTGGAAAAGCACCTGCCACCGGAGGTGTTACTGTTTGAAACTGTGGTTACAAACTTTTACTTTTCTTTGTCAGTCGACTTGGTATTCTATCATAATAATGGGCTTTCGGAAGGTTGTATTTATGATAAAGACCTGAGCTGTACAGCCCTTCCTAACCACTATAAAGAAATGAAAACTTGTGCCTTTGCCGTACAGATTCAAGATAATATCCATTCCTGTCTAGAAATTGCAGGTTTGCCACTGCTGGGAGAAACCACTCCATCACCAGCAGGAGATGTATCAGCAGAAGGGAGCTAGTTCACTTTTGCCATCATCTGAGAACCAATTTCTTAAGACTTGTGGAATACTGGGTTTAAGCCTGTCTTAAAAACAGCTCTGTTGAATTACTGACGTACAATACTAGCAGGACATGTTTAGAATGTACATTTTATGCATATTGGTATGTTTATACATGTGAAACTATGATTGTTCAATGTCATTAACCTGTCCATTACCCCTAAAAGATTCCTTGTGCATTGGGTACCCCTTTGCAGTGCTTACTTCCTGCCCCTCATTTCCCCAGGCAGCCATTTATCTGCTTTCTGTCAATAGAGATTAGGTTGCACTTTCTAGAGTTTTATAGAAGTGAAATCATATGTATTTGTTTGGTCTGGCTTTGTAAAGAATCCGCCTGCCAATGCAGGAGACGCAAGAGATGCAGGTTCAATCCCTGGGTCAGAAAGATCCCCTGAAGTGGAAAATGGCAAACCACTCCAGTATTCTTGCCTGGAAAATTCCATGGGCAGAGAAGCCTGGGGCCACAAAGAGTTGGACACGACTGAGCGACTGCACACATCATGTGCTTGAGACTATGGTCTTTCACTCACCATAATTATTTTGAGATTCATCCGTGTTATTTATGTGCATTCCTTTTTATTGCTGAATAGTATGTATATATCATAATATATTGATCCATTCACCCATTCAGGGCGTTTGGGTTTTTCTCGTGTTTGGCTATTGCCCATAGAGCTGTTACGAACATCTTTATACAAGTCTTTGTATTGGGATACACTCATCCATATCTTTTTAAAAAATTAATTTATTTATTTTAGTTGGAGGATAATTGTGTTACAATATTGTGATGATTTTTGCCATACATAGATATGAATCAGCCACAGGTACACGTGTGTCCCCCCATTATGAGTCCCCCTCCCACTTTCCTCCCTACCCCACCCTCTGGGTTGTCCCAGAGCACTGGCTTTGAGTGCCCTGCTTCATGCATCAAACTTGCACAGGTCTTACTTATGGTAATATACATGTTTCTATGTTATTCTCTCAAATCATCCCACCCTCTCCTTCTCCCACATAGTCCAAAAGTCTGTTCTTTATATCTGTGTGTCTTTCTGTCTTGCATATAGGGTCACTGTTACTGTCTTTCTAAATTCCATATTTATGCATTAATATACAGTATTGGTGTTTCTCTTTTTGAGTCTGAATAATAGGCTCCAGTTTCATTCACCTCATTAGAACTGACTCAAATGTGTTCCTTTTTCTAGCTGAGTAATGGGAAATAGATGAGGAAACAGTGGAAACAGTGTCAGACTTTATTTTTGGGGGCTCCAAAATCGCTGCAGATGGTGACTGCTGCCATGAAATTAAAAGACGCTTATTCCTTGGAAGAAAAGTTATGACCAACCTAGGTAGCATATTCAAAAGCAGAAACATTACTTTGCCAACAAAGGTCCGTCTAGTCAAGGCTATGGTTTTTCCTGTAGTCATGTATGGATATGAGAGTTGGACTGTGAAGAAAGCTGAGTGCCAAAGAATTGATGCTTTTGAACTGTGGTGTTGGAGAAGACTCTTGAGAGTCCTTTGGACTGCAAGGAGATCCAACCAATCCATTCTGAAGGAGATCAGCCCTGGGATTTCTTTGGAAGGAATGATGCTAAAGCTGAAGCTCCAGTACTTTGGCTGCCTCATGTGAAGAGTTGACTCATTGGAAAAGACTCTGATGCTGGGAGGGATTGAGGGCAGGAGAAGAAGGGGACGACCGAGGATGAGATGGCTGGATGGCATCACGGACTCGATGGACGTGAGTCTGAGTGAACTCCGGGAGTTGGTGATGGACAGGGAGGCCTGGCGTGCTGCGATTCATGGGGTCGCAAAGAGTCGGACACGACTGAGCGACTGAACTGAACTGAATATTGCATTGTGTATATGTGCCACAACTTCCTTGTCCATTCGTCTGCCGTCATCATGCCTTTAAGGGACTATATTTATTTTAAAATATGGGAGGCTGGGGCAGTAGTCCCACTTTTGCCTCTAATCATTGGCGTGTCCTTGGAAGAGTCACTTCATTTTGCCTTTAATATCCATCCACAAAGTCTTTGCTGTGCTGTGATTTTGTGCCATCACTGTTAGAACTTTATGGTCTGTGTTGATCCCTGGAGAGGGTCTCAGAAGCAGAGAGAGGCAATCTTCTTTCCTTCTATTTCTTCTGCAAGCTCTCTTGTTTTTTTCATTTCACTTTTTTTCCCTTGGGTGACACATTCAAATCCTAACGTGTAACTTTGTGCAAGAAGGGAAGTAAATAACTAGCAAGAATAGGAGTTCATATCAGCTGAACTTCAGAACATTTAAATCACAGTTAAAGAGGAAAAGGTGGAAGGTTAACAAGCTCTGGAATTTGGGGGATCTTCCCTTTTCTCAACATACTCTCTTCTGAGTCCTCTCTTCTGCTCTCGCTCCAGGAACATTACGTTTAACTTTGTGGTGAGGAGGTGGGTGGGTGTTCTAGGATCCATGTGTCACAAATTAACTGAGAGTGGTGGGTGGGAGCTTTCCTAGTTAAAAAGAATTCCTGAATTTTTTCTTTGAGGTGTGGCTTGAGTCATTTGTTCCGTATTTCTCCTTTGCCTAACTTTTCTCTGACGTAAACTGGTTCAGAACCTTGTATGGGAGCATTATTTACCAATGTAATTTTGTGTAGTAAAATTGGTGTAGGCAAATAACAACAGACTGTTTTATACAGAATGAAAATGTGGCTCTGGGGTTTGCTGGTCTGTTTGGTCCTTGGGACCCTGCCTTCCCAGGCATCTGGATGGAAGCAGACACCTGTGGATCCTGAAACAAATATGAATGTGGTAAGTTTCTTAAAGGCATCTGCTTCTTAAAGCGCATCTGTGATTAATGTTATTTTCTGAAATCCAGTTACATAGCTACATGAAGCTACAAACTCCATTCTCTTTATTCTCATTATGTTTTTCATGTTCTCCGATCTCTAGTTCAGTTAGCTGAACTTTACCCACTAGGTAATGTGTATTTTACAAACCTCTTTTTACTGATGAAATGATATACTTCTTAATAAGATAAGTGATATTTTTAGACGTTCATTTCATTTTTAAATCTCACTGAATTTGTTTAAACAACAATAAAAACAGTGTTAAAACTTCCAAAAAATGTTAATACTGAATGTGTTGAACAAGAACAGATTACCACTATTCATAGTTCAGTACAAAAATCAAAGTATCTGAAAACAATTTTGTTAGAACAAATAAGCCAAAACATAATCCCTCAAATAATGGAAACATTTCAAAGTTATTAATCTTAAGCAAACAATTAAATCTGGAGATACTTTATTTAGGCATAAAATATCAGGAAAGTATAGATTGCTACAGAAAACAGCAGGTTTAAAACAGTGACACAACTGAAGAATCAGGCAGCTTTGGACATTTTGATAAATTTATAGTCAGTCAAGAGAGTGCAACCTGTTATCAGAGTCTTAAGGTTACATTTTATCTCTTGTTCCTGATTTTTTTCTTTTTAAGGTTTTTAAAAATTAAAAGCATTTTTCCTTTAAAATTTTTTTCTTTAAGAATGATAAACTTAAATCCTTTCAAGTATTTGTGATAGAATCACAAGCACTTATTTACATTGTTTTCTGGATAACTGAGTTAGCGGTATGCCACTGAGCTCCTAATTAACAATTGCCCAGTGGATTAAGTGGTACAAACTGCTATACATAAAATAAAGAAGCTTCAAGGATATATTGTACAGCACAAGGAATATAGACAATATTTTATAATAACTATAAATGGAATTAAACCTTTAAAAATTATGAATCACTGTGTTGTATACCTGAAACTTATATTAAACATCAACTATCAGTTTAGTTCAGTCGCTCAGTTGTGTCCGACTCTTTGCAACTCCATGAACCGCAGCACGCCAGGCCTCCCTGTCCACCACCAACGCTCTGAGTTTACTCAAACTCATGTCCACTGAGTTGGTGATGCCATCCACTATCTCATCCTCTGTCATCCCCTTCTCCTCCCACCCTCAATCTTTCCCAGCATCAGGGTCTTTTCCAATGAGTCAGTTTTCCGCATCAGGTGGCTAAAGTATTGGAGTTTCAGCTTTAGCATCAGTCCTTCCAATGAATATTCAGGATTGATTTCCTTTAGGATGGACTGGTTGGATCTCCTTGCAGTCCAAGGGATTCTCAAGAGTCTTCTCCAACACCACAGATCAAAAGCATCAATTCTTTGGCACTCAGCTTTCTTTATAGTCCAACCTTCACATCCGTACATGACTATTAGAAAAACCGTAGCATTAACTAGCCGGACCTTTGTTGGCAAAGTAATGTCTCTGCTTTTTAATATGCTGTCTAAGTTTCTTATAACTTTTCTTCCAAAGAGTAAGCATCTTTTAATTTCATGACTGTAGTCACCATCTGCAGTGATTTTGGAGCCCAGAAAAATAAAGTCAGCCACTGTTTCCACTGTTTCCCCATCTATTTGCCATGAAGTGATGGGACCAAATGCCATGATCTTTGTTTTCTGAATGTTGAGCATTAAGCCAACTTTTTCACTCTCCTCTTTCACTTTCATCAAGAGGCTCTTTAGTTCCTCTTCACTTTCTGCCATAAGGGTGGTGTCATCTGCATGTCTGAGGTTATTGATATTTCTCCTGGCAATCTTGATCCCAGCTTGTGCTTCATCCAGTCTGGTGTTTCTCATGATGTACTCTGCATAGATGTTAAATAAGCAGGGTGACAATATACAGTCTTGATGTACTCCTTTCCCTACTTGGAACCAGTCTGTTGTTCCATGTCCAGTTCTAACTGTTGCTTCTTGACCTGCATACAGATTTCTCAGGAGGCAGGTCAGGTGGTCCGGTATTCCCATCTCTTTCAGAATATTCCACACTTTATTGTGATCCACACAGTCAAAGTCTTTGGCATAGTCAATAAAGCAGAAGTAGATGCTTTTCTAGAACTATTTTGCTTTTTCGATGATCCAGTGAATGCTGTCAATTTGATCTCGGTTCCTCTGCCTTTTCTAAACCCAGCTTGAACATCTGGAAGCTCATGGTTCATGTACTACTAAAGCCTGGCTTGGAGAATTTTGAGCATTACTTTGCTAGTGTGTGAGATGAGTGCAATTGTGCAGTAGTTTGAGCATTCCCTAAATAAAAAAGAAGAAAGAGAACCTAATTGCCCATGGATCTTTCCTTATGTGAATTTGATCATTATTCCTTTTCATCTTTCCCCCTGGTTTTATTGAGATGTAATGGACATATAGCATTGAATTAGTTTAAGATGTACAAGATAGTGATTTGCTCTGGGTCTGTATCATTTTATCTTGTTCAACTCTACCTTGACATTCTAGTGTAGACTTATTTGTCCACTGATTAAAAATAGATTAATACTTTTTATCCTTCATTTCCCAGGATGGGGTCTCTTGAAACAAGGAAAATTGTATATTACAGAATTAACTGGCATGTTTAGAAAAGAAAAAAGAACTGTTTATTTGTGCCTGGGAGCCAGGATGGAACCAAAGAAGCCCAAAGCTATGGTAAAATAAGGCACACTTGGTGCAGAACATGTTAGAATGGTGAAACTAAGGTTTAACTAAGCATCTGTGGGTAGAATGCAGGGGTAAACAACTGGAGGATTTACTCTTATGATGGAGACTGGCTACTCCATTGAGCAGACTAAAATTTCGGTAATGATTGGTTTCTTAAATAAAACTTAGTCATTGACATTTTGTCTTCTCCTTTGCTCCACAGAGTGAAATTATCTCTTACTGGGGATTCCCTAGTGAGGAACACCTCGTTGTGACAGCAGATGGGTATATTCTTTGCCTTAACCGAATTCCCCATGGGAGGAAGAACCGTTCCGACAAAGGTATGGGTATTTTCAGTATTGAGGTAGAAAAGTTCTGAAAATGTAATTGCATTGCTGGAATTTAGCTGTTGTTTATATCAGTCACAAGTTCAGATTTAACATGAAAACATTGAAATGGGATTGTCTTTTAGATCACAGTATTCAACATATTACATTTAGCAAGATATATAAAAACACTTCAAGAAGCAAGGACAAGAATCATCTAATTTCATTTTCACTTAAAGATTCAAAGGTCAGGTTTGTTTGAGAATATGCTAAAATATCTCATTGTTATAAGGAAGCATTTTATATAATGTGATTTGGACATTAAGTAGATAGCTCTTGCTATTTGAAAATTACTTAATTTTTTGAGTAGGTAATGTCACATAGTTCAAAAATTGAAGAGAACGAAAAGCTACACAGTAAAATACCTCCCTCCTATTTCATTCTTTACCTCCCTAGTTTTTTTATGTATCCTTCCAAAATTTCTTTATTTTAAATTTATCTCTAAAAAAGTCTCTTTAGAAACAAACCTAAATTATTATTTTCCCTGCTTGCCTTTTAATTTAGAATGTGGCATGTAATGCACATTTTTGTTTCTTGAATTTTTTTGTTTGTTTTGAGTATTTTTCATACAGTAGAAAGAGCACTTTATCATTTATCCCTACCAGTACATAGTATTCCACTGTATAACTGTCATGATTTATTTAGCAAGTGTTCTCTTAGTGGCATTTGGACTATTTCTACTCTTCTATTAACAAGTACTGCTGCTGTAAATAACCTGTTTGTGTGCAAGTTTATTTATAAGATACACTTTCAGAAATAGAATTTTTGGGTCAGAGGATATGTGGATTTGTGATTTTGATGTGTGTGTGTGTTAGTCAGTCAGTCATGCCCGACTCTTTGCGACCCCACGGACTATAGCCGTAAGGGCTCTGTCCATGGAATTCTCCAGGCAAGAATACTGGAGTGGGTTGCTATTCTCTTTTCCAGGGGATCTTCCCGACCCAGGGATCAAATCCAAGTCTCCCTGCATTGGCAGGCAGACTCTTTACCATCAGAACCATCAGGGAAGACCCAGATATTGTTAAATTACTTTCCATGTGGTCTTGTTCTGGTAACTACACTTATTAGGAATACTTGAAAGTTCTTATAGCTTTGGCTTAAAATATATGCATATTTTTTCTGTGTCTCATAACTCAGCAAATCTGTGGTTTCCAGTGCAGATTGAAGAATTTCTAGATAGACTTCTTGAAATCACTGAACAGACATCAGAATAAGGATCTGATCCTTAGTTAATTGTCTCTAGATACAGATTTTTTTTAAAAAACACTTCTTGTTTTTAGAAACTTTCCTTAGGCTACTAAGGTGAGATTAAAGTAAATGGATAACTGTGTCTTCTTCAAAATTTTAGGTGAGTAGAAAATTTTTTTTCAAAGTGAATTTAAAAGCCTCTGTGTTAATTGAGCTTTATATCATTGTCTATTTTTCTCTTAATAAAATCTGATTTATCTATGTTTTTCTCCCATAAATTCTAGCCATACTGAGTCTTTTGATGATATTAACTAGTGAAGACAGTGCTCTTTTTGAAATCTAGTTTCTGACTCTTGAGAGTTTTACAATTTGTATGTTACACAATGGGAAATGAGTTATAACAGGGGCTTCTGTTTTTCTTCTGCTCAAGATACAGAAAACATTTCAGAGTGAACATATGATCTTGATTTCCTTCCTCTTTTTTACTTTTAAAGTGAACCTTGTGTACAGATTTCAGATTCAATATAAAGAAAGATATGTATTGATACTGTTTCTCTTAAAAGTGGCTAGTTGACTAATATTAGTAATGTGAGCCATTGTTAAAAGATACAGGAAACCTCAGTGAAAACAAGCTTAGAAAATGTGCCTCCTTTTTCTATATCCACCTCCGGGCTTTTCTCTCCTATAGCAATTAAAGCAAATAGTGCCGGGTGCCTTCCTGTGGTATTTATCTCAGCCACTGCAGGTGAAATTGCTGTACCCTAGGAAGTGAGCGGAGAAGGCAATGGCACCCCACTCCAGTACTCTTGCCTGGAAAATCCCATGGACGGAGGAGCCTGGTGGGCTGTAGTCCATGGGGTTGCTGGGAGTCGGACACGACTGAGCGACTTCATTTTCACTTTTCACTTTCATGCATTGGCGAAGGAAATGGCAACCCACTCCAGTGTTCTTGCCTGGAGAATCCCAGGGCGGGGGAGCCTGTTGGGCTGCCGTCTGTGGGGTCACACAGAGTCGGACACGACTGAAGCGACTTAGCAGCAGCAGCAGCAGGAAGTGAGCATCCTTCTTGACTTGCTCTCAGGTGATCGGAAGAAGAGATGGGGGAGTTCTGTCTGCCCATAAGTACTTTTGTGCTTTCACCTCTGTAGGTCTTGGGTTCTTCATTTTTAAAAACAGTCGATTGCCTGAGCTGATCTCAGAGTTCCCTATTAGTCTTTATTTCTCCCTAGTTCTATGGGTTAGGTTTCTTTTCATTTTTTGTTTTTTTGGCAGGGGTGTGTGGATTGGGGCAGTGGCTATCTTTGGCCTTCAAAATGGGGAACAGATTGAAGGCACTATGACCATAGCATCACGTCCCCGCCCTTTTCCTCTGCTCTGCAGAGGCCTCCTTGTAGAGAATCAGTGATGTGTATTTAACACCTTCTATGAGCTAAGCTCAGAGACAAGTCTGGAAGCACTCTATGAAGGTGGTCAGTTACCTAAAGGGGTTTGTGATTCTCCTCGGAACTGCACAGGTCCTTCTCTGATGGTTTGCATCTCCTTGGTCCGCAGCCGAGCATGGAGCTGAGGTTCTGCCCTGCCCTGCACTCCCGTCCTGGGGCAGTGTTGTCAGTGGTGCTAGTCTGGCTTATTTAAGCCAGCCAGACAGGCAGATTACATAAAATCCTTCACACCCAACTTGGAAGCTGGCTCATCCATGCCGCTTCCTCTCCTGTTAATAACACCCTCATTGTCCGAATGCCCAGGACCAGAAACTGCACAGCCACCCTTGACTCCCATCCTCTCTCGGCTCCCGTGCTACACGGCTTCCATTTAGCCTCTTCCTCTCTGCCAGGCCACCACCCTACCTTATGTTCTTGTGACTGCTTACCTGGCTATTTGAAATAAACTCAGAATCAGAGAGAGAGAGAAAGAATTTCAAAACAAGAATAGGGCTATTCATTCTGCTTATCTTTTAAGAGATTAATGCCCTGAATGCATAAGAAAATAATCCATGTATCTGTACTATTTATGTCATTACATGATCCTTTAAAACATAATTCATTTATCAAGAATGAAGTGAAGCTGTTCTTCCTACTCTTTTTTTTGTAAATAATTTTTTTCAAATTTATTTTTGACCGCCCAGGCTCTTTGTTGCTCTGGGGGCTTTTCTCTGGTTGTGATGAGCAGGGGCTACTCTCTACTTGAGGTTCACAGGCTTCTCCTTGCAGTGGCTTGTGGGCTTTCCTCATAGCTCAGTTGGTAAAGAATCTGCCTGCAATGCAGAAGACCCTGGAGAAGGGATAGGCTACCCACTCCAGTATTCTTGGGCCTCCCTTGTGCCTCAGCTGGTAAAGAACCTGCCTGTAAAGTGGGAGACGTGGGTTTGATCCCTGGGTGGGGAAGATCCCTTCGAGAAAGGAAAGGCTACCCACTCCAGTATTCTGGCCTGGAGAATTCCATGGACTTGTATAGTCCATGGTGTCACAAAGAAACAGACATGACTGAGTGACCCTCACTTTCGCTTATTTTCTGAGCACAGGCTCAGAGAGGCAGGCTTCGGTATTTGTGGCGAGTGGGCTCAGGAGTGGCTATGGTTTTTCCAGTGGTCAGGTATGGATGTGAGAGTTGGACTGTGAAGAAAGCTGAGCCCCGAAGAATTGATGCTTTTGAACTGTGGTGTTGGAGAAGACTCCTGAGAGTCCCTTGGACTGCAAGGAGCTCCAACCAGTCCATTCTAAAGGAGATCAGCCCTGGGATTTCTTTGGAAGGAATGATGCTGAGGCTGAAACTCCAGTCCTTTGGCCACCTCATGCAAAGGGTTGACTCATTGGAAAAGACTCTGATGCTGGGAGGGATTGGGAGCAGGAGGAAAAGGGGACGACAGAGGATGAGATGGTGGATGGCATCACCAACTTGACGGACGCGAGTTTGAGTGAACTCCAGGAGTTGGTGATGGACAGGGAGGCCTGGCATGCTGCAATTCACGGGCTCGCGGAGAGTTGGACATGACTGAGCGACTGAACTGAACTGACTGGGCTCAGTAGTTGGGGCTCGAGGGCTCTAGAGCACAGGCTCAGTAGTGGTGTCACGCAGGCTTAGTTGCTCTGCCTGCCGAATGTGGGCTATTCCCTGATCAGAGATTGAACCTGTTGCATTGACATGCAGATTCTCTACCACTGAGCCACCAGGGAAGCCCCTGCCCTTCTTAGTGTAGTTTATTTTTTTCTCAGTTTTTGTGTTCTATTGTGATGCTACAACCTTACCCCTGGGTTCAGGGATGCTAACAACCCTTCTATAGATGGTTGCAAAGTTGGAGTTTCTGTGAGGGGACTAGGGTTGTGCTCTGCTGCGCTTAGTCCCTCAGTCGTGTCTGACTCTTTGCAACCTCATGGACTGTGGCCCGCCAGTCTCCTCTGTCCATGGAGATTCTCCAGGCAAGAATTCTGGAGTGGGTTGCCATGCCCTCCTCCAGGGGATTTTCCCAACTCAGGGATCGAACCCAGGTCTCCAGCATTGGAGGCAAATTCTTTACTGTCTGAGCCACCAGGGAAGCCCAAGAATACTGGAGTGAGTAGATTATCACTTCTTCATCTTGCCAGTGTCGCCCTCATTACTTACTTATAGATACCACATTGCTTGTGGAACCTTAGTTAAAGCTGCGTGGTGAGTGTCTTTCAATCCTGTCTCTGTGGCCCCCCCCCCGCTTTTATGTAGAGCCTCACTTGGGTATCATCAAAAGAGTTTTATCACAGGCCTTGGCTGCATGACTCCTCTGCCATGTCAACTGCTTTCCTTTCTACCAGCCTCCTTGTTCTCATCCAGCTCATGTAGTTCTGCAGGATTAAGCTTCTTAGAGCCCAAGTATAATTATATGATACTGCCATTCAACAGTCTTCATGGATCTAATAAAGATAACACCATTCCTTAAGATTGTGTGCTGGCTGATGTCTGTACTATTCACTCTCATTTTGTATAGCAGTGGAGTTTTGAAGTTCACCTTGGGTATGTGCAGAGAACTTCATGAGTCCCCAAGTTAGTGATTACAGTCATAGGTAGGATGTCTATGGTGTCTTCTTCTATAGAATGGGATAGACTATCTCTTTCATCTGGTTTATGAGGAGTGCTTGAGAACTGTTGATCTTTACCCATCGTCTAAGAAATGTTTCTCATTTCTCATTGGCACAGATTTAAATTGGCACCATAGCCAAATTGCAAATAGTATCGTTGAAGTTGTATCAGTTTATAAGTATTAAAGGGCCACACTTTCACACTCTCAGATCCAAACAAGTTATTCCCCTTTTGCTAATTTCTCTCTGGGCCTCAGCTGGTGACTCAACCCATTGGAATGGTGATCACTGTGCCTACCATCTTCATTTCTACACATCCGTAAAAACACTTTTCTCCCAACCCTTGCAGCCCCACCCTGCTTAACTGTCCGCTCTGCCTGGTTGCTTGAGCAGGAAGGAGACCACTTCCTCCGAACTCCCAAACGTTTTGCTGGTAAACCTCTTGAGGTCCTCCCCGTACTCTGCTGTGGGGTTGACTTGGGTGTGTGCTTCTCTGCACCCCCTGCCCCAGCCCCTCCCACAGCCATGTTTGAAGGAGGAGGCTGCATTTTTGTCACCTTTGTATTCTTCACAGCAGCCAGCATGGCCATATTGTCTGCGTGGCAGGCCTTATTCAGAGGTGTGTCTGGCAGTCATCAGAACTGGGATTCTGAGGGAGATGAAGGCAGCAGATCCTCTCTCAAGAAAATACACACACAGGTTTTATATTCAGATGCAGAGAGTTTATGGACCCAGTGGAGAATCCCCTAATTTAGGCAATCATTTACCTGTCTAGTCAGACCTCTACTAACTAGGCGGCTTGAAATGTGTGTTTAGAAAGCTCTTGGCGACCAGCAGAGCATGTGTGGGCTGTTTCTCTGTGTTACACAACCTTCTCTCTCAAGTGTTGAGCTCCCCCGCTCCTTTACACTAATTCTGTAAGGGAATTGAAATTCAGAAATTCATCCTTCATAGGGAAGTGGTTATATTTTCATCTGCTGAGCCTTATTTCAGAAAGTCACGGGATGCGGCACTGGAAGGATCTGAGTCCTGCCTGAACTGAGGATTTGGAGACCTTGCATTTTTAACATAACTCCCTAGAGGATTCCAAGGTAAAATCCTAGGGTTTGGAAACCTGGGTTCTAGAGCAGCATGCCCTTACTTTACTGGGCAAGACAGTTAGGTTCAATGAGGGAAAGGAATTTGCTTTACATCAAAGGCTAGTGGCTCAGCCAGTCTGACTCCAGGTTCAGTATTCTTTGAGCTGGAGTGTGTGACCTTATGTATTTAATAAGTATAGAGCAAGTTCAATCTATGGGA
Source organism: Aepyceros melampus (assembly GCA_006408695.1). Classification (NCBI taxonomy): domain Eukaryota; kingdom Metazoa; phylum Chordata; class Mammalia; order Artiodactyla; family Bovidae; genus Aepyceros; species Aepyceros melampus. The sequence continues at coordinate 40,279 of SJXQ01001312.1, forward strand.
GTCAAAATATTTATTTTATTTGGCTAAAACCAGAAATAAAGGTCTTGTCCCAAACAGGTAAAATAGCAACATGATCAGTGAGACAGACTTACTTCTTGCTTAACTGTGAAATAAACTTAACTAAAGCAGTCATCAGATAAAGCGCCAACAGTGGAACATTCATATCTGAAAAGCGGTGGTTCTACCAGCCTGATGAGTGAAGTGCATTCTGGAGTGTAATTGTCTTTGTGAAGAAACAAGCTTTCTCAACTTTGCCTTGGCAAAACTCCTCAGGGGTTGCCTATTGAACTTTTTGAGTTATAATTGAAAATTTACAACCTGACTTTTGAGTTAGGTTTTGCAGGAAAAGGCCATCAGCCTGTGTTTTTTTTTTTTTAATTTTGATTATATGTTTTAGGATTCCAGCCAATTTCTGAATTTTCTGTTATGTGACTTCTAAGGAAACCATCGGAGAAGGCAACGGCACCCCACTCCAGTACTCTTGCCTGGAGAATCCCATGGGCGAGGAGCTTGGTGGACTGCAGTCCATGGGGTCGCTAAGAGTTGAACACGACTGAGCGACTTCACTTTCACTTTTCACTTTCATGCACTGGAGAAGGAAATGGCAGCCCACTCCAGTGTTCTCGCCTGGAGAATCCCAGGGGCAGGGGAGCCTGGTTGGCTACCATTTATGGGGTCGCACAGAGTTGGACACGACTGAAGCGACTTAGCAGCAGCAGCAACAGCAAGGAACCATTTCCAAAATGCAGTGCCCTACCAAGCTAAACAGAGGCCTTGATCAACTGGGATGCAATTCCTCCCCGGGGTGGCACTGGCTAGACGGAGGGCCATTAGTGCCTGGACTTGTTGACTCTGGCTGTCTGAGCTCATGCCCTTGGACCTTGGTGACACACTGGGTGTGGGGCTGTGTTTAGACCCTCTGCCTAACTTGAGTGCCGCAAGGCAGTGTCAGCTGCACAGCAGTTTCTTTTGTATTTTAACATTGGGGCCAGGAGCAGAGAGTCAGAGTGGAAAGAGGAGATGCTTGGCTCAGCACCCCTCCTTCCCCTGAACTCCCTGTCTTCCTCCTGTTTAACCTTAGTGTTTCATCAGGGAGGAATTCCCCAGCCACTCACACGCAGATAGGCCTCTGGCTACACATTCTCATAGCTCTCTGTGTGTTTCCCTCACAGCAGGTAAGACAGTTAAGACAATGAATAACAGTGTGTGATGCGGGTGATGATGCTTGTAATCTCCGGCTTCCCTGTTAGACTGTGAGCTCTCGGAGGGCCCAGACCTTTTCTGATTACTTGATAATCTCTCCTGTCCAGGGCTTTAGTTTGCCTGCTAGTATAGTCCTGGTCCTTCTGGGGCCTGGTTTGACCAAAGCATCTACACTTTATGATGACCGCAGTGGGGTAGGATCCTCCTGAGCTCAGAGGCACGGCACTTCTGTTTAAAGGCAGGCTGTGGTAACAGAGAAGGGCATGGAAAGCAGAAAAGCAGTTTGGCATGGAGATAATGGGCACTTTAATGTCACGTGATCACACAGTTCCCAGCTCCACCGTATACTCATTGTATCTGCATCCTGGGGCAAATTATTTATTTTTTTCTATGCCTCAGAGACCCCATCTATAACACGGGAAGAGTAACATACATGGTCTAGCGCCATCGTGGGTACATGTAAGCTCTAATTAAGGCTGTGCCCTGGAAAGGGCACATGGTGTATCTCTCTCTGTGTGTGAATTTGTTGTTAAGTTGCTAAATTGTGTCTACTCTTTACCACCTCATGGACTGTAGCATGCCAGGCTTCCCTGTCCTCCACTATCTTCTGGAGTTTGCTCAAATTCATGTTCATTGAGTTGGTGATGCTGTCTAACCATCTCATCCTCTGTCATCCTTTTCTCCTCCTGCCTTCAGTCATTCCCACCATCAGGGTCTTTTCCAATGAGTTGGCTCATTGCTTCAGGTGGCCAGAGTATTGGCACTCTGGCTACAGTCCTTCCAGTTAATATTCAGGGTTGATTTCATTTAGGATTGACCAGCTTGATCTCCTTGCAGTCCAAAAGAATATCAAGAGTCTTCTCCAGCACCACAATTCAAAAGCATCATTTCTTCAGAGCTCAGCCTTCTTTATGTTTCAGCTGTCACATCCTTATGTGACTACTGGAAAATCCGTAGCTTTGAGTATGCACTCTTGTTTTTTTCTTTCCTTTCTTCATTCCTTCACTATTGCATTTATTTATCAAATTTACCTGCAGTGAGCACCACATGGCAGACTCAGCATCAGGTGCCTCAGATGCTGCAGGGAGTGAGACAGAGTGGTTGCTGCCTTCTTGTTGCTTAGCAATCATCATGACCATGGCTACTGTTGGGGAGAGAGGCGCCCGGAGGACGGGGTATTTTTCTTCCCTGCTCTGTGATCCCAGCACTGTTGTGTTCCTTCCTGCTGAGGGTCATGACCTTTCTAGCAGGGTGACTGTGAAATGTGAGGGCAGTGATCTGGACTTCCCCAGTGGCTCAGACTTTAAAGAATCTGCCTGTAATGCAGGAGACCTGGGTTCAGTCTCTGGGTTGGGAAGATCCCCTGGAGGAGGGAATGGGAACCCACTCCAGTATTCTTGCCTGGAAAACCCCATGGACAGAGGAGCCTGGCAGGCTACAGTCCATGGGATTGCAGAGAGTCTTGATCTGGGATTGCCAGCTGGGTAACTCTGCACAGATAACTTAGCTACACTGTACCTCAGAGTCCTTATCTGAAAAATGAGGGTAAAAGCTAGTACCCAACTATTTTCTAAATTCCTATTGCTGTTGTAACAAACCACCACAAACTCAGTGGCTTAAAACAGCACAGATTTTTTTATCTTACTGTTCTGCAGGTCACAAGTCCTATGATCAAGGTAGGGCTGCCTGCTGGAGGCACTTGGGAAGATCTGTTTTCTTGCCTTTTCCAGCTTCTAGAAGCTACCCACCATACCTGCCCCATTCTCTATCCTCAAAGTGAGTAGGATTTTCCAGTTTCTCTCTCATTCTGACCCTCTTAGAGGGACCCTTGTGGTTATATTGAGCCTACTGGATAACCTAGGATGATACCCCGTCTTAAGATTCTTAATCACATCTGCAAAGTTCCTTTTGCCACATGAGGGTAACATGTTCACAGGTTCCAGGAATTAGGAATGGGTTTCCCCAGTGGCTCAGTGGTAAAGAATCCATCTGCCAATTCAGGAAATGTGGGTTTGATCCCTGGGTTGGGAAGATCCCCTGGAGAAGGAAATGGAAACCCACTCCAATATTTTTGCCTAGGAAAGTCCCGTGGACAGAGGAGCCTGGCTGACTATGATCCATGGGATCTCAAAAGAGTCAGACACAACTTAGCAACTAAACAGCACACCCGGTTGATGGGCCACTGTTTAGCCTACTGCCCCAACTCAGCAAGATGTGTGGTTTCTTATCTGAGATGGTGCATGCAGAGTGTTTAGCACGGTGCCTGACACAGTCAACACTTAGAGTGCTCTTACTGTGACTGAGATTATGGTACCGTGGTTAAGAATGCCCGTTCGTGCTGTCTTTCTTCACAGAGCTGTTCTAATAATAATTAATTACAGTAGTACCTTTATTATTATTATTATTGTGAGTCACTATTATTTATCAACCACTGTGTCCTCCCCCACATTAGATGAGAACATCTATATTCCAGAGAGATTGAGTAAATCCTGTAGGTTTCATGCCCAGTAAGAACCAAAGTCTAGTTCATGCCAGTGTCCTGATCTTTGTGACCTGCTCCTCCGCCTCCTCCTTTCGGTTCTTCATTGGACCTCGCTGAGTTCTCACAGCGTTTTCCAGTGTGGTGGAGGCCCGTCCAGACACTGCCATGGTCGAGAAGGCCAGTGCCTTGGGAGGTGGGAGGAACTTGCGTAGGCACCCAGTCGTCTTCCTCTTGTGAGGCTGTGGGCTCAGCAGATTCAGTTTTGAAGCCTGAGTAATCCCTTCCGGGCTCCCACCCACGTTCGGCCCTATCAGGGCCATCACGGGACTGTATCTCTTTGCTGGGTCTGTGCTGACTACGTAGGCAACTGATAAAGTCACTCACCCTCTCTGGGCTAAAGGTGACCGTAGGCCTTTTCCTCAGCCTGCAGCCCTCGTACAGCCAGTTTGGACAAACTCACAGTAGGGCTCTTCAGGAAAGACAGCCCTCGTCCCGTTCTGTTGGTCTGTTGCTCAGACAGACCAGGCTGCAGGTGCTGGCATGCGTGGACTAGGCTGGTCCTTGGGAGAATCGCCTGTGTACACAGGGGTACACGGTAATAGCTGGCTGTTACTTCAGTCAGCTTCTCTCAGCAGGATGAAGAGAAATCTGATTAAAGTAATTCGCTGGAAGATGTGAATGACAGTAGGCTTAACCCTCCTAGAGAGAAGCTTCTTTTTCCAGCAAATCCTTGACTGATGCGGGTTGGGAGAGATGACATTGTGCCTTCCTTCCTCCCCCTGCCCCATCTCGTGGGAGTCAGGTAGGAGCAGGTAGGAGAAGCTGGCACACAGGTGGGTAGGCCTGTCACAGTGTCCTTGTCTGTTCTGCTGCCGTTTTGCGTTCACTAAATGTTAGAGGGAAGGGACAAGCAGTTTAGCACCTATTTTCCACCCCAGGCCTGGATTTGTTAGTATTTTCCCTTTGTTGGCCCGTCATGTCTCATAGTCATGGGCATGGGGAGCCCAGTGGGTTATATTCTCTGTGGCTTCTCCCTCAGAGGCCCCTTTCGTTTTGAGAGGAAGGGGAGCTGGCCCCACTTGCAAGGATGTATGCCCCTGAAGGAAGTCCTTCATATCCCCTCTGTGCCCAGATAGACAAGGCACCACGCCCTGCCAGTGGTTCCCCAAACTCCTGTGCATCAGAGCTTTTACAATGCCCTCTGGGGTCCCAGCTGGGTGAGGCCCGGGATACAGAGTCAGGTCTCTGCAGATCCAGGCTGCCGAGCCCTTTGTGGGGAGTCTGTCACTTGAGATTCGTCTCAACTCTTCGTCTCCTGGCTGAGGGAAATTGGTCTTTCCTCTGAGTTTTACTGCGTGGTAGTCTAGCCCTTTCCACAATGGGCTGGAAAGTAATCGTGTCTGTCTCCATGGAGAAGGGGGCACTGCTTACCCACTTTCTTATCCCTGAATCTAGCTCGGTGACTGCCACAGAGTACGTACTAGGACAGGTTTACAGAAAATGTAATGTGTGTTTTGAATCACTTGATTTTTTTTTTTTTTAACCTCCAGTGCTTTGCTTATTATCCAGTGAAACTCTCAGTGAACATTCCTCAAATCACTGAGTAGGACATAGCTGAGAAGCTTGAGGTTGCTGTCAGGCGGAGCCGTTTCTCAACCATGTGCTTCTCCGTGCCAACCCCTTTCCTCCCCTGCTGGCATTTCCCAGGAGAAAGCCATGGGATCTGCCCTCCCCTTTGCAGTTCTTGGCCCAGATCCTCCAGATGTGAAAACACCTGACTTTGAAAGATCAGATTCACTCCTTTCTTCCTTTCTGGTTTCACCTTTTATATCTGTGGTTCATTGAGCTTTTGGATCCAGCTTGAAGTGAGGGGTGGGGGAACCCTAAAAAACAAAAAGAAAATTAGAAAAAAACCTGAGTTTGATTCACTCCATCCCCTATGACAGATGTCTTAACAAGTCACTGAATTTTCTCTACCACCGTCTCCCCTGCTTAAAACAAGATATTCCCATTTGAATGCAGAGTTCCAAAGAATAGCAAGAAGAGATTAGAAAGCCTTCCTCAGTGATCAATGCAGAGAAATAGAGGAAAACAACAGAATGGGAAAGACCAGAGATCTTTTCAAGAAAATTAGAGATACCAAGGGAACATTTCATCAAAGATGGGCTCGATAAAGGACAGAAATGGTATGGACCTAACAGAGGCAGAAGATATTAAGAAGAGGTGGCAAGAATACACAGAAGAACTGTACAAAAAAGATCTTCAAGACCAAGATAATCACCATGGTGTGATCACTCATCTAGAGCCAGACATCCTGGAATGTGAAGTTATGTGGGCCTTAGGAAGCATCACTACAAACAAAGCTAGTGGGGGTGATGGAATTCCAGTGGAGCTGTTTCAAATCCTGAAAGATGATGCTGTGAAAGTGCTGCACTCAATATGCCAGCAAAGTTGGAAAACTCAGCAGTGGCCACGGGACTGGAAAAGGTCAGTTTTCATTCCAATCCCAAAGAAACGCAATGCCAAAGAATGCTCAAACTACTGCACAATTGCACTCATCTCACACACTGGTAAAGTAATGCTCAAAATTCTGCAAGCCAGGCTTCAGCTGGCTTCACCTTTCCTTGGAAGGAAAGTTATGACCAACCTAGATAGCATATTCAAAAGCAGAGACATTACTTTGTCAACAAAGGTAGGCTGTGGTTTTTCCAGTGGTCATGTATGAATGTGAGAGTTGGACTGTGAAGAAAGCTGAGCACCAAAGAATTGATACTTTTGAACTGTGGTGTTGAAGAAGACTCTTGTGAGTCCCTTGGACTGCAAGGAGATCCAACCAGTCCATTCTAAAGGAGATCAGTCCTGGGCATTCATTAGAAGGACTAATGCTGAGGCTGAAACTCCAATACTTTGGCCACCTCATGTGAAGAGTTGACTCATTGGAAAAGACCCTGATGCTGGGAGGGATTAGGGGCAGGAGGAGAAGGGGACGACCGAGGATGAGATGCTGGATGGCATCACCGACTTGATGCACATGAGTTTGAGTGAACTCGGAGTTGGTGATGGACAGGGAGGCCTGGGGTGCCGCGATTCATGGCAAAGAGTTGGACATGACTGAGCGACTGGACTGAACTGAACTACAATCCAGATACCTGGATTGTTTCATTTTGAAACAATTTTCTTGTTTCTTTTTCTGTTACACACAGACTCTTTTTAACCATGGATTGCAATAGAGATTGTTTTAGGCAAAGCCAAGTCCATGGAAATTCAAAATGTGGGGTAAATACAGGAGCGTAAATACAGGTAAATACAAACCAAAATAAGGTTTGGGAAACCCTTCCATGGATTCTAGAGCAAGGGGTCTGGGAATGTTTTAAGCCTCATACAGGGGTAAATGGCAGGTTCAGGGTTCAGTAGAGGTATTTGCAGATGTTTTTGAAAGCCCCTTAGCTGCCATAGTTGGCCCCTTGGCCCACCATGTGTGGTGGGCACACGCCTGAGTTGGTCGCCTGCCCTTTCCTGGGCTTCACGTTCACCTCTTGAAAAAGCATCCGTGGCTCCTAATTGCTCGTGGGAATCCAGAAGTTATTTACTGGTGGTGTTTAAAGAGTTTCCTGGTATATCTTCAACTTGCCAACTCCCACGTTTCTCCTTTGAACCTTCTGGGGATATAGGGAGGGAATTATAGAGATTTCAGAGGCATTTGAAATATTCCCTCAAGAAAAGGTAGGGAGCTGACTCCTGGTCCCCGCAAACTGGCGCCTGCCTCCCCTTCCTGTTCAGTCCTAGCTGCCTCACCCTTTACGCTGCTCTCCCCTCCTCGGTTCTCCCACACCCTCTGGAGCCCATCCTCCTTTCTCAAGACTCTGCCCTGCGAGGCTGGCTACTACGCAGCCTCAGGTTTTCCATTAAGTGTCTGAAGAGGCACAGGTTGGAACCAGCAGCTAGGAGTTTCGCTCCCTGTGTGCTAACCTCCTGCTTTCCCTTAACCCTCCCCAGCAGACACCACCGAGCACAGATGCTCCTTCTGTTAGTGAGGACCAGCACCAGAGCCTCTTGGAACAAGGCAGTCCTGCTCCACTGGTCCCTGAGGTCTTTCCTTGGTCAACCTGACTTCCTGGTCTTTTAATGTCCAACCATCTTTCCCACGAGCTTCCGTGATAGCTCAGTTGGTAAAGAATCTGCTTGCAATGCGGGAGAGCCAGTTCGATTCTTGGGTTGGGAAGATCCACTGGAGAAGGGATAGGCTACCCATTCTTGGGCTTCCCTTGTGGCTCAGCTGGTAAAGAATCTGCCTGCAATGTGGGAGACCTCCGTTCGATCCCTGGGTTGGGAAGATCCCTTGGAGAAGGAAAAGGCTACCCACTCTAGTAGTCTGGCGTGGAGAATTCAGTGGACTGTATAGTCCAAGGGATCGCAAAGAGTCGGACACAACTGAGCAATTTTCACTTTCACCTTTCCCGTGGCCCAGTCCCAAAACCAGAGAAGGCACCCCACTCCAGTACTCTTGCCTGGGAAATCCCATGGATGGAGGAGCCTGGTAGGCTGCGGTCCATGGGGTCGCTAAGAGTCGGACACAACTGAGCAACTTTCACTTTCACCTTTCCCATGGCCCAGTCCCGAACACCTTTGGTGGGTGAGAAGTGTCCTCATGTGCCCAAGAAAAACAGCTCCCACGCTCTGTTTACACATTATGTACAGTACAGTTACCCCTGAATGGTAACACCACCTCGGTCTTTTGTTTCTATTTCATTATTTGCTTTGTGATCTTCTGCGACTTACCTGTTGAGCATGATATCATGTCAGTTTTGAAGCTTTGTGCAGCTAACTCCTAAACATGATTGCCTTCCAGGTCCCAAACCAGTGGTGTTCCTGCAGCATGGCTTGCTGGCAGACTCCAGTGACTGGGTCACAAACCTGCCCAGCAGCAGCCTGGGCTTCATCCTGGCAGATGCTGGTTTTGATGTGTGGATGGGGAACAGCAGGGGAAACACCTGGTCTCGGAAACACAAGACTCTTTCAGTTTCTCAGGATGAATTCTGGGCCTTCAGGTATCTTTTGAGTCGATTATGGCGAGGATCTATTTCCTTGGTACCCTCAGCGTAGACATTGGGGAGGCAAATAGATGGGGAATTCAAGATCGTATGACAGGAAAGCAATGGTTTGTGGAAGGTTCTACACCTTAACCTTCTCCCTTCCTTCATAAACACATACTCCAAATGTTAGAATTTAATAAATAGCAGTAAGGTAAATTATAAATAAATGGTTACATTGAAGGATTAGATTCAATAAGGAAATTTTAGTTATTTTGGCATTCCTGGTGGTGTGGGTTCTGCTGAGTAAATTGTGTCCCATAACCTTCTCCTTTCCTTCATAAACATGTCCTCCAAATGTTCACTTTTCTTATTTCCAGAAGTTCTCTTCTCTCTCTTAATTCCAGCTGGACCAGTTAATCACTGCATAACATTAGGCATGCATGTGGCATAAGCCCTCTGTGTCTGTAAAATGGGCATAATAAATACCTATCTTGTAAGGTCACTGGGGGCTTAACAGAGAAGATGCAAGCTGGAAAGAGACTGGCAAAGAGCGTTGGGAGCGGTAACAGCACGCATGCACACGGGGTCAGGGCTGTGTCCGCATACCAGGCATTGGAGAAAGTCAGCACTGGGGACTCCTTTAGGCTTGCTTCCCATTTGTAATACCAGAACCTACCCAAGGCTGTAAAACACAAGAATGAGAGCTTTTTACCAAAGGCCTGTCCGGGAATATATTTGTTGTTACATTATTTGTAATAGCAAAAAGTTGGAAACTCCCAAATGCCCATCAGCAGTGAATGGACAAATAAAGTGTGACATATTGACACAGTCACCAACCGACAGCTATATGTGATGGCAGAGATGAAGTCTGATGCAGAAAGATGCACACTGTTTGATCCCATTCATAGAAAATTTCAAAAATGGATTGCACTATGAAAAATGAGGAAAGCGGTTCTTTTCAGGAGGCATGGTTATCAAGAAGCCCAGAGAGGCTTCTGCAGTCCGGTAATGTTCAGTTTTCTGCACTCAGAGCTGGTGTGCCCAGCTGTGTTCAGCTTGTAGTGACTCATCAGACCCACATGCTTGTTATTTGTATGCTGTTGTATTTGTATGCAATGTCTCCATGAAAGGTTTCCTTTTTTCGGATTACAGTTTTGATGAGATGGCAAATTATGACCTACCAGCTTCAGTTAACTTCATTCTGAATAAAATGGCCAAGAACAACTGTATTATGTGGGTCATTCTCAAGGCACCACAATAGGTATGTATATAATAAAACTGGAAGGTTGATAAAATGTCTTGTTACAGAGTTTGTGTTTGCCCTTAAAAGTGAAATAGTAAAAAATGTTAGTTCGGTGGAGTTTTGTGTTTGTTTTTTAATGCCAAGCAGAAATAATTGAAAGGGCAAAGAAGTTTTGTCAAACTGAGTCTTCTCTGGAAATTCAGACTTAAACATAAGTAGGTAGACATGCTGTATATGGCTCCCTTGATTCAAGGAATTAATGTAAGGCACAGCCTATTACGGGCCTTCCTAGGTAGCACTAGTGGTAAAGAATCTACCTGCCAATGCAGGAGAAACAGGAGATAGAAGAGATGTGGGTTCAATCCCTGAGTCGGGAAGATCCCCTGGAGTGGGAAATGGCAACCCGCTCCAGTATTCTTGCCTGAAGAATTCCATGACAGAGGAGCCTGGCAGGCTACAGTCCATGGGGCCACCAAGAGTAAGGCACGACTGAGCACGTGTGCACACGCATATTACATGTCTTCCTAGTTAAATACCGTGGGGATGTGAGAGGGTAGATAGACAACAAGACGTTTTATAAATGTAGGAGCTTTTATAAAGAAAACAAGGAAATATGCTGATTTTGTTAAGTGAAGTAGACTAAAGCTAATTATAAGTATGTCATATGGTTTATGTACAGTTTTTAAAAGTCACAAGCATTTTTAATTTATGCTGATGATAAAAGTAATATGTGGTCATTGTAACAGAAACAAAATTTAGCAAAGTTTCAAGAAAAAAAATTGCCCATAATTCAAGCAAATGAGTTCCCCTGAATAGAAACTAGAGACCTGTGTCATAATTGGTTTAATTCCCTCTTTAAGGGTAAGCTATGACTAATATCTTTGTGTTCCTATCACACGGTCTCCTTAGAATACTTTCCTAGAAGAAAACTATGATATGAAAGGTAAAAATGCTTTAAAGCATCTCCAGATATGTGGTCAAGTAGCCTTGTGTCATTACCACCCCTCCGCTCTTTGCCAGCTTGAGAGCCTTCAAGCAAAAAGTGACATGGATATAACTGCCCTTCTTATTAATGGACTTAACCACTTTTTCATCCATATTCCCCCTTCCCTGACTTGTTTATTTGTGTCCTTTGCCCCACTGCTTTCAAAGTTGACATTCTGGGTCAAGTTTAAGGCAAGAAGTGACCTAAGAGGAAGCTAAAAGATGTTTTAGAGCTAGAGGATTCTAAATGTGTAAGTTCCTTTTGAGTCCATGGTGATTGCTTTGAATACCTTTGTATATCGTTCTTAGTGATGAAGGGATGGGACCAGGGGTGGATCTATTAGGAATATAGACTTCAATCTCTGGCTTACATCATAAAGGAATGGGAAACATCTCCTGGTTCTAGCAACTTGGATTTCTTCCAGTGTATATCTAGGTTGAAAATCGAAACAAGCACTTAACAAATACTTGAGTTACTAATTTAACCAAACTCAGTGTGTGCACACATAGGCGTTCTGTGTGTGCATGTGTGCTCAGTAGCGTCCAAATCTTAGCAACCTCATGGACTGTAAGCCCTCCAGGCTCCTCTGACTGTGGAATTTTCCAGGCTAGAATACTGGAGTCGGTAGGTAGCCATTCTGTTCTGCAGGGGATCTTCCCAGCCCAGGGATCAAACCCGTGTCTCTGGAGACTCTTGCATTGGAAGCAGATTCTTTACTGTGCCACCTGGGAAGCCCAGGCATTCAGAGGCCCTCATTTCTAGAGTTTTGCTTCCTGGCATCGCTTGCATAGATAATCAACCAGGGCCTACTGTATAGCACAGGGAACTATACTCAATATCTAGTGAAAGTGAAAGTCACGCAGTCATGTCCAACTCTGCGACCCCGTGGACCATACAGTCCAAGGAATTCTCCAGGCCAGAATACTGGAGTGGGTAGCCGTTCCCTTCTCCAGGGTATCTTCCCAGCCCAGGGATCAAATCCAGGTGTCCCACACTGCAGGCAGATTCTTTACCAGCTGAGCCACCAGGAAGCCCAAGAATATTGGAGTGGGCAGCCTATCCCTTCTCCAGCAGATCTTCCCGACCCAGGAATTGAACCCAGTCTCCTGCATTTCAGGCAGATTCTTTACCAGCTGAGCTACCAGGGAAGCCCAGTGTGGGAGACCTGGGTTTGGTCCCTGCATTGGGAAAATCCCCGGAGAAGGGATTGGCTATCCACTGCAGTATTCTGGCCTGGAGAATTCCCTGTACTGTATATAGTCCATGGGGTCACAAAGAGTTGGGCGCTGCTGAACCTGAACGACTTTCATTATTTGCACGGTTCTCAAGTTGCCACTAGAGGGCAACATGCACACCCACCCTTGCCTTTGCAGAGGGAAGTCCTGGCAGATGGAGTTCTGTTCTTTTCCTTTTGTTCTCACAGGTTTTATAGCGTTTTCACGGATCCCCGAGCTGGCCAAAAAGATTAAAATGTTTTTTGCCCTGGCTCCTGTGGCTTCAACAGAGTTTATGACTAGTCCTCTACTTAAATTAGCACGAGTTCCAGAATTTTTTCTCAAGGTATTTGGACCCACCCCACCCCTACTCCCTTCCTTCACAGATTTCCTTTGGTGCTGAAGAATTGGCCTTTAATGGAAGGATGTGTGCCTTCCTCCCCGACCAGTGGAGTAGTGACTTTCCTTCTTTCCATGAGTTTTCTTCCCTGCTTCACCCCTACTTCCAGAGTCAGGGAGTCAGGGAAGGTATCCTTAACTCTACACTGGAGCCTCCTTTTCTTATGGTTAACACATCAATGAAGCGCCCCACCTGCTAAGAAAGAGAGGACGAGGAAGACCAGGAGAAAGGCAGCTTAAACCTCCTTGAAGTTGCCCTTTATTCCATAGGATGGGAGACGGGAGCTTCCACGTGCCTGACCTTGGCCGCACTGATGGTGATCTAAAGACACAGTTCAGTTACTGTTATTTTTTATTATATGACCCCTACGCACGGGCTGATAACGTCACCAGAGATCAATGTGTGAAGCCCCCAAGCTGTACTCAAGGAGGCAGTATTTTTATGAGAAGTTGAGAACCAGCTAAGGCCAGATGCACTATGTGTATTCTGGACATGATAACATTTATACACACACATTTGAAACCCCATACAGGAATATACACTTAATGTATACATATCTCTTGGCCATTTAAGAAATATGTTCACAGGACATACAGACCCTTCTCTGACCTCAGAATCCAGATTCTCTGTACCAGTGGTCAGACAGGCAGATAAGATATGGGCCCCTCTAACCAGATTTATTTTAAATACCTTGGATAATAGAAGCTTCAGTTTTCATTACAAACAATTAGAGATTACAAACAAAGTACCTTCAACTACCAGGGCTTCTCTTTGTACTTTCCTCCTGGTGCTCAGCTTGGGGTCTTTTCTTATGGACCTTGTGGGTGAATTTACATACCTGTATAGGTCCAGAGAGAAACATATTTTTTTTAACATAGACAGTATCCAACTGTGTAACTTGAGTACCTTGATAAAGACCCTATTTCCAAATATATCACATAGTGAGATAAAAGGAATGTCTTTTGGGGAAGGGACACAATTCAGCCTATAAAACTGCCTTTGTAAGCATTTGAATTTTTCATTCTGCTTATCCTTCTGGATAGGCATTAGCAAAAGTGTAAATTATAAGGAGATAATTTGAGTTCACTATAAGGAAGATCTTTTTCCTGTTTCATGATATGTACATGTGTGAAGATCTGCCTGGAAGGCATGGTGATTACCCCAGAAATACTTGAGCACAGGTCTAGGGGCCATTGATCAGGCCTGGTATACACAAGGAGTCAGCAAACATTTTCTGTAAATATTTTTGGCTTTATGGGTCATATCATTGCCCTTGCAACCACCAAACTCTGCCATTATTACGTGAAGACAGCAAGGGACAGTGTGTAAAGAGATAAGCTCAGCTGTGTTCTAATAAAGCTTTATAGAAACGGCATGCTGACAGAGGAGGCATGGGGCTGTATTGCTTAATGGGTGCAGAGTTTCAGTCTGAGATGCTGAAAGAGTTCTGAAGACAAAGTGTGAATGTAAACTGAACACTGAAAAATGGTTCAAATGGTAAATTTTATATCAAGTATTAAAAAGCCCCAAAAAGGAGTGGGCAGGATTTGGTGCACTGGCCAGTGGAATTTGATTAGACATATGTGTTCTAAGGAAACACATTGCTGACCAATTACAGTTTCCACTCTTTCTCAGAAGTCACTAGCCATCTATCAATGTCAGATGAAACCTTTTGGGGCTGGCCCTGGAATGAGGGATCGTTCAGGCTCTTTCCCTCTGTAAAAGCCTTCTGTGGACCTATTTGAGTTGCTGCCTTCATTTTTGCATTTGAGACTTTAACATCTGTAATATCTGCTGTTGCCTTAGTAAGCGTATCACACAGGAATCCTGGTTTGAATGACTGCTGGTTGCCCTTTCTCATCTGAGTCCCTCTGTGCAAATAGGTGGCATGTGTCTGCTTGTGAGGCGGGACATGGAGGCCAGTACATCATAATGAAATGCTGACAGTCTTTTTATTTTATAGGATTTATTTGGGACCAAAGAATTTTTGCCAGAGAGTGCATTTTTGAAGTGGCTGAGTATACATATTTGCACTCATGTCATTCTGAAGGAGCTTTGTGGAAATCTCTTTTTTGTTCTGTGTGGATTTAATGAGAGAAATTTGAATATGGTATGTATGTTTACAATAACACTTGCTTTAAACTTTCAGTGATTTTATTTTATCTGTGAATATGTGTCTTTGTGTTGGAGGATGTGGGAGAGGCAGGAGTGACCTCAGCAGAGCTCTCAAGAATCTCATTTCAGAGGCACAAGAATCCACCTTGGCAGGTGCCTGAAACACCAACTGTGGCTAGCCTCTGGCCAGCGCTTTCTCGGTTTCCTACATTGCACTTGTGTGAAAACTATGCAATGAGGAGATTGCTTATCATTTAAATTCTGGTATTTATATTTTTTAAGGAATTTTTTCTTTAAAATAATAGACACATTTAGCTGTGTTTAAATTTTGGAATGTCCACTGATACAAAAACACCCATTTATAACATTTACTTATTTATTTTATAAAATGTAAACCCTTGGCCAGCAATGTGCTGATGTATTGTAATTACAAATTACATTTGTAATTTATTGTGTTATAGTTTGAAAATAAGTTTTAAAATTCTGAAGTGAAGGCTCTAGGAAATTTTTAAGGGATGTTAATTTTTCCTGTTTGTGATGAATAAAAAGCAGGGTGTGATTGTCATAGAAAACTTTGGAAATTCAGAAAAACATGCAGAAGAAAATAGAAATGACCAGTAATCTCAGCGGGTAAGCCCCACAGTTGCAATGTTGCTGTATTTCTTTTATGTGTGTGTGGTTATGCATATTGTTATAGGATGTATTAATTGTGGTCAAAGAATTTTTTCCAGCGCTCAGTCTCCTGTATTTGAGACTATGCCTCTGTAGTTTCTAATGCTTCCCAGGATAAACTGGGTTTAATATCAATGCCTCCTCCATGCTATTTTCATTCTTTATTTCCACGTATTTATTTTGCAGTCGAGAGTAGCTGTGTATGCAGCACACAATCCTGCCGGAACTTCTGTGCAAAACATGATGCACTGGGCCCAGGTAGGCATCTCAGGAGCGTGGTGGGAGGTTGTGGAAAATCAGCACTGGAAAGTTCTGTGCATTCCAAGACACACAAAGTCTGCTCACACGTCTGGGCTGCCTTCCAGTGCCCTGGGCTCTTGTCACTGTGTCAGCGTTGTCTGTGTTTTCCTTCCTTGGGCAGACTGCATTACATGCAAATTCACCAAACAGCTATTGAGGGCTTCCCTAGGGGCTCAGTGGTAAAGAATCCACCTGCAGTTGCAGGAGACACAGGTTTGATCCCTGAGCTGGGAAGATCCCCTGGAGGAGGGCATGGCAACCCACTGCAGTATTCTTGCCTGGAGGATCCCCATGGACAGACAAGCTTGGTGGGCTACAGTCCACAGGGTCACAAAGAGTCAGACATGACTGTGCAACTAAGCACACGGAGCATTTCAGCATTAACCCGTGAACACAGTTTACCTGAAACATCAGGGATGAGCAGCTAAATCAATCATGGATATAAATGACAGTCACTGAGTTTTAATAGAGACTTTTGATTGTATGATTACATATCACAAAAATATGCATGTTTATTCCAGAAAATGTATAAATCACATAT
This sequence comes from Aepyceros melampus, assembly GCA_006408695.1. Classification (NCBI taxonomy): domain Eukaryota; kingdom Metazoa; phylum Chordata; class Mammalia; order Artiodactyla; family Bovidae; genus Aepyceros; species Aepyceros melampus. The sequence goes on from SJXQ01001312.1 coordinate 56,467, forward strand.
GGCTATAATAATAAGGCTTCTCTTATATCATTCTGTAATCCCCCACACAGAAAATGTATACCCAGGGACATGAAATGTCTCTGCATTGTACTGTTTCTGGCTGCATGTCATTTCAAAAAGTAGTAGTTAAAGATATAGATAGAAATCATAATTATAGAAACAGATTGATTTATTTTCCTTTTACTCTTATAGCTTGATTTTTTTTCCCACTTGACAATATGTCAAGGACTTATTTCTACCTTGGATCATGTTTTTTCCCCCATGTACAATTGTACAAATTTTCCCCTAGATTCTTTTTAAATATGAAATAACTCACCAGTTAAATACCAAACCAAGATGCAGGGGGTGTCTTGGATAGCAGTTTCCAAACATCTGGCAGTCACTGCCTGCATCAGAATCATGTGAGTTGCTTTTAAAAATACACTTTTTAATAAAATACTGTTTTTAAAAAGTAAGGGGGAGTAGGTTTGTCATAGCGCTAGTAGATTAGCTGGGTTTACCAGGTGGCTCAGTGGTAAAGGATCCACCCGCCAATGTGGGAGACGCAGGTTCGATCCCTGGGTTGGGAAGATCCTCTGGAGAAGTGAATGGTAACCCACTGCAATATTCTTGCCTGGAGAATGCCATGGACAGAGGAGCCTGGCAGGCCACAGTGCATGGAGTCGCCAAGAGTCGGACATGACTGCCCAAACTTGCACATTGGATTAACTACAGTCCAGGCTTTATGAACTTGCATTCATGTCACATCCTAGCAAGGTAATGCTCAAAATTCTTCAAGCTAGGCTTCATTAGTACATGAACCAAGAACTTCCAGATGTACAAGCTGGATTTAGAAAAGGCAGAAGAACCAGAGATCAAATTGCTAGCATCCCCTGGATCATAGAAAAAGGAAGGAATTCCAGAAAAACATCTACTTCTACTTCATCGACTGCACTAAAGTGACCGTACACTGTGTGACTATGTGAATCACAATAAACTGTGGAAAATTTTTCAAGAGATGGGAATACCAGACCACCTTAACTGCCTCCTGAGAAACCTGTACACGGGTCAAGAAGCAACAGTTAGAATCGGACATTGAACAACAGACTGGTTCCAAATTGGGAAAGGAGTACGATAAGGCTGTATATTGTCACCCTGCTTATTTAACTTATATACATCATGCGAAATGCCAGATTGGATGAATCACAAGCTGAAATCAAGATTGCTGGGAGAAATATCAACAACCTTAGATATGCAGAGGATACCACTCTAATGGCAGAAAGTGAAGAATTAAAGAGCCAGTTGATGAAGGGGAAAGAAGAGAGTGAAAAAGCCGGCTTAAAACTCAACTTTCAAAAAATTAAGATCCTGACATACAATCCCATCACTTCATGGCAAACAGATAGGGAAAAAGTGGAAATAGTGGCAAATTTTATTTTCTTGGGCTCCAGAATCACTGTGGATGGTGACTACAGCTGTGAAATTAAGAGATGCTTGCTCCTTAGAAAAAAAGCTATGACTAACCTAGATAGCATATTAAAAAGCAGAGATATCACTTTGCTAACAATGGTCCATCTAGTCAAAGCTACGATTTTTCCAGTAATCATGTACAGATGTGAGAGCTGGACCATAAAGAAGGCTGACTGCCAAAGAATTGATGCTTTGAACTGTGGTATTGGAGAAGACTCTATAAGTCCCTTGGACAGCGAGACGATCAAGCCAGTCAATCGTAAATAAAATCAACCCTGAGTATTCATTGGAAGGACTAATGCTGACGCTCCAATACTTTGGCCATCTGATGTGAAGAGCCAGTTCATTGAAAAAAGACCCCGATGCTGGGAAAGATTGAGGGCAGGAGAAGTGGCCAACAGAGGATAAAACGGTTGGATGGCATCACCAATTCAGTGGACTTGAGCTTGAACAAAGTCTGGGAGATAGGAAGGACAGGGAAGCCTGGCATGCTGCTTTCCATGCAGTTGTAAAGAGTTGGACCTGACTTAATGACTGAACAACAGCAACAGTGCTTTAAAACACAAAGACTCCTGTGTCCCATCCCTAGAGATTCCAGTTCATTCGGACTGGAGAGCCTAAAATTTTGTTTTTTAAAAACAACTTTATCGAGGTATAAGTGACATACAGTATTTAAAGTGTACAGTGTAGTCTGTTTTGCCATATACACCTGCAAATATATCACCACAGTCAAGACAATAAACATATCTCTTACCCCCAGAGGCCCTGGTTGGCTCCTCCTGGAGCCGACTCAAACCCATGTCCATTGAGTCTGTGATGGCATCCAACCATCTCATCCTCTGTCATTCCCTTCTCCTCCTGCCTTCAGTCTTTCCCAGCATCAGGGTCTTTTCCAATGAATCAAGGCTTTGCATCAGATGGTCAAAGTATTGGAGTTTCAGCTTCAGCATCAGTCCTTCCACTGAATGTTCAGGGTTGATTTCCTTTAGGATGGACTGCTTTTGGTGCCGAGTGGTGAGAATTTAAATATTGTTTAAAAATTCTGCCCATTAGATTCTACTATTCAACAGGATTTGGGACCCATTGCTTCAGGACATTACTGGCACGCTCATGTCCCAGGAACCTTGGCTGTTGGGAGTGCCATGGGTCCCCTCCCCCTAGGCTTGTCCCTACGAACCAGGCAGGATGGGGTGTGAGGCTTTTAGCGCCACGGTGACTGTGAGGCCCCGTGCTAAGCATCAGTGACTCAGTGTCGGAGCCTGGCTTAGAAGAGAGGCATCTGCAAGGCAGGGAGCTCGTGACAGGCAGAAGAGCACACACTTACCTCTGAAGTTAAGTCCTAAAACCTTCAGAAGTCATCAAATGTTCACTGCTAAGTATCCATTCAAGAAAGTGAGAGAAAGAAAGAAAGTGAAGTCGCTCAGTCGTGTCCAACTCTTTGCAACCCCATGGACTGTAGCCTACCAGGCTCCTCTGTCCATGGGATTCTCAGGCAATAGTACCGGAGTGGATTGCCATTCCCTTCTCCAGGGGATCTTCCCGACCTGGGGCTTGAACCCGGGTCTCCCACATTGTAAACAGGCGCTTTACCGTCTGAGCCACTAGGGAAGTCCAAGTATCCATTCAGGCCCCTGCTTTTCTCCTCAACCACATCTGTGTTTAGTCGATGGTTTTCTTTGTGTACCCTGCCATCAGTGAATGCTGATCTGCGTGAGCATTTTTACCCTCAACCCTAATGGCCATTTTTCAGGAAGGCCCGGCTTCTGTCATCTTAGAGGTCAGTGCTCCCTTGTGCAGAGGATGACTGAGCTGAGCTCAAAGCGTATGCTGAGCCGTCCAGGCACTGTACCCTGTGCCTTAGCGCAGCGCAGGGGACCCCCAGCCCTGGCTCCTCAGAGCCCCGGGGAGTGTGGCGCCGAGGCTGTCAGATTCCCCCGTTCCCCCCGCCCCCTCCATGCTGGCATTCCTTCATCCTTTCATGCTGCATTCCTCCCCGTCCTCTGGGTTTGCCTGGAGCTCTTGGACAGGGTGTAAGCCAGGCTCCTGCTCTGGTCTAGCCCTTTTCTCACACAGCGGGTGGGAGTCAGAAGCTGCTGGCTGTGGATACGAGCAGCACTCTCAGGCCTGGGGGTGACCAGGTGGTTTTAGGTCCTAGGTGCATTGCAGTGTGCCCCAAGAGTCTTTCGGAAGTCCAGATTCCCTGCAGAAGGTCGCCCTACCCCTTTGCTCTTCTGCTGCCTGTGTCATCCCTTTGTCAAGAAGATAGTTGCTTTTTTTTGGCCCTTAAAGGCCATTGTATTCATAGTACCTTTTGAAATGAATCTTTTGTGTAAGTAATTAGCATTTGCTTCTCAATAATTCTAAACGTAGTTCTTTACTGGATTTTTAAATTTAGCTTAAAATCTTACCCTCTTGGATAAGCCTCACGTGTTTCAGATTTCTTCCAGAATCTCTAATCTCCTCGGTGGCTGTGCCTAGAGCTCAGGTCCTTGCTCCTATTTGAAGAAGGCAGTCCTAACGTATCTTTTCAGTGCTGTTCAGAATTACTGGTGTGTGTATTAGTTGCTGAGTCATGTCCAACTCTTTGCGACCCAATGGGCTGTAGCCCACCAGGCTCCTCTGTCCATGGCATTATCCAGGCCAGAATACTGGAGTGGGTAGCCTTTCTGTTCTCCAAGGGATCTTTCTGACCCAGGGATTGAACCCAGGTCTCCTGCATTGCAGGCAGATTCTTTACCATCTGAGCCACCCTGGCTCAGAATTACTTAGGGCACTCTAAGATAACTTGGGTCTATCCAAGACTTGTTGGGAATCAGAATTCCTGAGGGTATGGCCCTGGGATCTGCTTTTTAATAAGTACCTTGCAAGATCTGATGTTCTCTATTGTTTGAAACCTGCTGCTTAAGAAATATACATTAGTTAGGCTCTTCAAAACACTGTAAGAAACATTTAGTAATTTTTTATTACATATATTGTTCATTATGAAAATTTCAAAAATACATGAGTACAAAGAAGAAAATACATCATCCGTGTGTCTACCACCAATGATAACTACTGCTAGTATTTGAGTATTATTCAGTGCGGTTCAGTTCAGTCACGCAGTCGTGTCCGACTCTTTGCGAGCCCATGAATCGCAGCACGCCAGGCCTCCCTGTCCATCACCAACTCCCGGAGTTCACTCAGACTCACGTCCATTGAGTCCGTGATGCCATCCAGCCATCTCATCCTCTGTCGTCCCCTNCACTTCAGTCACGCAGTCGTGTCTGACTCTTTGTGACCCCATGAATCGCAGCACGCCAGGCCTCCCTGTCCATCACCAACTCCCGGAGTTCACTCAGACTCACGTCCATTGAGTCCGTGATGCCATCCAGCCATCTCATCCTCTGTCGTCCCCTTCTCCTCCTGCCCCCAATCCCTCCCAGCATCAGAGTCTTTTCTAATGAGTCAACTCTTGGCATGAGGGGGCCAAAGTACTGGAGTTTCAGCCTCAGCATCAGTCCCTCCAGAGAAATCCCAGGGCTGATCTCCTTTAGGATGGACTGGTTGGATCTCCTTGCAGTCCAAGGGACTCTCAAGAGTCTTCTCCAACACCACAATTCTTAGGCGCTCAGCCTTCTTTACAGTCCAACTCTCACATCCATACATGACCACTGGAAAAACCATAGCCTTGACTAGACGGACCTTTTTTGGCAAAGTAATGTCTCTGCTTTTGAAGATGCTGTCTAGGTTGGTCATAACTTTCCTTCCAAGGAGTAAGCGTCTTTTAATTTCATGGCTGTAGTCACCATCTGCAGTGATTTTGGAGCCCCAAAAGATAAAGTCTGACACTGTTTCCACTGTTTCCCCATCTATTTACCATGAAGTGATAGGGGAGGTATAATGTTTCCTTTACCCTCTTAGGGTTTCTGACTGGGACTGCTGTGGGACAGATTAACAGGAATAAAGCATATGGATTTTTTTCTGTGTTCATGGGAGCCCTCCCAAGAAAAATGAAGACCCAAAGAAGTAACTCTGCCGAAGTGCTAATATACTAGGTTGAACAAAGAGTAGCAGTTGTGGAAAAATAAAAGATCTGAGGAGACTTACAGGATATGAGAGTTATTTTTGCAAGGTCTGTTTATGTAGCTTCTCATAGCCTGCTCTCTGAGGCTCTGGTGTTGTGCATGCTTCTTCCCCCTGATATCTCAGGGAGGGCTTCTTTCACAATCAAGTTTTGTTGTCCCTTTTTAGAAAGAAAAAGGAAGGTCATTGTCCTCCGTGCATCTGCTGTTTTTCAAGTACCTTTAACTCCAAATGATCATTATGCCAAAGCAGCATGGTTTGATTGCCATGTCCTCAACTCTTTCAGTGAAATCTTATAATTTTTTGGTATAGTTGTTTCCATTACAAAAGAAGAATTATGCTACATGCACGTTTTAATTATTTTATTTTTATTGAACTAAGTAGCATTGTATTTCTTAGGTACAGGCTAAGTTGCTGTATCAGAGACGCTAAAATGCAGCATCTAAATAGTTTTCTTCCTCAGAGTCCAGTCGAGACATCAGTGGCACGTGATTGTGGAGTGGGGGGAACGACTGCTCCAGGAGGTCCTGCAGGACCCAGTGCCCCCTGCAGTGTAGCTCACCATCTCCGGGGCACTGGCCTCCTCCGTCTGGTTGAAACTGGGTCACTTTCATGGCAGTTTCAGCCCATAGGAAGAAAGCCATGAGGGATATCGTTCCTACCCTGGCAGCTAGGTGCTTAGCGAAAAACCTAGAAATTTTATTACTGAAAGGAAGAAGGCAAGAATGGGTCCTGGGGGAACAAACAACAGTCTGTGCCATAGTCAGAAATACCTTTACAGGTCAATAATTACACGTAGAAATATTTGTAACTGAGAACAGCTTTTTATTACTTGAATTTATTATTATTTTTATTATTACAATGGTAGTGTTTTTTGGGCAATAAAACATCCTAGGACAAGTATTCTTGAATTAGAGATCTGTTCTTACCTTAGGGAGATGAGTTTCTTAGGATTTGGTCTTAGTAGACTTAATGATCAGAGGATAAGTATATCTTTAAGACTTATCGATATGTATGGTACTTTAGAAAGGTTGACCCTAAGTATAACCATAGTGCACGTTCAATTTTATTTTCTGACTTTTCTCCACTTAATATTGTTTATAAATGGTTTTCTCTTTCTATTTTATTATATATATATTCACAACAGTGGCATACTATGTGTATATTGTATGGTATATTTAACTAAGTATCTGTCATTGAATGTTAGCTTATTAATGGATTTTTGTTACTATAAATAATCTTCTTCACATTTCCCATCCTCTGAAATGCCCTTTCAAGACATATTGAGAAAAGACAAACTGATGTCTGTCTCCAGGGGCAGAAAAACTTGCGTTCATATATTTTCACTGACAATTAGAGTTGGGGAACAGATGCACTAACAGGTGCTGTAAATTCATATCTTATTCTGCTTGTTAAATACGCTTCAGATATTAATATCTGTCATTTGTGATGATGAAAGCAGATGCTAAATATTTCCCCTGTAGTACCTCGTCTCACATTGTTTTCTGTTGCATGAAACAGTAGAATTTTATGCAGTTGATAAGAGCTAAAAACTTCTCCTGGGGTTTTCCTGGTGGCTCAGATGGTGAAGAACCTGCCTGTAACGCAAGAGACCCAGGTTCAATTCCTGGGTCAGGAAGATACCCTGCAGAAGGGAATGGCTACCCACTCCAGTATTCTCATAAATCAAAAGCAGTTTGGCAAAAATGTCTAGATTTTTTCCATTTACTAGGCACCACCCTCTGGCCAAAACATGAACAGTTTTCAGTTCATTTAGTTGGCCCATTTTGAATTTGTTTCTCCACATATTTTTAATTGGGGGATATAGAGGGAGTATGAATTTGCATTATTTCAAAATTTATGAATAAGTGACTTTTTATTAATATTTTGATATCATGTTATTCAAAATAAGCATACATTTAAATTTCATATACAACATCATTTCATGGCTCCAGTATCCTCAAGTGGTTAGAAATGTTCGGGTGTGCAGTATAGTTTGGTGATTATACTGGTACTCAAGAAAAATATTAAATAAAATTATTAAAATGTTAAGTAATATGACTAATCAAATAGAATGGATATAGGAAATATGAGATTATATGTTATTATATATTAATATATTAACATATATTAATATAAGTATATAGTGTTAATATTAGGCTACATATGCTTGCTAATACAATTAATATATTTACATACTAATATAAATATATTTACCCATATACTGCTAAGTCGTTTCAGTCATGTCTGACTCTGTGCGACCCCATAGACGGCAGCCCACCAGGCTCCCCCGTCCCTGGGATTCTCAGGCAAGAACACTGGAGTGGGTTGCCATTTCCTTCTCCAATGCATGAAAGTGAAAGTGAAGTCGCTCAGTCGTGTCTGACTCTTAGCGACCCCATGGACTGCAGCCAACCAGGCTCTTCTGTTTATGGGACTTTCCAGACAAGAGTACTGGAGTGGGGTGCCATTGTCTTCTGCGATTACCCATATGCTGCTAAGTTACTTCAGTCGTGTCTGACTCTGTGCGACCCCATAGACGGCAGCCCACCAGGCTCCCCCATCCCTGGGATTCTCCAGGCAAGAACACTGGAGTGGGTTGCCATTTCCTTCTCCAATGCATGAAAGTGAAAGTGAAGTCGCTCAGTCGTGTCTGACTCTTAGCGACCCCATGGACTGCAGCCAACCAGGCTCTTCTGTTTATGGGACTTTCCAGACAAGAGTACTGGAGTGGGGTGCCATTGTCTTCTGCGATTACCCATATGCTGCTAAGTTACTTCAGTCGTGTCTGACTCTGTGCGACCCCATAGACGGCAGCCCACCAGGCTCCCCCATCCCTGGGATTCTCCAGGCAAGAACACTGGAGTGGGTTGCCATTTCCCTTCTCCAGTGCATGAAAGGGAAAAGTGAAAGTGAAGTCGCTTAGTCCTGTCCGACTCTTAGCGACCCCATGGACTGCAGCCCACCAGGCTCCCCCATCCATGGGTTTTTCCAGGCAAGAGTACTGGAGTGGGGTGCCATTGCCTTCTCCAATTACCCATATAAATATACATTAATCATGTATAAATGTATATTAATCTATATATTATTTGTAATATGTATTCCTTTACCAAGTAAGATAGTTAACTCTTTAGAAAAGTTTATGATTCAAATTTCAGTAAGAACGTCATCATAAAGTTGATCCAGTGGCTGCACTGTTGATCCAGTATCGTTTACAGTACATAGGTGTAGCTGCTTTAATGTGTCATGTAATAGCTACTTTCTAATCATACAGTGTGAAGTTGAGTCATTTAGGAATGGAGAGGAAAATAATGCCATTTTATTTTAATCAGTTTGGAAATGAAGAGTGAACCTGGGTTTCAGTATAAACTTGGGAGTTGGTGATTTACAGGGAAGCCTGGCATGCTGCAGTCCATGGGGTCACAGAGTCGGACACGACTGGGCGACTGAACTGAAGTAATACGTTTGGTATCTGGGGAGGTGGCTAACTCTTGCAACCTATGATGTTAAATCAAATTTCTGTGTTAGATAACTCTCCTCTGCCTCCAATTATCTTCTCTCTAGGTTGTTAAACTGAACAAGTTTCAAGCCTTTGACTGGGGAAGCAGCGCCAAGAATTATTTTCATTACAACCAGGTAAAGTCTTCAAAGTTTTTAGAATTTAAATGGGCCCTGAAAACTCATCACAGAAGCCAGCCTGAGTTATGAGAATTCTGGCTGGCCTCCGGTGCTGGGGAAATGTCCAGGAGGGTTGACTAGGTAGCCTTTGTTTTGCCCTAGTCAATTCTAGAACAGCCTAAGCTTCCCGGTTCATTCTTTGGACAGTGTCCTTTCTCTGGCTCTGAATGTGCAGCTGTCTTCTCATATGTCATAGATAGTGATCAGGCACAGATATTAGAGCCAGATAAATCTAGGACTGATAGCTGGTGGCTGGTGGTGGTGGGGGTATTTGGCCAAATTACATTGCCTAAACCTTTTCTTCCATATACAAATAAATTGACCTTTTTTTGAGTGCTGAGGAGTCTAAAGTGTGAGGCCCTATGCCCATGTTTTCCTTACTTAATTCTCAGAATATCCGTGTGACATTGATGTCATTATTATTATTAAAGCAGAAGAAACTGAGACTTAGAGAATTTTTATGACTGTGGCACACCCCAGAGGGAGGAGAGGTTTGGGGTATGACTTCAAAACCCCTTCGCAACCACTTGGTTTGGTTTTGCAGCTTGGCATCAACCACCTGGGAGAATGATGCCTTCCTCTCAGGGATGTTACCAGCACAGGGTAACAGTTCAATAGCCAGCAGTCATTATAGTATTCTTTTCTTCTGGGTTAGTCTTCTTTATGGTTCTGCAGTCGCAAGTTAAACAGTAACCTGAGAGCAGTTTTCAAAATTTAGTCTTTTATTCTTGGATCAGATTTTCTAGGCGGTGGTTTCAGGGGATTGCATTTTTTGTCAATGAAAACAACAGAGACAGAGCTTCCTGTGGGTTTTCATTACAGAGCTCCCCTCCCCTTTACAATGTGAAAGACATGCTGGTGCGGACTGTTGTCTGGAGCGGAGGTCGGGACTGGCTCGCGGACGACAAGGACGTCCTCCTCTTAGAGATGCAGATCTCCAACCTGGTGTACCACAAGCGCATTCCTGAGTGGGAGCATCTGGACTTTATCTGGGGCTTGGATGCCCCCTGGAAACTCTATAATGAAATTATAAACCTAATGAGGAAGTACCAGTGACCGTCAGGCTGGAGACATTTACTGTCAACTTGTGCTAAGTGTGTTTGCTTAATTTCTCTAAAATACTCGTTTTCCTTTCCCAGGCCTTTTATATTTTTATAACCAAGGAAATTATGCTGTGGAAGATGCCTGATTCTCTCCAGTGGGGATCAGAAATGCTTTTGCTTTTTTCATTTAATCATGGCCGAATATAAAGCTGGTGCCTCAACCAGTCTTTAAAATGACACTGATTCATAAACAATCATGACCATTCCATTTATCCGTACTACTTAGAATATACTGTATTGCCTTTTTACTCTCAACATGGGACACAATGACACATGTTGGGATTTTCAAGATGCCTTGTTCATCAGTAAATAATCTGACACAGACTTGAAAGAAGCTCAGTGTAGAAGTACCCAGTTCTTACCTGCTTGCTTTAAAGGGCTCTCGGTCAAATGGCCTTGTATTTAGAGATCTAAGTGACACCTCCTCATGTTCTCATGTAGTAGGTACGAAGTCAACTTCAGTGACACCTCAGCAGTGCTGGTTATAATGATCCTATGATGAATTTTATCAAGCCTAATTGTGAGAGCTGCTCTTTAGCAAATATTTAAATTGCTCAGACTGAGGGAAATAATTTTCTGGAGTCTTCAAAATAAATTACATTCATAAAAAAAAATACATTCATCAACAACAACCACTATACTTTAAGTAACTTGACTGATAGAGTCAACCACCGATAATGCGTGAACTCTTCCTTGTGTGGCAGACCATAAATCCACTTGTTTCAGAAGAAAAGTCCTGTGAAGACACGATAGCACTATTTTCCCTGAAATTGCAGTGTTCACGTCCCTAGCTGCTGGAGCCTGGTGATGGCGTGTGTAGAGCAGAAGCCTGATGCCACGCAGGTGGAGTGCCCTACTTCATTTTCACACAAAAGAAATGTGAATGTGAACTTGGTTGTTTTCAGACTAAAGCTCAGGGATTGTTTTTTTTTTCTTTTGTATGTGTTCAGATTTTTAATACTCCTGATTTGCATCCCTACATCAGGACACCCACATTGACCTGCTTTTCTTGCAGCCCTGTTTCCTTACAGTGCTGTCGGATGAACAGTTACAATTGCTCTGGTTTTCTGATGAGTTGCTTTGCGATAATAAACAATACTTGGTATTGGTTAATCTGTGCAGACAACATAAGACTGCTTTATAACATTCAAGTGATCTTATTTAAACTTGTCAATAAAACTCAGCCTCCCAGGCCAGAAGCATTGTGTGCAGGTGTAAGTTTGCCTTTATTTAATTGTCATTCTGGACTTCCTTCTTTCAGCAGGACTTATGTTCTCTTTCTTGTCCCCACCCCCCCAGCTCCTCCTTACTCCTTGTAAACCTCATTGATACTGCCTGTGAACCTTTGGTCCTCTCCCATAGGGAGGAGAGTGGTCTTGAACCTAAGGAGTCGGGGGATGGTTTGGGAATCTTCAGGGTCTGCTGAGCGAGGCTGTGAGTGGAGACTAAACCCTGATTAACCCGGTCTGCAGGTAGTGGCTGCAGACGGGACCCTAGATTCAAGCTCTGGCCATCAACCTCTGTCCTTAAACAAATGAAGCAACCGAAGCTAGCAGAGGCAGCGTCACAGGGCTCCCAAAACATAGATTTGGGGTCTAATGTGATCTCTTTTATCACCTTGTATACCTAGAATCTAACACAAAGCCTGGAATTTGACCCCATGGACTGCAGCCCACCAGGCTCCTCCGTCCATGGGATTTTCCAGGCGAGAGTACTGGAGTGGGGTGCCATCGCCTTCTCCATATGGACTGACAGAATGTGTGAAAAATGGCAGACTTTGTCATTGAGCTGAATGAAATGAGATGTACAAGTAACGCCTGGGAGAGTCTGAAGTGGAATCTGATTTTTCATAAAATTTTTCACATTTTACTAAAGTAAAATTGTACAGAAAAGAGTAAAATTGTGCTGGATGTGAAGGATAGATGGCCCCAGGGGGATGACAGTCTTCCTGCCGGTCTTATGTTCCCCTAAAGAAAGAACACTTCTTTCTCCTTTGACCAAGGCAAACTGGTTTGCCAACCAGGTACAAGATCCTTAAGTATAGGGCCAGAAATAGCATGACTATTTTTGTTGTTTCTCACCAGTACTGAGAGAGAGCTGGCCAGAGAATGGCTTCCGGGTTTTAGGTGACTTGGTTTCCCTTCTTTGGTTGCTATCATGGAGTCTCCCTCGCTTGCCCCTGTGAACTTGTAGGGAGTAAATCTGCCACTCCCCAAAACATGGGAGTGAATGAACAGGGCCTAAGTTCTATAGAGCCCACCTTTTATCGTTTCGCTCTTCACCTTGCCAAAGTTTTCTTTGGGGATTTTTCATCAGTACGTGGGCCAAGCCAGAGGTGGAGATGTTGCACGGTGGTTCTTACTACAGCTGAGTTACACCAGGGTCGCTAACCCCCCCAGGCTACAGACCGGTACCACCTATGGCCTGTTAGGAACCTGGCCACACAGCAGAGGTGAGCATCGGTGAGGGAGCCGAAGCCTCATCTGTAATTATAGCTGTTTCCCACCACTCGCAGTACCGGCTGAGCTCCACCTGTCAAAGCTCCAAGGGGGACTATGAACTGTGTGTGCCAGCGATCTAGGTTGCGTCACTCCTTATGAGAATCTAATGCCCGCTGCTGATTTGAGGTGGAGCCAGGCAATGATGCTAACACTGGAGGGGGCGGCTGCCATTGTCTCCCATCACCCCCAGGTTGGACTATCTAGTTGCAGGAAAACAAGTTCAGGGCTCCCACTGATTCTGTGTTATGGTGAGTTGTATATTTTATATATCACAAAGTAATAATACTAGAAATAAAATGCACAATAAATGAAAGGCGTTTGAATCATCCTGAAACCACCCCCCCCACCCCGTGTCTATGGAAAAAATGATCTTCCATAAAACCAGTCCCCAGTGCCAGAAAGGCTGGGGGCCACAGTGCATTTGCCTTTGTTGTCGGCCTCTTCCTCCTGATGTGGTTGTGGAGGCTCTTATATCCTTACAGCCCTACTGTATTCATGTAGCTTTGTTTCACCGGTGGCTGAGGACAGAACAAGGTTGGACCTTGTGCCTTGAGAAGTCCTATAATAGGTTGGGAGGAGTTCTGACTCTGTTGTTTTCCACTGTGTTTGATACATATTCTTTTGAGCAGAACACAAAGATCTCCAGAGACCGCTAGGGCAAGGAGAAGACTAGTTAATATCCTGTCAGCTTGAAACTGCAAGATCTGGTGTGTGCTTGGGCACAGCCCACGTGCTTGTGCGTGAAGTCACAATTGAGAATGAAGTCATTTTTTTTTATTCGCCATAAGGGGGCACTCTTGGCTTTGCTTCCTCACCTTTTCTGGACTAGACAGAGAACTTTGTGGATTTAGGAGCCAGTTGTTAATTTGAGGACTGGTTAGACCAGCCATGTCTGTGGTCATTTCTATCCAAGATTACAACTAATTCTTGCCTAATGCATAATATATGAAAAATGTTCTCAAACAATAACCGAGTCCCAAATGGAACATAAAAATGAAAACTTGCCTAATAATTAAGAGTGGTCAGACAGGAGGGAGGAAATGGGGAAGGTTTGAATGGAGGCTTCACACTTAATAAGACTGTTGACATTATCTTCAAGCAATGATTATTTTGTGTTTGTGGGTATGAAAGGTATTTACTTGTTAAATGTAAGCATTAAAATACCCTATAATTGTAACTCATTTTTTTAATATATGGAGAGATTTTCAAAATGTGACCCCTGAAAGACATCAGGTTATAATAATACTGATTTTTAAGAAGTTTGTTAGTGATTCATTCAAGAGTATTTATTGTACTGTGCAAGTTTCAAGGTCTGTTTCAAACTAAGCAAGTAAAAGTCTCTGTCAACTTGTTTTAATAGTATGACAACAAATACTTTGTATTTTTACCCTGTGCCTTCCTGGGTTTTGAAGCCTTCTCATAAGGCTTTGATCTTTACAACAACCCATTTGATGGGTGAGGGGCAATGGTATGCCTCTTAAAAGAGATGGTTTTATATGCTTTTATATTTCAAGCAGATCGATGAAAATTCCAACAATCTCAGTAGAAGCACTCATTTACACATGACACAGATGGATTGAAATATAAAGTGTTTAAAACTAAATACACATTAGCATCTATGTCAAATAGAGCGTCAAGGAATCTCTTGGGGTAGTTAACACTGGCCCCCCCTACCCTGCCCCGCCATGTCCATCATCAGCATACCCGACTGTTTGGGTGCTGGTAATTAAATTGTTTGGAGTCTTTTGTAAACTGCCCTATAAATGCATCTTCCATGTCCCACTCCAAAACTGAACTCCTCCTGTAGAGGTGTCAATCTTGAAATTGACACTGATGGGGTTCTGCTCTCAGTTTGGCTGTAACCTCCTATTGAACCCTAGCTAGTCTTGACTTTTCTGAGACTGAGTCTTCATTTTTACAATGCTGCTGCTGCTGCTGCTAAGTCACTTCAGTCGTGTCCAACTCTGTGCGACCCCGTAGAGGGCAGCCCACCAGGCTCCGCCATCCATGGGATTTTCCAGGCAAGAGTACTGGAGTGGGGTTGCCATTGCCTTCTCCTAGGAAATGGCACTACTTAAAAGTAAATAGGGCTCAATTTTATTTGAGTCAATTGAGTGATACTAGTCCAAATATTGTGCCTACCTTTTCAGCATCCTCCATGACACAGAGTGGACAACTATTAGAATTTAACTGACTGCTTTCCCTGAGACAACTACATTTGTATATAGGAGGACTTGGGCCGCTTTGTGGGCTGGAAAGGCAGAGAAGCTGGTAGCTGTTCTTCAAGGCACTGCAAGTTAGAGGGGAGAGCCTGGGCCAAGCAAGCTGAAGCTGTGGCTTCCAGGTCTTGCTGCTCAGCGTTTCACAAAGCATATTCTAACAGGTTTAGGGATAGAGGGACAGAAGAACTGAGTAAGGAAAAGAACAGGTTGGTCGAGGCTGGGGGCTCAAAGGAGGCAGTCCTGATAGCAATCTAATAGTGAGGTCCAAATTAAGCCACCCACTCTGAAAGAGAATCCAAAGCATTCCAGCATAAAGCTGAAACCACAAGAAAAGAACAGCATGTGCTGAACTGAAAGTTGAAGGTTGACTTAATTTTTGTAGGTGGCAAATGTGAGTGATATTTTGCTTCTGAGCAGAATCCATTTGTAAGTCTGAGACTTACATATTGATATATTATTATATATTATGATTTGAACTATTAATATCATTCATTTCTAGGCCCATATATTGGTCTGTATTTTTGTTGTACTTATTATTTCCTTGTAGTATAACATATGGCTTATATCTTTTATTTCTTGTTATTTGACTTTGATTTTAATTACAAGCTTCCTCAATTACTCCTTAGGTAAAACGTGGAGTACGCATTTAAAATAATAGGTGTTTCATTCTGTAACTGGGCTCCAGGCACTATATTTTCATTTCTGTTAAAATTATGGCAAAAATAATCTTGTCAGCTGGCAAACCCAGCTCTTCCAAGGACTGCATTTAATCACTTCAAGTAAAACACAGCTAATGTCTAGCATACAATACATGGTAACTTTAACAATAGTATTACTATTTTCTCATTTAATGTCTAGCAGACATTACAAAGTAACTTTAACAATATCATTATTACTCTTTTCTCATTTAATGCTTACAGTAACCTCATAAGATGGGTATGATTATTATTTCCGTTTGGAAAGGGGGGTTAAGATAAACAGAACTTCCTGGAGTGAGGCGCTGGTCCCAACCTCATAGACACAAGAATGGGCAAAGCTAGGATTAGGGGTGACCCCTGGCTTCAGTTTGCATCCCAAACTTCTACCCTCTAGACGTCTCTTTCGTCGGGCCCCCGGGTCAAACGCGGAGGTTGCTTTTCTTGCAAGGCCTGGGGTCACACACACCCCACCCCGCTCCCGGCCCAGCCATGACCCATCTGAGCTCTCCTAACACCGACTTTCTCAGGCTCAATCCCGGCCAGTTGACCGAGGCTGATGGCAGAGAAACGCAGAGGTGGGGGTGGCCTCGCCGTTGGGCTCGCAGCACCAGGGATGGTTTGGGGGATGGCGGGGTCAAGGACGTGGGGCAAGTTGGCGTCGCGGAGCCAGCAAAGGGAAGGGCCAGGAGGGCGCGACATCATCTGTTCAATCAACAGCCTCCCCGTAGGCTTCAGGGAACGCAAAAATATTCCCTTTTTCTCTCAAAGTGGGTGGTTTACTGATTGCACTGCTTTCATCCCAAATGAGATGCAGCGGCTTTTAGCCAGATTTGGTTGGGCAGGCTCTGGATGTTAAATCCAGCCCTTGACTTTTTTTTTTTTTTCCCGGTAACGCGAAGGCTAAAAGTCTCTGTCCCCTCTCCCGCCGCAGTACCTCCCGGTTCCCGTCTCTGCTTTGGGCGACTCGGGCGCACCGCGAAGGGACGACCCTCCGGCCGGGTTTGGGGGTCTCCTTCGAGAAAGTCGGCGTGCGGTAGGGTCTGGAGCTTTCCGCGAGCCCGCCCGGGAAAGATACGGGAACTGGAGGAGGCTCCTGACCAGCTACCCTTCCCGGCTGATTTCCTGCGCAGATCGCCACGGCTCGCGGCCATCGACCTGCGCGGTCCCGTCTAAGAAAGGTTCAGTTTGCGGATCGCTGCTAGTTAGATCAATAGAGCGCGCCAGGAGAAAGAAAAGATCCGAAATAGGAAAGGTATGTCGCTTTTTAAAGATTTTTTAAAACTGCAGCCACATTTGTGTCTTATTAAAACACACAGACGCAATTTAATGTATTAAAAACACAAGTACTTCTGCCTTGATTGCAAAGGAGCTGTTTCTGGTGATGATGGAAATATTCTCTCTTGTTTAGAGATGGTGATAACCCATAAACTGAGTTGTCAAAACTCGTAGAAACTCTGCACTGAAGCTCTGTGCATTGTATCGTGAAGAAATTGTACGTAGGCATAGAAATTACTATGTGCCATTGCGTAATTGCATATATGAATGCCAGTGAACGCAGCTGTACTTGAGTATTTTTAGCAACTAAGCGCAATTCTGTTGGATTATTTATCTTTGCAAGCTCCGCGAAGACGGGAAAGGGAGGAAAGACGGCTGACATCACGGGGGGGGGGCGGGTCGAAAGCACTAAGAAAAGCCTGAGGACCGGAGCAGCCGCGCGCTCTGCACAGCCTCACGATGAACGGCCACAACCGCTCCGAGCTCCACGTCCTCTGCAGCTCTGGCCAGCTGCTCCTGCAGCCCCTCTGGGACCGCCTGAGGACCTGGGACGCTCTCCAGTCGCCCTTCTTTCCCGTCTCCTTCTCCGTCACCACCTACGTGGGCTTCTGCCTGCCCTTCGTGGTGCTGGACGCGCTGTGCCCCTGGGTGCCCACGCTGCGGCGCTACAAAATCCACCCGGACTTCGCGCCGTCTGCGCGGCAGCTGCTGCCCTGCCTGGGGCAGACGCTCTACCAGCACGTGGTGTTCGTGTTCCCCATGACGCTGCTGCACTGGGCTGTCAGCCCGGCCCTCCTGCCCGCCGAAGCCCCCGAGCTGCTGCAGCTGGTGAGCCACGTGGTGCTCTGCCTGCTGCTCTTTGACACCGAGTTCTTCGTGTGGCATCTGCTGCATCACAAGGTGCCCTGGCTGTACCGGACCTTCCACAAGACGCACCATCAGAATTCGTCCCCGTTCGCGCTGGCCACGCAGTACATGAGCGTCGGGGAGCTCTTTTCCCTGGGTTTCTTTGACATGGCGAATGTCTTGCTGCTCCAGTGCCACCCTCTACCGCCCTGACCTTCCACGTGGTCAACATCTGGCTGTCGGTGGAGGACCACTCCGGCTACGACTTCCCCTGGTCCACGCACAGACTGGTACCTTTCGGGTGGTTTGGGGGCGTGGCGCACCACGACCTGCATCACTCCCAGTTTAACTGCAACTTCGCGCCTTACTTCACACACTGGGACAAAATACTGGGAACGCTGAGGTCTGCTCACACCAAGTAACGTGCACGCACGCCTCCCGGCATAGTTCGAGGTGCGGTGAGGCGTGGGTGCACCTCAGACCTGGGACATTTCACACTTGAATCAGCAGAGACACACTTGAGGTGGACTTGAGGTGGTTTTATTTTGTTGTTTCTTTTTCCCTTGGGTAACTTATTATCTGCTAGAAACTTTTATAGAGAAAATCTGATGTGTTTTTCACAATCTAATAAGTAATTTATTGTAGTGTTTGTGTATCAGCAGTGGTATTCTTGATGTGGAATTCTCACTCACTTCAATAGCCTTGACTTCTGGGTATAAAGTATCCAAAATCACTGGCATATGTAAATAATCTCTAAAAAGATTTGTTTGTAGAACAAGGAATTTTACTATGTTTGAAGGTGTCCCTGAGCTAGGCTAAAAGAATATATTTTTATGGAGCATCTGATCCCTGTAAAAATGAAGCATGGTCCTGCTGGACAGTGACTCAGATTATTGTACTTAAAAAAATATTTTTGTAGACTTGTATATTTATATTGAAATGAATGTTATTTGTGCTTGAAAAAGAGTAAAGCACCTAAACTCAACAAGTACTGGCTTCTGTCATTTTCACTAGTAGTTTGGCTGATAAAAACTGCAATGGAAAAGGGAAGTGGGATGGCAGAGGCTCATAAGTCTGCATCAGCCCAGCTGTGGAAAGAGAGGAGTCCGGTGGTGATGGAACTTGAAGGAAAGATGCAGTAGGAGAAGGGATCTGTGTGTTGGTCTTGGTCTAGAGATTACACGGAGGGGAAAACACCATTGTTCTGGGTGTGTTTCATCTGATTCTGCATAACAGGGAACTAATGAGACTGACTCTATAAAATTTTACAGAGAGTAAATTTAAAAAGTTTTTGCTCTCTGTAAAATTTTACAGTGAGATTAACCGTGGGTCACCATTTCATTATTTGGGGAGAAGGGCTGTCTTAGGGGATGAATAGAATTAGTGAAGTCCTTTGCTTTGCAAAACTGTTAAGTGTCTGCTTTAAAGGGGCTCCAGGTGGCGCAGTGGTAAAAAAAAAAAAAAAAAAATCCTCTTGCCAAGGCAGGACTTGCAGGTTCTATCCCTGGCTAAGGAAGATCGCTTCGAGTAGGAAATGAGAAGCCACTCCAGTATTCTTGCCTGGAAAATTTCATGGACAGAGGAGACTGGTGGGCTGCAGTCCATGGGATCACAGAGTCAGACACAACTGAGCTTGCATGCAGATAGGGAAGGGATTATGAATGAGCACCCCCCACCCCAACAACTTTTCATAAAACTATCTAATACAAATGACCATCACACAGGTTGTCTCTGCAATTTGAAAATTTTGTTTGTTCACTTTTCTTTATGAAGCCATACATGCAAACTGCATACTCCTTTCTCGAAGAAAGAAAAGGTGAAATTTGGCCCTGGATCCCTAGTTTCTCACCTGCAAAGGAGATTGACTGTGGCCCACATGTTTTCACAGATTACAGTAAATGTGCCTGCAACCGACGACACACCAGTCACCCGTTCATATACCCCATTCTACTGCTGCCTAACTGTTTTAATTTTATCTTTGGAACATAGTTTAGATAGAAAGGGTAAAGTTTTTTTTTTTTTTTTTAATCAAGACAATTTAATAATCTGAAGGACAGCTGCTTCGCATGGAACTCTAGGCTCATTATATATGCACCAAACTGTCTTGTTTAAAGATGAAAAAATCCATCTGAAGACTTGATAGCCACACTCTGTACCGGTGCTCCAAACATTTGGCAAAATACAATCAGATTGCCTGGCTGCCTGGCTGATTTTCTCATGTTCCCTTCCAATGGCTGTGCTTTGTTGTTTCTGCTGAAGTCACCTCCTTGATTACCTGCAGCAGGACCATGCTGGGACTTAAAGACTATATCGATGAATAAAAGTGAAATTCACAGAAGCAGGTAGTGAGGGGAAAATGCTGCGCTGGAGTTAGTGTATTAATATCATGATCCACATGGTGAGTGGAGAAAGAAAAGGAGGATGAACAGACTGGTATAAAACAGCATCCAAAAACAGCCTGCAAATCTTAGTTCATGACAGTTAGTTAAAGCTCGCTTCCAGAGAAATTTTGAAATGGGTCATCCTGTCTCCCTGTGTAAGGGAATTTCCCACTTAGGACAAATTGTACACATGGAAATTACTTAGGTTTAACACTTTCCCAGAGTTGGATGTCTTACCAGTTTTTAATACCTCAGGAAGTGGAATGGGGAAGTGGAGAGAATGAGCAATTTCTCAGTTTTAAGAGAATAATAATAATAATGAAATAGTGCACATTTGCTTGAACTTTCTCATATCTTTTCACTTGCTCCTCACAACTGCACTCTAAGGGATGTAGAATAATTTATTATTTTTTTTCCATGTTATGAATGGAAAATTGGTACCTGCACCAGTTAAGTGACTTGCTCTAGATTATAAAATACTTGGAGGCAGTTCTTGAACTTAGGTCTCATAGTGTATACTGTGACTGTCTTTGGATGATGCTTATGACAATATTCACAACTGGCAATTGAGCTGCAAACTCTGCAATACCAATAAATGGGCTCCTTCTGCTATACCTCCCCCATCAAACACAGCTTCCCCCCAAATTCAATGCCTCTGCTTGGCAGGAGAGAAAGCCAGGTCAGTCTTAGCAGGACTTGCGAAAGCATGAAGCGTGTCAAAGGCTCTATTTTCTGCATCTCTCATTGCACAACAGACTGCCTGGGAGAGGGGAGGGGACTTGACTTGGGACTTCAGTAGCTGAGCAACTCTGGACAAGTTACTTAACCTCTCTGTGCTTGGCTTCTTCATCTGCAAAACGTAGATAATTACAGAACCTACCTCCCAGACTGTTGTGAGAGATTTTGGGCTTCTATATGTGAGTGCTATGAAGGTTAGGGGTCTTGACTGTATTTGTGTTTGCCGCAAATGATGCTTCACAATGTGAGCCCTGGGACAGCACCAGAATCATAACCTTCTGTTCACACACGTGTTTGACCTTTTGCATTTACAGAGAACCAAAAAAACAAAAGCCAAGTTTTTGATCCTGCTTTTATCAAAGCTGCTTCTCTCATCATCCTTTCAAAGCCCAAGTGTTGGAAAGAGACAGAAGTCTGTGTTTGTCTGATTCTGCTTCCACATCACTGAGTCATCCCCCCACCTCTTCCTGAAGCTTTCACTCCCTATTCACTGCTACCTTCCTATTGATCAAATCCAGTGGTTTCCTACCGCTTGGTTTTCCACCTCCCCGGCTTTGTTTTAAAGGTATTTGTGTCTGCTCACCAACCTGTAGAATATGGTTCTTGCTTGGTTTTAGTGAACTTTCTCTAAGCTGTTTTCCCTTTTAATTCTCCAGCTCTTTCTTCTTCCCTCAGTCTTCTCACTCTCCTTGGCAGAGAGGCAGCCTCAAGTTTCTCCTCGTTTTATTGCAAAACATCTATGTTGTGTGTGCTGGCCATCCTTCCTGCCCTTCTTCTCTACCCTGTAAATCTCCACTCACACTGCATTCTAGCGAACACATAGGCACTCAAACGTGCATAGGCCATGTGAGTGTGCATGCATGGACATCATACATGTACACACTATCATGTACCTGCCACACCAGACTAGATGTCCACATACTATTATACAGATGCAGACATGTATTTGCCCACTATATATGTGTGCATGAACATACACAATATGTGTATGACATACTTTATAACCCTATACATGTATATCTCGTGTTGTTAGTCACTAAGTCATTTCCAACTTTTGTAACCCCCATGGACTCTAACCCACCAGGCTCCTCTGTCTGTGGGATTCTCCAGGCAAGAATACTGGAATGGGTTGCCGTTTCCTTCTCTAGGAGATCTTCCTGACCCAGGGATTGATTTGTGTCTCCTGCATTGGCAGGTGGATCCTTTACCACTGAGCCACCAGGAAAGCCCATCACATATATATGTACCCATAATATGAATATGTATATATATTATATGTACAAATGTGATGTATATATGTGTATGTATGTATTATATATACACACACACACACACACAGAGACACTATATATGTACATCCACCATATATGCACACACACGTGTATGTATATGTGTGTGTGTGTATATATATACTCCTTCTCTAAATACACACACATACTACAATGTCTGTCCTGTTTATCAGTTATCTGTGCCCCTAGTACTATGTCTCATTCTTGATAAATATTAGTTCAGTGTTGCATGAATCCTGGAAGCAGTGGAAACACAGATTTGCCATTAATCATGTTTTTCTTCATTCATTCTCTCCTCCATCAATTTCCGCTTCCTAAGGCCACGCTCACAACCCATGTTCTAGAGAAAGTCACAGTCTACTAGGAAAGAGAATCAGTCACAGTCTGTTCTGGAGAAGGTCACAGTATACTAGGAAAAAGAAGTGCAAGCAAGTGCATCTAATCTAATGCAGTTTGTGCTATAATGCAGGGAGGGTGTTAAGAGATTGGTACGGGAGCCCAAAGAAAGACCGGTCACTTGAACACTAGAAATCATGAAGGATTTGTGTGCATTCACTGGGTGGGATAAAGGATATACCTGGAAGAAGCAGCAGCACTGTAAATCAGAGAGAGATGAGATAACAGAAACAGATAATCAGAGCTCTGAGCACCGGGTGAACGAGGAAGGAACATTCAGGCGTGTTGTCTAGCTGCTTGGCAAGCCGTTGAAGCTGCCTAGAACTGCTTGCTCATTTGCCCTTGTCACAGGGACTTGGGAAATTGTATGGAAAATTGCTTTGAAAAGAAAGGCTTTGCTATTGCTTGTTGGTTTATGATGAGTCCTGGATGAATTGAAAACTGCACTTGGAAATGATATGCTAGGCAGTGGTTGGTGAGTGGGATATGAGTGAGAGTTCCACAGATCTAAGCAAAGGGGTGATATAATCAAATCTGGTGGAAGAAGGTAACTGGCAGCAGAGAACGGTAGTGGTGATTCTAGCTAGGACTGTTGCAGGTTCTGCCTGGATTCCGATCCTTCCTCCACTGTTTTTGAACTTGTGTGTTTGAACAGATTACTTCATCTAAGGCTCAGTTTCCCCATCTGGAAAAAAAAGGCAGTAATACCTACTCGAAGAATTATAGTGAGGAATAAGGAAGATGCTTAGAGAATTTAGTACTCTGCTCCACCTAGAGCAAACTGTAAGTAGTAGCTCCTTGGTTAGAAGTTGTTACAGAAGGGTTATGATTTCAGGTGAGAGACGATAATTGTGTTGCAAAACAAGTTGAGAGAGGTGGAGAGGAAGACAGGGGTTTCTCTCTTAACATAAAAGATCCTCATCGCATCCCTCATGGCTCAGTGGTAAATAATCCACCTGCCAATGCAGGAGACACAGGTTTGATCCCTGAGTTGGGAAGATCCCCTAGAGAAGTAAATGGCTACCCACTCCAGTCTTCTTGCCTGGGAAATCCCATGGCCAGATGAGCCTTTCCAGCTACCATCCATGGGGTCTCAAAAGAGTCAGACATGACTTATTAGTAACTAAACAATAACAATACATGCTCATAGAAAAATGTCAAACCTAGAGTAGAGTGTAAGGTAAAAAGTAACATCCATCTCCATTTAATGAACTTACTTCCACCCCAGATATAATCACAGTTAACCCTTTTTTGGATGCCAATCCCAAAGTCAGTCATTGAGTATCTTTTTCTCTCTCTCCCTATCAGCTGGGATGCTTTCAGTGGTTTGCATTAAATCAATGCATAAAAGGAAGTTGTGAACAGAAATTCTTTGGACAAAGGCCCAAGAGCATTTCCTCTCTTTAAACATCTTTGGCTTATTTCTTTTTTCTGTTCCTTTTGATCATTACTCAAAACAAGAAGAGAAACTCGAGTTATCTCTCATCCACAGGTCGCATGGGTGTCACTGAACTGTCCGGCCCAGAGGAAAGCAAAGTTTTCCTCGCTTCCCCTTCTCATGCCTGCGGCCCTTCTTTGGCACCCCTTAGAGTGAGGTTGCTGAGTCTGACATGATTTAGGGACTGGGAAGTGGCTTTACCCTCTGTCTTCTAGCAAAGCAACTGCCTTCTCTCCCAGGGGAAAAAGGTTTCTGAAAGAAGAGATCCTGTCTTATAGATCTTTGATCCCTTCAAGGATCTTACACTTGAAAAAAGATCAATACATGTCTCTGGTATGGAGGTTCAAGGGCTTGGAGTCTGAAATGCCTGGGGTTGAGCTGCCTGATTTTTCTGCTTTGGGAGAACTCATTGGATCACTCTGAGCACGAGTTTTTCTCTCTCTGCTTCTCTGTGAATTGGGGGGAGTTTGGGGTAATAACTGACTTTGCCTACTTCCTCAGGCTGCCGTGATTCTTCAATGAGATAGAGCAAGTTGCTGAGTGGCTATGGGACGATGGGGACCTTCGGCGTCTATGGAGGCAGGAAGGCTCCATAGACTGTATGGAGCACTGTATACAGTCACCATCTCCTTCCATTCTGCCATGACCACACTCCTTCATGGAAGGAGGGCTTCCTCCATCAAGCTCCTGCCTCTAGGATTCCAGACTTCCCTTTACTTGTTTTCCTCTCCTCTGCACGCCCTGGCTCTTGCTGCCCTACTGAATGAATCTCAGGAGACATAGGAGGAGCAGGAAGCCTCAGAGAGACCAGAAGTAGAAGCTGGCCCCAGGGTCACAGTTTGTAGAATTAGCTGGAGTCATAGTGTTTGTCCCATAGTCAGAAGTAGTGGCTGAGACACGCCAGGAGAGGGCTCTTCTTTCTGTGCTAAGGACAGGCTCCAAGCCAAGAGCTGCAGCCTGCTGGATAAGTAGGAAAGGCTTTTAAAAGAAGAAGCCTCTTGGAAGGACAATAACTGCAAAGAAGTCACCCTCCACTTAGCAGACTGAATTCCCTGTTAGGACGCAAAAGGGAAGAGTGGCCCTCTTGGCAGTGGGTTCGATCTGTCTGAGATCGAGGATCTCACCAAGGGAAGATAGCTCACGTGCTGACATGGTCAGGCTTGGAGATTCTACAAATGCTTAGGCTGAGACACTGCAGTCTAGTTTCCCTATTTTATGAATACGGAAACTGAGGTTCAGAGATGGGAAGTGATGTTCCTGGGGTCACACAGCTGGGTTAGAACTCAAAGACCCATGCTCTCCCTGCTTTTCCCTGCTGCTTCCCTCCCATCTTCTGGGTCCTGGGGACTATTTCTTGCTGAGTAGCAGAAGTGCAGTTATGGGACACTGCTTAGAAATTGTTGCAATCTGTATTCTTCATTAATCATTTGCATAAATACAACATAAACAACTTTGCCAATTCGTGGGAACTTGAGTGATGTGTTCATTTCAAATTTTGCTGAGATCTATTTTGCTTTCTTTCATGGGTAGCTGGTATAAACTTTTATTCCTGTGAACTCTGAATAGAGTTTGTTGTTTTAGAAAATGTCTAAGAGCGTCTGTGCAATGAAATACAACTCAACAATAAGCAAAAATGAACTATTGATCCATACAAAACCAAAGATGAATCTCAAAATAACTATGCTGAAAAGGAAGTCAGACAAAAAAAGTGTATACTATATGATTCCATATATATTCCTGGATTTCCCAGTTGGCATTAATGGTAAGAAAAAAAAAACCTGCCTGCCAGTACAGGAGATGTGGGGTTTGATCTCCAGGTTGGGATGATCCCCTGGAGGAGGAAATGGCAACCCACTTCAGTATTCTTGCCTGGAAAGTTCCAGGGACAGAGGAGACTGGCAGGCTACAGTCCATAGGATCGCACAGAGTCAGACATGAATAAAGCAACTTAGCACGTAGCATATGGTCCCATGTATATTAAATTCCAGAAAATGTAAATGAATTCATAGGACAGAAATTTGTACAACTGTAGTAGTTTGAGGGAAGGAGAGTGGCTGCAAAGATGGGCTAAAGGGCATGAGAAAGTTTTAGAAATGATGACTGTTCAGTATCTTTGATTGTGGGTTTGATTTCATAGTGTATACATCAAAATTTATTAAATCATGTACTTTAAATATGTGTAGTTTATTGTAAATCGATTATAGTAGATGATAACAGTGACAGTGATAATAAGTTAATCCGGGACCTTATCTTTTAATTTTAGTTTTGAAGCTATTTTGCCATGAAAAAAATATGGCAGGAGGCTTAATGATAACATCATAGACAGAAATGCACATACATGGGCAGTCTAAGAACCGTCCTTTGCTTATCTGCATTCCTGACCTGTAAGAGTTAGCCTCAGGTGGAAAAAGACCTGTTTGAGACCTGAAACAGCCAGATTGCTTTCTCTAAGGATCTCCCCAACATGCCCTTCTAACCTCTCCCCGAGTTCAGGAGCAGCCATATTTGACTCTCTGATCCTCTGTTGTGGCCGCAGCTTTCTGGACCTGGGCTGGAATCTGATCCACATAGGAATATTATTATTTCCCAAGAATTTAGGAACTAAGCAAGTCTACTGTGCCACGTGCATGGAAATGCAGAGAAAGATCATCCACAGAACAAAGGGAGGATGAGCAGCTTTCCAAGGAGGAGAGATGAGACGGCATCTCTCCCCAGCATACAGCCTGGGAAGGAGAGTGAGGGAGAGAGAGGAGTAACTGCAGTCAGCCATTTTGGTTTCTCCACATTGGAGACTCCACAGCTTCCATTGCGAACCTTTGGGGATTCCACAGGTTCCAGAAAGTAAGCCCTGCTGTACTTCCTGCCTGTTGCATGGCCTTCCAACACTTCTCGACTCTTTACATGGCTTTCTGGTTCTTGTGAGAGAGACTAGTGATGAAAGCATGAGGGCTCTGTGCCGTCCTCCTGCCTTTAGGCTGAAGCAGGCAAGCTCTTGGGTGTAATCAGTCTAGGGGTTGTGGATGGCTATCTTCAGTGAACAGTGAATAGACACATCATATGTGATGGCCAGAGGCTGTGTAGCTCCACAGCCCAGATGGACAAACTGATCCTGCGTGGTTCTTAGGAGAATGGGAAGCACGCATTGTTTTAACATTATGTTTGATGTTGCTTTTTAGTTGCTCAGTTGTGTCTGACTCTTTGTGACTCCATAGACTGCAGCATGCCAGGCTTCCCTGTCCTTCCCTGTCTATCTCCCAGAGTTTGCTCAAACTCATGTCCATTGCCTCTGTGATGCCATCCAACCATCTATCTCATCCTCTGTCGCCCCTTCTTCTCCTGTCCTCAATCTTTCCCAGCATCAGGGTCTTTTCCAGTGAGCTGGCTCTTTGCATCAGGGGCCCAAAGTAATGAAGCATCAGCTTCAGTATCAGTCCTTCCAATAAACATTCAGGGTTGATTTCCTTTAGGATTGACCAGTTTGTTCTCCTTGCTGTCCAAGGGACTCTCAAGAGTCTTCTCCAGCACCACAAGTTGAAAACATTAGTTCTTCGGTACTCAGCCTTCTTTATGGGCCATCTCTCACATCCGTACTTGGCTTCTGGTAAAACCATAGCTTTGATTAGAGGGATCTTTGTCGGTAAAGTGACATCTCCACTTTTTAATGAACTGTCTAGGTTTGATAGCTTTTCTTCCAAGGAGCAAGGGTCCTTTAATTTCATGGCTGCAGTGTCTGCAGTGATTTTGGAGCCCAAGAAGATAAAGTCTGTCACTGTTTATTGATAGTAGCAATAAATATCATCTTGACCTTCTGTTGCCTGAGGTGGGCAAGCAATGCTGTTTTATAACTGCAGATCAAACTTGTACTAAGACATCCTAAGTTCCATCACAGAGGCTTTGAATCAAAGCCTGTTTGGAAGCCCACACCCACCCAAGTTCTGCTTTCCCCACAGAGGTCGTATCTCTATATCCTAACAGGTAATGGGCCCAACAACGGCACATTGGAGTCTCCATGGATATGAGGTCTCTGCTGATGTTAGCAGCTTGCTAACACACAGCCCAACTTCCTCTGCTGGCCTACTTTCCCATTCGATGAATCTCGGTATTTGCCTTGTCTCTGTCTCCTGTTGAGTCTCTTTTGTGGCCCCTTTCTTTCGTTTTTGCTTTGATTTGTTCTCCGGTTATGTTTATCAAATGTGTACTGCGTGCCAACCTCTATTTGACTCATTGCACATATGGTAACTCTAATTTCTCACAGCAACCCCAAGAGTGAAAGAGAGGTTAAGAAACTTACCCCTTATCATGCAGCTATTATGCACAGAGCCGTGACACATACCAGACCAACTGGTTCCAGAACCCACACTTGTCACTCTTCCTCAGTAACTTACTTTTACTTTGTCATGTCAAATTCTCATGCTCTTGCAGAAAAATGAGTCAAAAGTTGTTTGTGTGTGTGAGTTGCTCAGTCATGTCTGACTCTTTGCAACCCCATGGACTGTAGCTCACGAGGCTCCGCTGTCCCTGGAATTCTCCAGTAAAGAATACTGGAGTGGGTAGCCATTCCTTTCTCCAGGGGATCTTCCCAGCCCAGGGATTGAACCCGAGTTTCCTACATTGCAGGCGGATTCTTTACCATCTGAGCCACCAGGGAAGCTCAAACTTGCTTAGAAGAGTTTGTATTTGGTCTTTCCTTTGTAAACCTGTTCCTCTATCTGCAAGAAAAAGATGGCTTCCTACAAGCAGGGCTTATACTGTCATCAAGGGAGGATGGAGGATGAACTCATTCAGGAGGACATTCTAGAGGCAGCTTTTCCCTATATTACCCACAATTGGGCTTACTCAGCAGGGTATTTTAAGACTGGATGGGAGGACCAACACCATCAGTTCAGTTCAGTCGCTCAGTCATATTCGACTCTTCGTGACCCCATGGACTGCAGCACACCAGGCCTCCCTGTCCATCACCAACTCCCTGAGTTTACTCAAACTCATGTCCATTGAGTAGGTGATGCCATCCAACCATCTCATCCTCTGTTGTCCCCTTCTCCTTCTGCTCTCAATTTTTCCCAGCATCAGGGTCTTTTCAGTTGAGTAAGTTCTTCACATCAGGTGGCCAAAGTATTGGAGTTTCAGTTTTAGCATCAATTCTTTCAATGAATATTCAGGACTGATTTCCATTAGGATGCACTGGTTGGATCTCCTTGCAGTCAAGGGACTCTCAAGAGTCTTCTCCAACACTGAATTTCAAAAGCATTAATTCTTTGGCACTCAGCTTTCTTTATAGTCCAACTCTCACATCCATACATGACTACTGGAAAAATCATAGCTTTAATTAGATGGACCTTTGTTGGCAAAGTAATGTCTCTGCTTTTTAATATGTTGTCTAGGTTGGTCATAACTTTTCTTCCAAGAAGTAAGCATCTTCTAATTTCATGGCTGTACTCACCATCTGCAGTGATTTTGGAGCCCCTTTCCCGCCAAATAAAGTCTGTCACTGTTTCCATTGTTTCCCCGGCTATTTCCCATGAAATGATGGGACCAGATGCCATGATCTTAGTTTTCTGAATGTTGAGTTTTAAGTCAACTTTTCCACTTTCTTCTTTCACTTTCATCAAGAGACTTTTTAGTTCTTCTTCACTTTCTTCCATAAGGGTGGTGTCATCTACATATCTGAGGTTATTGATATTTCTCCCGGCAATCTTTATTCCAACTTGTGCTTCTTCTAGCCCAGCATTTCTCATGATGTACTCTGCATAGAAGTTAAATAAACAGGGTATACAGCCTTGATGTACTCCCTTCCCAATTTGGAACCAGTCTGTTGTTCCATGTCCAGTTCTAACTGTTGCTTCCTGACCTGCATACAGATTTCTCAAGAGGCAGGTCAGGTGGTCTGGTATTCCAATCTCTTTCAGAATTTTCCACAGTTTCTTGTGATCCACACAGTCAAAGGCTTTAGCATAGTCAATAGAGCAGAAATAGATGTTTTTCTGGAACTCTCTTGCTTTTCTGATGATCCAGTGGATGTTGGCAATTTGATCTCTGGTTGCTCTGCCTTTTCTAAATCAATGACAAAAGGGAGAGGGGATCACAAATGAAAGAAGTTCGCAAAGAAGCATAGTCAATAGAGCAGAAATAGATGTTTTTCTGGAACTCTCTTGCTTTTCTGATGATCCAGTGGATGTTGGCAATTTGATCTCTGGTTGCTCTGCCTTTTCTAAATCAATGACAAAAGGGAGAGGGGATCACAAATGAAAGAAGTTCGCAAAGGAAATTTCTTTGGATAACTCAGATACGTTCATCTGCTGAGATGGGTTGGTGACCCTCTGAAGGGAAGTAAAGAGGGAATTGGTAAGGGACTGTGGAAGTGGGTCTCATGGAATGAGTCCTGGTCTCTGAGCAGCCAGCCAGCCAGCTGCAAACAGCTGAAACTGTGGTCTGGAAGTCCAGGGATGGACCCTGGACCCTGGATTTACCCACATGAATGGCCTGCTTAAGTTGTAGGGGTTGCAGGGGGTGCTTTTTTTCAGACCATATCATCAGAGCACAGCCCAACACATCAGCCCACTCAGGACTGCTCTATGTGCCTCCCTGGCCTCACGCCCAGCTCTTCAGTCAACAGTTTCAGGAGCACTTACAGTGTGATAATAAAGAAGGATGATAACAGCTATAATATAACAGCAATTGCTCACTATGGTTCAGGCATTCTACATGTATGATTGCTTTGCATCCTTAAAGACAACATTTCTGTCTTGGCAGTTACTATGGGATGGGCAGTGGTGTGTACATCGTCACTGCAGTCTGTCTGTAGGATGCTGCATCTGAGAGCTTCCAGTCCATTCCAGTCCCAGCCTGCAGAATAAAGATGATAGTCAAATTCTGACAGACTGGAATCTGAAATGGAGTGGAAATACACAATGGAGGTATATATACAAATAAGGAAATCTTTTTTTCTTTTTCCTTTCCAATCTGGATGCCCTTTTATTCCTTATTGCACTGATTATTTATGCCTAATTGCTCTGGCTAACAGGATAGAATTTCCAGTAAACTGTTAAATAAAAATATAGAACAAGATAACCTTGACTTGTATTTGAGCTTAGAGGAAAAGCATTCATTCTTTCATTGTTACATATACTTCTCTCAGCTTTTTGTATATGCCTTTTATCAGACTGAAGAATTTCTCCCTAGTTTTCCAAATTTTTATGAGAATGAATGGTGGAAAGCATATTCACCAATTCTTTTCCTGTGTTTTTGAGATGATTATATGGTTTTGATTTTGGGCCAATTAATATGGTGAATCAGATTGCTTGATTTTGAAATGTTAAACCAAATTTGCATCCCTGTTATAAATCCTACATGGTCATAATGTAATATCCTTTCATTATATTGATAGATTAGCTAGAATTTTGTTAAGAATTTTTCATGTATGGTTATGAGGAATATTGTTCTATATTTTCTTTTCTCTATTTTTTTTCTGGTGATACAGCAGTATAATGCTAGCCTCATGGAATGAATTGTAAAATATTTTTTCCTCTTCAATGTTACAGAAAAGTTTATGTAGAACTTGTACTGTATTCCTTAAATGTTGTCTAAGTGAAGCCATGGACCTAGAGGGTTTTTGTGGGATGATTCCCTCCTCCTCACCCCTCCTACCATCAAACTGAATGTCTTTAATAGATACAGGTCTATTTAGGTAGTCTTCTATAAACATTCATGTTAAACTTTTTGTGGGAACATATGTTTTCACTTCTCTATAGTATAGTTAGGAATGGAATTGCTGGGGTATATAGTAACTGTTTAATTATTGATGAGCTGCCCAGCTGTTTTCAAAATGAATGTACCATGTTATATTCCTACTGGAAATGCATGAGAGTTCCAATTTCTTCATATCTTCTCAATACCTGTTCAGTTCATCGCTCAGTCATGTCCGACTCTTTGCGACCCCATGAATCGCAGCACGCCAGGCCTCCCTGTCCACCACGAACTCCCTGAGTTCACTCAAACTCACGTCTATTGAGTCCCTGACGCCATCCAGCCATCTCATCCTCTGTCGTCCCCTTCTCCTCCTGCCCCTAATCCCTCCCAGCATCAGGGTCTTCTCCAATGAGTCAACTCTTCACATCAGGNATGTGATCAGATTGGCTAATTTTCTGTGATTATGGTTTCAGTGTGTCTGCCTTCTGATGCCCTCTGGCAACACCTACCATCTACTTGGGTTACTCTTACCTTGGACCTGGGATATCTCTTCACGGCTGCTCCAGCAAAGCTCAGCGACTGCTCCTTACTTTGGACGAGGGGTGTCTCCTCACAGCCACCTCTCCTAACCTTGGACGTGGAGTAGCTCCTCTGCCGCCCTCCTGCGCTCCCACAGCCGCCACTCCTCGGGCGTGTCGTAGCTCCTCTCAGCCACCGCCCCTGACCTTGGACGTGGGGTAGCTCCTCTTGGTCACGCTTCTGTGCAGTCCATCGCAGCTGGCACACCTAGGTTTTAACTTTTTTTGTGGTCAAGAGTTGGAGTCTAGGGTTTTGTGGGTTCACTCTTTATTGATGAATTTACAACATAAGACAGGGCAGTGTGGGGGAAAGTGGTCCAAATGGTCAGTTACTTAAAAACAGTCCATGGAATTCTCCAAGCCAAAATACTGGAGTGAGTAGACTTGCCCTTCTCCAGAGGATCTTCCCAACCCAGGAATCGAACCGGGGTCTCCTGGATTGCA
Source organism: Aepyceros melampus (assembly GCA_006408695.1). Classification (NCBI taxonomy): domain Eukaryota; kingdom Metazoa; phylum Chordata; class Mammalia; order Artiodactyla; family Bovidae; genus Aepyceros; species Aepyceros melampus. The sequence continues at coordinate 89,251 of SJXQ01001312.1, forward strand.
GGTGGATTCTTTACCAACCGAACTATCTAGGAAGCCCTTAAATGAGCCAGGAGCTCTAAATCCAAGAAGCCTCTGTAGAGGAAGACAGTCTGGCTTTTTATCTAGCTTGTGGAACTGGCAATGTGCTTATTCTAGATAGCCATCTTTGAAGTGGGTGCCTCTGGCAATCAAAACTTAATCCAAGTGCTTAGATCACAGAAAGACAGACAAACAAACAAAAAACAAAAACAAAAAAAAAACCCACCATCAGGGTTTGCTGCTAAGTCACTTCAGTCGTGTCCGACTCTGTGCGACCCCATAGACGGCAGCCCACCAGGCTCCACCATCCCTGGGATTCTCCAGGCAAGAACACTGGAGTGGGTTGCCATTTCCTTCTCCAGTGATATTGTGGTTTTGATTTACATTCCCTAATTACTAATAAAACAGTGGAAACAGTGTCAGACTTTATCTTTTTTTGGGCTCCAAAATCACTGCAGATGGTGATTGCAGCCATGAAATAAAGAAAAAAACAAAAAAAAAACCCACCATCAGGGTTTGCTGCTAAGTCACTTCAGTCGTGTCCGACTCTGTGCGACCCCATAGACGGCAGCCCACCAGGCTCCACCATCCCTGGGATTCTCCAGGCAAGAACACTGGAGTGGGTTGCCATTTCCTTCTCCAGTGATATTGTGGTTTTGATTTACATTCCCTAATTACTAATAAAACAGTGGAAACAGTGTCAGACTTTATCTTTTTTTGGGCTCCAAAATCACTGCAGATGGTGATTGCAGCCATGAAATAAAGAAACACTTACTCCTTGGAAGGAAAGTTATGACGAACCTAGATAGCATTTTCAAAAGCAGAGACATTACTTTGCCAACAAAGGCCCATCTAGTCAAGGCTATGGTTTTTCCAGTAGCCATGCATGGATGTAAGAGTTGGACTGTGAAGAAAGCTGAGTGCTGAAGAATTGATGCTTTTGAACTGTGGTGTTGGAGAAGACTCTTGAGAGTCCCAGGACTGCAAGGAGATCCAACCAGTCCATTCTAAAGGAGATTAGTCCTGGGTGTTCTTTGGAAGGAATGATGCTGAGGCTGAAACTACAGTACTTTGGCCACCTCATGTGAGGAGTTGACTCATTGGAAAAGACCCTGATGCTGGGAGGGACTGGGGACAGGAGGAGAAGGGGCCGACAGAGGATGAGATGGCTGGATGGCATTATTGACTTGATGGACGTGAGTTTGTATGAACTCCGGGAGTTAGTGATGGACAGGGAGGCCTGGCGTGCTGCAGTTCGTGGGGTCGCAAAGAGTCAGACACGACTCAGCAACTTAACTGAACTGAATTACTAATGAATGATGTTGAGCTCAGGAGTGGGAGATTGGACCAAGGTAAGTTAAGATTCAACCTTTTTTTTTTTTCTTTTTTTCTTGAATAAGCATTTTCCTGCCTCCTAAGCTTTTGGTTTGTTTCCAGGGTCCCAAAAATGTTGCTGCTGAGAGTTTTTCCAATATCTTTAAAGAGGGGGAAATTTTGGAGTTCTTTACCTTCCATTTTCACTAATGACATCCACTTTATATGTTTTGAGTGGTTTTAAATTCATGGAGACTTGTTTGTGGCTTAGAATGTGGTCTATCAGCAAATGTTTCATGTATACTCACATTAGTTTGGCCTACTGTAACACAATACCATAGACTGAGTGGCTTGAATAACAGCTATTTATTTCTCACAGTTTTGGAGGCTGAGAGATCTCCAAGATCATTGGCAGATCAGTTCCTGGCAAGGATCCTCTTCCTCACTTGGAGATGGTCACCTTCTTGCTATGTCCTCAGGTGATACAGAGCGTGCTCTGGACTCTATTCCTTTTCTTGTAAGGACACTAGACCCATTATGAGAGCCCAACCCTCATGACCTCATTAACACCTAATTACCTCCCAAAAGCTCAACTCCAAATACCATTGCATCGAGGGTTAGAATTTCAATTTATGAATATAGGAGGTGGAGATTCATTCAGTCTATAACAGTGTTATGCCCAAGTTGTAAATCTCCCAATGACCACCAGGGAGCCAATATCCAATGCAAAAGCAAGAGAGTTTTTATTACCAAACTCGAGCTGGGGCTTCCACTGTTACCGACGCAGCAGCTAAGGAGAAGAGCCTCAAACTCTGGGTTTCATTGCTTATATAGGGTATTCTCACACGAAAAATTCGAAAAACGGGAGTTTCTGGGTTGGGAGACGTCTAATTGGTTACCTTCTGTGAAAGGGTTAGGTTTTGGGTTCTGATTGGTTTTCACTTCCCGGGCTGGCCACAGGTTCTGATTGGTTCCCATTTCCCGGGCTTAATTCAAATTTCCCGGGCAGGTCATAAGTCCTGAACGTAAAGTCAGGAGATCCTGATCTGGGATCTGATTGGCTCACAGGTGGTGGGGTGAGGTCAGGGGATTTCCAAAGACTCTTTTCTCAGAACTCTAAAATGGAGTCTTTTTTAACAAAACAGGGTGGCTTAGGTTCTTCAACAGTACTTGAAAAGAGTATTTATTCTAGTGTGGTGAGTGTTCTGTAATAGTCAATTGCATCAAGTTGATTGAAGTGTTATTCAAGTCCTCTATATATTTGTTTTCTTTCTACTTGTTCTGTCAATTTTTGAAAGTGAATTTTTGAAGTTTCTGCTTATAATTTTGAATGTGTCTATTTCTCATTTTTGTTCTATCAGTTTTTGCTTCCTGTACTCTGAACTCTGTTGTATAAGGAGCAGAAACTTACAGTTATTCTGCACTCGTAGTTTATAAATGGCAGCCCACGCCAGGGTTCCTGCCCAGAGAGCCCCAGGGACGGGGAGCCTGGCGGGCTGCAGTCCATGGGGTCGCTAAGAGTCAGACACAACTGAGCGACTTCACTTTCGCTTTTCACTTTCATGCACTGGAGAGGGAAATGGCAGCCCACTCCAGTGTTCCTGCCTGGAGAACCCCAGGGATGGGGAGCCTGGTGGGCTGCAGTCCATGGGGTCACTAAGAGTCAGACACGACTGAAGTGACTTAGCAGCAGCAGCAGCAGTTCATTGATACCAACTATGTGATGTCAACTAAAAGAGATGTACAACTTGAGAGTAGTGAGTTAAGTTTTATTTGGGGCAAAATGAGGACTGCAGCCCAGGAGGCAGCATCTCAGATAACTCTGAGAGACCGCTCCAAAGCAGCAGTGGGGAAAGGTCAACATATAAGGTTTCGGTGATGAGGGAGTTCAGTACCTTAAGCACTTGTTTTATAAAAGGGTTTTTCGTTAGTCATGAGGCTCTGATGTCACCAAGAAGGGATTTAGTGCTTCTCTAGATATGAGGAGATGCAAGGATTGAAATAATAAAATCTGTTCCTAAAAACATCCAATTATCTAAAGACATGTGCCACCAGTTTCCCTGGAGCACAGAGTGCCTCACTCCACCCTGAACTCTCTCAAAGGCCATTGAAAGTCAACAGCTATAACAGCATAGGGTTCAATCTCCATACAGACAGATGGAAAGTGCCTGTGTTGTTCAGCCATTGGCAATGCTCTTGGTAAGTGCCAGTTTGTAGTCGACAGTGACAAGCATTCTCTAACCAGATTTCTTCAAACTCTGTTGGTTTTTAATATTTCTTTATTTATTTTTGGCTGTGCTGGGTCTTCCTTGGTACATGTGGCCTTCCTTTAGTTGTGACTGGGGGTTACTCTTTGGCTGTGGTGCACAGGCTTCTCATTGTGGAGGCTTCTCTGTTGCCATGTGTGGACTGAGTTACACTGCAACACGCAGAATCCTCTTAGACCAGGCACTGAACCTGTGTCTCCTGCATTGGCAGATGAACTCCCAACTACTGGACCACCAGGGAAGTCCTCCTTTGTTGGTAAAAGTCCATCCAAGAATCAGTATCTGAGTTTTAGAGAGGAGAAGAATACTGACACACAAAGTGGTGAAGAACTTTGCACAGAATTTTACATAGTGGAATAAAACCCCAGCCAGTTAGATCCCAGAGTCCTCAGTTTTAATTATTATGTTGTTTCAGGTGTGGAGTGGGGATTTGAACTTTGGGCAAGGTCAGGGTAAGGAATATGATGTACTGTAGCCTCCCTCAATATTTTGGCCTTTTGTTGTAGCTGTTGATCTGGCTCAAATCTTGGCATGCCGTGCACACGTGTTATCAGATGAGAAACATTGCCTAACAAAACAGAAGTAATTTATGTTGGAGCCAACTTTCAAATTCCACGTGTTTCTATTCCTGTCTCCTTGTTTGTCTCTGTGGCCTGACCTGAGAGCTGATCTCTCTTTGTTCCTGGATTGTACAAAAGCAGTCTGAAATGGCCAATGAAAAAAGATGGAGGCACTTTAAACAGACTTGGGCAAGTCCATGAAACCTGTTGACAATGGAGCTCAGTAGCCAACCTCACTTTCCCAGCAGAGCTTCCTTCAAGTGCCTCCTACAACCCTCTTTTTTTTGCTTTAATCACTATAAGATAGGGAAATCGGATTTTTAAAGAAAAGAATGGATTTGTGTCTTGGCTTTCCCACTTACTAACTTTGTGTCTTTGGGAAAATGACTTAACTAATCTCTAAAATGTGTCTGCTCATAGTACATAGTATTTTAATATTAATACATAAAACACTACTTAACTGTGGGTCATTATTATTATAATTATTTCTCTCTATAAACAAAGTAGGCCTATTTCCTCTAGTATCTGCTTGACAGTCTGAGTCAGTACTAATAGTTGTTAGTAACTGAGTCTCTTCTATGGATCAGGCACTTTAATCTACACGATCTTATCTCATTAACCTAACAACTTTGTAGAATCTTTTTGTTATCAGATTTTTCAGAGGAAGAAATCAAGACTCAGGTTACATTACTTGCCCATGATTGGGCCCAGAGTATATGTGGAAATTGGACACACATTCAGTCTGTAAACGGAGAAGGCAATGGCACCCTCTTTCTTCCCCACATTTCTTCTCTCCTCTCTTCCTCAAACGAGAGACAGGCTCTCCTAGGTCATCTATGTACTATCATACAGGTTGTGTACTGAACAAGTTCAGAGAGTGACTTTTTCATAGATATCAATGTGAATGGTGCTTTCCTCCCCAAGGTATCAATGCACACTTTGCAGACATGTATGAGGAATCCCTGGAGCATCTAATAGGTTTTATTCAGTATAGAGAGAAGATTTTGCTTAAGACCACCCATGCATTCCTCCTCCAAATCATTCTTGGAGGTGTTTTCCATGCTTTTTTGATTCTGAGCAAATGACCTGAAGGTACTTGATCATACTACGTCTTACCACGTGGCGTGATTTCTCAATACGATGGTGATGGATATGCCTGGATCATATCCTTCGAGTATTCACTTTCCACATGCCCCTACATGCCTGCCACCTTCCAAAAAATTGCTGTGAAAGAAACTGCCTGGCTACATTTGGCAGTGTGATGCTAAAATATAAGCCTAAGTGAGCTATTTTCTATGAGTTCACCTTAGATTTATTTCATGTATTTGTGGGTGCTGAAGCCACTAGCAGTCTGAGAGGCAGACTTTCATGAAATAAACCCTTTCATGTCTCATTTTTCAGAAAATTGCTCTGTTCTTTTGGCTGTGAGATATGCCTCTATCCATGAATCAGTGAACGTCTGAGTTTAGGGATAAGTTAAAGGAAGAATAGCTTTCACTAGAGCATGGTTTCTTCTCCTCTAGGCTAATTTCTTAAATACTATGGTCCCTAGAGATATTTCCCTTCAAGCAAAGCTTTAACAATGATGTTTACACTCAGGACAGCTGGAGTCAGTGGAAACACTATCTTTCAGTGGATCTGAGAAGAGTTACAAAAAGATTAGAATACTTTTCTTACATTTTGTTTCTGCTTCCATGTTCAGTCATTTCCAACTCTTTGTGACACTATGGACTGTCAGTCAGTCAGTTCAGTCGCTCAGTCAGGTCCAACATTTTGTGACCCCATAAATTGCAGCATGCCAGGCCTCCCTGTCCATCACCAACTCCTGGAGTTCACCCAAACTCATGTGCATCGAGTCAGTGATGTCATCCAGCTATCTCATCCTCTGTCGTCCCCTTCTCCTCCTGCCCCCAATCCCTCCCAGCATCAGGGTCTTTTCCAATGAGTTACTCTTCATATGAGGTGGCCGAAGTATTGGCGTTTCAGCTTCAGCATCAGTCCTTCCAATGAACGCCCAGGACTGATCTCCTTTAGAATGGACTGGTTGGATCTCCTTGCAGTCCATGGGACTCTCAAGAGTCTTCTCCAACACCACAGTCAAAAGCATCAATTCTTCGGTACTCAGCTTTCTTTATAGTCCAACTCTCACATCTGTACTTGACCACTGGAAAAACCATAGCCTTGACTAGACGGACCGTTGTTGGCAAAGTAATGTCTCTGCTTTTGAATATACTATCTAGGTTGGTCATAACTTTTCTTCCAAGGCGTAAGCGTCTTTTAATTTCATGGCTACAATCATCATCTGCAGTGATTTTGGAGCCCCCCAAAATAAAGTCTGACACTGTTTCCACTGTTTCCCCATCTATTTCCCATGAAGTCATGGGACCAGATGCCATGATCTTCGTTTTCTGAATGTTGAGTTTTAAGCCAACTTTTTCACTTTCCTCTTTCCCTTTATCAAGAGGCTTTTTAGTTCCTCTTCACTTTCTTCCATAAGGGTGGTGTCATCTGCATATCTGAGGTTATTAATATTTCTCCCAGCAATCTTGATTCCAGCTTGTGCTCCTTCCAGCCCAGCGTTTCTCATGATGTACTCTGCATAGAAGTTAAATAAGCAGGATGACAATATACAGCCTTGATGTACCCCTTTTCCTATTTGGAACCAGTCTGTTGTTCCATGCCTAGTTCTAACTGTTGCTTCCTGACCTGCATATAGGTTTCTCAAGAGGCAGGTCAGGTAATCTGGTATTCCCATCTCTTTTAGAATTTTCCACAGTTTATTATGATCCACACAGTCAAAGGCTGTGTCAATAAAGCAGAAATACATGTTTTTCTGGAACTCTCTTGCTTTTTCCATGATCCAGCAGATGTTGGCAATTTGATCTCTGGTTCCTCTGCCTTTTCTAAAACCAGCTTGAACATCTGGAAGTTCAGGGTTCAGGCTTGGAGAATTTTGAGCATTACTTTACTATGTGTGAGATGAGTGCAATTGTGTGGTAGTTTGATCATTCTTTGACATTGCCTTTCTTTGGGATTGGAATGAAAACTGACCTTTTCCAGTCCTGTGGCCACTGCTGAGTTTTCCAAATTTGCTGGAATATTGAGTGCAGCACTTTCACAGCATCATCTTTCAGGATTTGAGATAGCTCAATTGGAATTCCATCACCTCCACTAGAAACCCAAGTAAGACGGTAGGTGTTGCAAGAGGGCATCAGAGGGCAGACACACTGAAGCCATAATCACAGAAAATTAGCCAATCTGATCACATGGACCACAGCCTTGTCTAACTCAATGAAACTAAGCCATGCTGTGTGGGGCTACCCAAGACAGACGGGTCATGGTGGAGAGGTCTGACAGGATGTGGTCCACTGGAGAAAGGAATGGCAAACCATTTCAGTATTTCTGCCTTGAGAAACCCATGAACAGTATGAAAAGGCAAAATGATAAGATGCTGCAAGAGTTACTCCCCAGGTTGGTAAGTGCCCAATATGCTACTGGAGATCAGTGGAGAAATAACTCCAGAAAGAATGAGGAGATAGAGCCAAAGCAAAAACAATATCCGGTTGTGGATGTGACTAGTGATAGAATCAAAGTCCGATGCTATGGACTATATCCTGCCAGAATTCTCTGTCCTTGGAACTTTTCCAGAGAGAATACTGGAATGGATTGCAATTTCCTTCTCCAGGGGATCTTCCCAACCCAGGGATCAAACCTGTGTAACTGCATCTCCTACGTTGCAGGTAAGTTCTCTACCTTTGAGCCACAGGGGAAACCTCCCTTACATTTATATAGGGTTTAATAGAGAGCTTTCACAGTCAGAAACTGATCTGTATTATAACCTTGTAATGCTGGAGAGATAACTTTTTGTCTCCTAAAAGAGGAAACAGGAATAAGAGGCTAGAGATGTGAAACAAACCCCTTTGAGCTTTCCTTCTAAGGATGGCTATAGCAATCTCTGAACCCATTCAAAGTTCACAGAGACCTACAGTCTTTCTTTTCTCAATTCACTGCAACAATGTGGAGAACATTAAGGTGAGTGATTAGCTCACTTACAAGTTATAGTGATTTTAAACTAGAGTTGAGTGAATATTCTAGTAGAATAAATCTTTTTTTTATAAATTTTCTCAACCAGAAATAGTCCTTTACATAATCCTTTATCTCATCTACAAGTGCCAACATAAACAGTAAAGGGCAGAATTGTAGTTGTTGTCTATTAAGAATTGCTTCAACAAGAACTGCCCCAAGGCCAGCAGTACTCATACCCGAAAGTGAAGTGTGGTCCCTGTTGTCCTATAGAGTCGGAGGGAGGTGGAGTGTGGACAGCCCAGCCTACTGAATAGGATGCTCTGCTCTTCTCAAGGACTTAAAAACAACTTTATTCTCTAAGAAATCTGTGCTTACACCTCTCAAGTGGTCCCCTGTATTACTTTGTCTTCAAATAAGGTCTCCAACAGACAGAAGTCATTTGTGTCTATAGGTGTACGTTGGTGGAAACACATGCATTACTGTACATCAACTGATGGCTGAAAATAAAATTCTTCTTGTTTACTTTCAACATCTGGCTTCTTGAGAACAATTGAACAAACTTAGTAGGATCTTGATGTGAATGGGAAATTTTCTGAAAAGTGGAAATATCTTTTGATTCAGCAAGTCCTTGCTGATCCACAGCTCGGGGTGGAGTTTAGCCAAGAGATTAGCCTAGATCAAGATTAGAGCAGGTTGGAATGAGAGAAAAAACTTAGAAAATGGAAGTTTAAGCTTTGTGATTCCAAATTTCCTTGTGTTTACTTGACAGGGTTCCAAAAACTTCCTCTTCCAAGTGAAATACCAAAGCCGTAGTTCTACTGAAAGTTAGTATGCCTAACTACCTCCAGTTCCCTTGAGGGCAAACACTTTTTATCAAGCCTTAGCTGGTGGGGAAAGAGTTTATGACATGTAACACAGGTAGATGTGTTCCCTCTGACTAACCAGAAACATCAAAAAAGATAAGAAGGGCAGAAAATAATGTTAGAAACCTTTGTTGGAGAGAAATCTTCGACAACGTAAGTATTCTAGGGGGATATTTTACAAATTTTCTTTCTTGTCTTAACTGAAATTTCATGTGGACATGTAATACAAAAAATGTAGAGAAAACTGGAGCTGTTATGGTCGAATGGGAGATAGTTATATGGAGCCTACTTGACGTGTCATCCACACATATCCTCTGGGGAATAACGGAGGGACTTCAGGTCTCTAAGGAACACAGTGAAAAGCCAGTGGACTAGGGAATTTCTAGAATTTCTTTGTGGGAAATGAAGTGGTTGTTCTGTAGTAATTTCTAAAGAAAGACAGGAATAAAAGATTGGACTCTGAACTCATTGTCAGGAAGGATCCTAGCTTATTTCTTTTTATATTGTTGATGACAAGCACAAGGCCTGGTTCATGGCAGGTGCTAAGTAAATTTGCAATTTGTTAAATAAATGGCTCTATTTTAAGAAATCTGTATTTGAGCAACAAAAGCACTGTACCTAAAACCAAGTGAGGTCAAGAAAGTAAATGAATGTGGGTCTTACATGCCTTGATGTCCTCATAATTACCTATGTGGGGAGGTACCTCTTACTATTTTTTCATAATGAGGAATGAAATACATCACACCAACGAATCTTCCAGGTTAATGAAACTTTACACTGATATATTATCAAATCTTGTTCATATACAGCCTAGAAGTCAGATTTAGGAACCTGAAAAAACTATAGCTCTTAAATTTTAGAACGCATGAGATTCTCTCCAGGAAACTAAAAACAGATTCCTCGGTTGAACTTATAGGAGAGCAAAACTTATCCCCTTAAATTGTCTCTTTGGTACGTGGATTATTCCATACTGAAAACAATCAAGCCCCAAAAGATACATGAAGATACTTTATCCTGCCCCCTAAATGTCTAAAGAAATTTAGAAGTCCTGTTACAGGAATAGAGCTATTTCCAGAGATATTTGCTAGAATATGGACTGGATATGGTGGGGTGGAGGGGAACAGAACCTGGAGATTACAGCCCACTCTTGTCCCATTGTCTCTGCAAACACTTATTTTCCTTTGCCTTTTCATTTGCCTTTTCATCTCCATGTGAATTGCCTGATGCCCCAAACCACTACCTCAGCAAACTCTTTTTTCTTTAGCAGAAGATGATATTTAAGGCGAGCGATTCAGCCATTTTAGTGAGTGACTCGATTTTCATGATTCTCTCCCATTGTGTATATTTTATTAAATGTTTGTTAGATTTTCTTCTGTTAATCTGTCTCAGGTCAATTGAATTCTTAGATCAGTCAGAAGAACTAGACGAGCAGAGGAAACAATCTTCCTCCCAGACATGCTCTAAGCATTCTGATTCAGCAGGTCCAGGGTGAGGACCAAGAGTCCTTGTGCAAGTGGTTCACAGGGCACTTTAAGATACCCTGGCTGACCGTGTGGACCACGAGAAACTGCAGAAAGTTCTGAGAGAGCTGGGAATACCAGACCACCTGACCTGCCTCTTGAGATATCTGTATGCAGGTCAGGAAGCAACAGTTAGAACTGGACATTGAACAACAGACTGGGTCCAAATAGGAAAAGGAGTACGTCAAGGCTATATATTGTCACCCTGCTTATTTAACTTATATCCAGAGTACATCATGAGAAATGCTGGGCTGGAAGAAACACAAGCTGGAATCAAGATTGCCGGGAGAAATATCAATAACCTCAGATATGCAGATGACACCACCCTTATGGCAGAAAGTGAAGAGGAACTAAAGAGCCTCTTGATGAAAGTGAAAGAGGAGAGTGAAAAAGTTGGCTTAAAGCTCAACATTCAGAAAACGATGATCATGGCATCTGGTCCCATCACTTCATGGGAAACAGATGAGGAAACAGTGGAAACAGTGTCAGACTTTATTTTTTAGGGCTCCAAAATCAGTGCAGATGGTGACTGCAGTCATGAAATTAAAAGACACTTACTCCCTGGCAGGAAAGTTATGACCAACCTAGATAGTATATTCAAAAGCAGAGACATTACTTTGCCAACAAAGGTCCATCTAGTCAAGGCTATGTCATACATGACCACTGGAAAAACCATAGCCTTGAATAGACAGACATTTGTTGGCAAAGTCTGACACTGTTTCCCCATCTATATCCCATGGAGTGATGGGACCGGATGCCATGATCTTCGTTTTCAGAATGTTGAGCTTTAACCCAGCTTTTTCATTCTCCTCTATCACTTTGGTGTTCATTGGAAGGCCTGATGCTGAGGCTGAAACTCCAGTACGTTGGCCACCTCATGCGAAGAGTTGACTCGTTGGAAAAGACTCTGATGCTGGGAGGGATTGGGGGCAGGAGGAGAAGGGGACTACAGAGGATGAGATGGCTGGAAGGCATCACTGACTCAATGGACCTGAGTTTGTGTGAACTCCGGGAGTTGGTGATGGACAGGGAGGCCTGGCATGCTGTGATTCATGGGATCGCAAAGAGTCAGACACGACTGAGTGACTGAACTGAACTGAACTGACTACCCTGGATGAAAGGAGCAGGAGATGAAAGGTAACTGCTTGCTTCTGGAGGTGACAGCTACACTTCTAGGTTTAGTGAACTCTAGGCAAACCAAGAATCCCAATACACATCTTGAAGGCAGCCCTAAGATCAGCCCCATTTCTCCTGGGACTCCCAGCGTGGTAACTTTCATCTTGCAGACGGTCCAGCTCACCACCTGCGATGGGACCACAGGGGCAGAGCCCTGGAAGATGATCCCAGCTGTGGCTGTAGCCCGCATTTGTTCATTTGACACATCTCTATTAAAGCCTGGAAGAGTCCCCAAAGTATCAAGCGGTTGTCAGAATGTGTTCAAAATAATGTGAAAAGAATAACAGCAGAGTACAACGCAAATCTCTGTAACCACATTCTTTCAAAGAAAGCCATCTTATTAGTCAAGTCTATTGAAATCTACTGGCAGGACAGAATGGAAAAACCAAATTCCTCAGTGATTATGGTATTTTCCGAGTTGCTAAATATTATGACTCTAAAGGCCTGGCTTTTAGATCTTGATAACAACTGACATTTTTATATAATGCACATGTACGAAGGTTATTCTAATCAACTAGTCTGTAAGGAAGCCTAGAGAGGTTGGTACAGCAGATTTGATTTTAGAATATTAATTTTTTAAATAAAGAAACATCACCTTTAAAAATGATTCTAGACTTTTAAATTATTATTTTAATCTGAGTATTGTACAAGGCCATATATGGTGGGGTAAGGTGAGAGTCCACGGGTCGCAAAGAGTCAGACACGACTGAGCGACTTCACTTCACTAAGGTGATATCACCTTAAAGGTAGGGAACCACCACCTTAAATAATATCAGTTCCATAATTAGTTCCAATATTAAAAAAAGTTTTTTAATACCTAGGGGATGATTGAAATTCTATGTAGCAGATAAAAGCCTCTGAGGGCAGGTTACAAAGAGACCATTGTACTCTCCACCCTCTATCCCCCGACTTCCAGAATGTTTGAAGCAAGCTGTATCTTCCCAGGAAATGTAAATTAGCCCTATCGTGTGTCATTGATTTGTTTTGTAGCCTTGAAATGGCAGCCCACTCCAGTACTCTTGCCTGGAGAATCTCATGGAGGGAGGAGCCTGGTAGGCTACAGTCCACGGGGTTGCAAAGAGTTGGACACGACTGAGCGACTTCACTTTCACTTTCAACAAAATACCGAGCAGTCAGTCTTTTACAGTTAAAGTATCTCTGGATATTGATGAGATCTGTCATCCCAGCTACCTCTCAACCTTGTCAGCTTTACTCAGAAATAGCTGAATGGAAATATCATAACAAAATTCATTAAAATATGTAAACACAATTTGCAAACATTTCTGAGGGAACTAAGGATGCCTGCCAAGAAGACTTTAACCACATAATGAGAGTTTTCTTACTGAAACAATGCTTTTCAAACTTTATGGAACATTTGTCTCACTTTTAATTAACATTAACTGCTAAGTCACTTCAGTCGTGTCCGACTCTGTGCGACCCCAGACGGCAGCCCACCAGGCTCCCCCATCCCTGGGATTCTCCAGGCAAGAACACTGAAGTGGGCTGCCAATTCCTTCTCAATGTATGAAAGTGAAAAGTGAAAGTGAAGTCACTCAGTCATGTCCGACTCTTGGCGACCCCATGGACTGCAGCCTACCAGGCTCCTCCGTCCATGGGATTTTCCAGGCAAGAGTACTAGAGTGGGGTGCCATTGCCTTCTCCAAGTTAACATTAAAAATCTTCAAATTTCTTCTTGCCTCCTTTCTTCCCTTGAAAATCTCTTTTTCATGGATGGAATCTTCTGTTAATGGAATCCTTAAAAAATAATATTCTGTAAAGGTTATTTATGAAGAATAAATAATATATTTTAATTTAATTTAATAAAGCTGTGTGGTAAAGAGCTTTGGAATAAAAGTTTAAAATGATGGGTTTTATTCATCCCATGACCCTACCCCACCATATATAGCCTTGTACAATGTACCTTCCTCTTTGGCCCTTTCCATTTTTCATTTATAAACCTCAATCTTTAACTCTGTTCAAGCTCTGATGTTTTATAATATGTCATCAGAAATATGACAGAGTTATGAATTGTTATCATAACTGATGGAACATGTAAAGTAGCTGGGTTGTTTCCCAAACAGATAAATTTTCTCAGATGGGACTCTGAAGAGCAAGAGCACTGCTTGGAAAGGAGGGGAGAAGAAGGTATCAATTCATAATCAGTGCTGTTCTATTATCCAGATATAATCTGAGAAGGAAAACATGGATGTAAGTGCCAGGGAGGAAGAAATTTCCCTCTACCATTCTAGATTCTTCCGGCTGGTCTAAGAATTAAATTGACAAGAGACAGATTAACAGGAGAAAATCTAAAGTTTAATAACATGTACACATGGGAGAGACCCAGAAAAGCTGAGTAATTCACCAAACTGACTGGAACTTTGACCTTACATATCATCTTCAGCTAAAGACAAAGAGGTTGTTGGGATAGTGGTTTGGGACATCAAAGTTAGGCCCATAAGGTGCAAGTAATCAGGTATTTAATGAGAGGCATTACTAAGAGACAAAAGAAAAACAAAGGTAAATGATTAGAGCAAATTATAACCCAGTGTCTGAGTCCTGAGAGCTACCAGCAGAGAAGATTTCTAGACGTTAAGGTCGAAATATCCTTCGTACTTTGAAATGTCTCTGATGGTGTCATCAGGTTTTCAGGTAAACTTTTTGAGTTGCTTACACTTTTAGTGGCCCTGTGAACTGTAGCCCCCCAGGCTCCTCTGTCCATGGAATTCTTTAGGCAAAAATGCTGGAGAGGGTTGCCATGCCCTCCTCCGGAGGAATCTTCCCAACCTAGGGACTGAAGTCATGTCTCCTATGTCTCCTGCACTGGCAAATGGTTCTTTACCACTAGCGAGTCAGCAGGCACAAGGACTGTCTAAACATCAGCTACTGTGATGTTTCTTAAGTTTATAGCATGTTGTTCAGTTTCAGTTTTTAGGGTTTCAGAAAAAGGACAGCTTTAGTCCTTAATGATTCCAAGTCAAGACCGGGAGAAAAACTGGAAATGTTATCTTGAAGAGTTGTAGCCAACTTTTTGAGAAAACTAGAAAAATTCAAGATCCAGTCTATTTTACAAATGGAAAAGCGAACCTTCAAAGGCAATAAAGAGGACTATAATCTAATCTACAACTAGTATTCTAGTTTCTATGGAAACACATTTGTTCTTTTAAAATCGTTCTTATTTCTATTGAAGATAGTCAAATTGAGACTAATTTATTTGCAAAATAAATAGTTTCATTAAACTTGGCTTGATTATTTACATAAGTCCAGCAAGAATAACAATTGACCATTAGCTTTTTAAAAAAATATGCGTTGTTGGAACTTTTCATAAGTAATCTCTAGATTGAACTTATCTACTTTCATTTTTTTCTTTCAGTTTTGAGATCTACTTGACATACCACAATGTATAAGTTTAAGATGCATAATTTGACTTACCTATATCATGAAATGATTATCAGAATAAGTTTAGTGAACATGCATCATCTCATATAGACACAAAAGTAAGGAAATGAAAAATAGGTAGTTAATGGGAAGTTGCTGCATAAACACAAGGAGCTCAACAAGGTACCTGTGACAACCTAGAGAGATGGGATGGGATGGGGAGTGGAGGGGAGGTTCAAGAGTGGGGAACATAGGTATACTTATGGCTGATTCTTGTTGTATGGCAGAAGCCAAGACAATACTATAAAGCAATTATCCTCCAATTGAAAATAAGAAAAAAGAAACAGAAACTTTTTTTCCCTCTGTGATGCAAACTCTTTACTCATTGGTATGATTTGAAAGTTGTCAGAGACCTCTATTTGTCAAAAAGTTCTTTCCATGACTCTTCTTGAAGATGAAGCATTTTTTTTAAAGGCATCAGAGTAAAACAGTAATTGTCTATAAATGACAAAAGATTAAAATGGCATGGTTAAAGGTCTGATTACAATGCAATGACAAATTTGGTTATCTCTGTGACACACAACACTTTAAGATAATAACTAGAATTATGACTGATAACCTTATACTAGAACATATCCAAATTTTGGTAATTTCCTATAATTTCTAGAACTTATAGGACATTTTTCATAAGTTCCAGAATATAAATGTTATTTATATCAACAACATTTATGTATAACCTAAGGGTTTTAATCACTCATTTGACAATGCTTCCTATGTAATTTAACATACCAAATAAGCCTGATTATTTAATATCTCTCTTTGAGACATTTCAGAGACACTTGGAAATATCCCAAAGTCAACTAGAATTTTATTTGGGAAGTTTGTCAAAGATATCAAAAGATTTAAACACTTTTGGTCAAATAGGATTATACCTAACCGTGAAAGAAAACTTACTTAGCCAAATTGATAATAAAAGACTTCAGAGGTAAATACAGGAAGTTAGAACAGATTACTTAAAAGGTAGAGAAATTTTATAATCTGTTATAAAACAGATCTGTATTTTGAGAATACTTCGTTCTCTAAACAGAGAAATAATGTTTTAAGTTCAGTTCAGTTCAGTCGCTCAGTCATGTCCGACTCTTTGCGACCCCATGAATCACAGCACGCCAGGCCTCCCGGTCCATCACCAACTCCCGGAGTTCACTCAGA
>SJXQ01001313.1:0-147077 GCA_006408695.1 Aepyceros melampus
GGGTTTCTCTTACCTTGGGCGTGGGGTATCTCTTCAGGGCTGTTCCAGCAATACACAGCCAGTTTTCCTTACCTTGGAAGAGGGGTATCTCCTTACCGCCGCCATTCCTGACCTTCAATGTGAGATAGCTCCTCTAGGACCTCCTGTGCCTGCGCAGCCACTGCTCCTCGGGTTGTTCCTCCCGGCCAACGGCCCTGGCCTTGAGCTCGGGGTAGCTCCTCAGGGTCACTGCCCCTAGCCTCAGGCACGAGGTGGCTTCTCCCAGCCGCCTCTGACTTCGGACACGGGATAGCTTCTCTCGGCCGCTGCCCCTGACCTCGGATGGGGGGTGTCTCCTCCTGGCCGCCACTGACTTCAGACGCGGGGTAGCCCTGTTGGGCCTTTCCTGCTCCATCGCAGCCTGGCACTCTAGGCCGCTGCCCCTGACCTCGGACGTGGGGTAGCTCCTCACAGCTGCCTGCACTCAGTGTGCCGGCTCACAGCCGCCTGCAAAAATCTCAAGGATTGATCATGAGCAAAGGTAGGCAGCAGGCTATGAGTTTTATCCTCACTCTCCCTTAAGAAAAAAGATAAAAGTGTGTACTCAGTTGTCTTCAACTCTTTGTGACCACGCAAACTGTTACCCATTAGGCTTCTTTGTTCATGGGATTTCCCAGGCAAGAATACTGGAGTGGGTTCCCATTTCCTTCTCCAGGGAATCTTCCCGACCCAGGGATCAAACCCGTGTCTCTTAAGTCTCCTGCCTTGGAAGGTGGGTTCTTTATCACTGAGCCACCAGAGAAGCCCTTTTCATCCACCAAATGCCAGTTTTTCACCTGAGCAATAGGTATGCTATGCCCATACATCTTATCTCCTATCAGAATCTCCACACAAGAAATCCAGTGTTTACAGTATTTGCAATTCTTTGTGAGAGTTTCTAAATGTCTTACTTAGTTTTTCACAGTTCAGTTCAGTTTAGTTGCTCAGTCGTGTCTGACTCTTTGCAGCCCCATGAATCCCAGCACGCCAGGCCTCCCTGTGCAACACCAACTCCTGGAGTCTACCCAAACCCATGTCCATTGAGTCGGTGATGCCATCCAGCTAACTCATCCTCTGTTGTCCTATTCTCTTCCTGCCCCCAATAGAATCTCCACACAAGAAATCCAGTGTTTACAGTATTTGCAATTCTTTGTGAGAGTTTCTAAATGTCTTACTTAGTTTTTCACAGTTCAGTTCAGTTTAGTTGCTCAGTCGTGTCTGACTCTTTGCAGCCCCATGAATCCCAGCACGCCAGGCCTCCCTGTGCAACACCAACTCCTGGAGTCTACCCAAACCCATGTCCATTGAGTCGGTGATGCCATCCAGCTAACTCATCCTCTGTTGTCCTATTCTCTTCCTGCCCCCAATCCCTTCCAGCATCAGGGTCTTTGCCAGTGAGTCAACACTTCACATGAGGTGGCCAAAGTACTGGAGTTTCAGCCTCAGCATCAGTCCTTCCAATGAAGACCCAGGACTGATCTCCTTTAGAATGGACTGGTTGGATCTCCTTGCAGTCCAAGGGACTCTCAAGAGTCTTCTCCAACACTACAGTTCAAAAGCATGAATTCTTCTGCACTCAGCTTTCTTCACCGTCCAACTCTCACATCCATACATGACTATCGGAAAAACCATAGCCTTGACCAGAGGGACATTTGTTGGCAAAGTAATGTCTCTGCTTTTAAATATGCTCTCTAGGTTGGTCATAACTTTCCTTCCAAGGAGTAAGCGTCTTTAAATTTCATGGTTGCAATCACCATCTGCAATGATTTTGGAGCCCCGAAAAATAAAGTCTGACACTGTTTCCACTGTTTCCCCATCATTTTCCCACAAGGAAATGGCAGCCCACTCCAGTATTCTTGCCTGGAGAATCCCATGAATGGAGGAGCCTGGTAGGCTATAATCCATGGGCTCACAGAGTCGTACTTGACTGAGTAACTTCACTTTTCACAGTACAAAAAGAAAAAAAAAATTCATCCTCTGCTAAAAAGTATTTCAGATAGTCACAAAGAAATTGAGCAGCAAATTTTGAGAAAAAAAAGAATATTTTAGTGATGGCAAGGTAGTCATCTTGGGATCCCCAAGGCCACACCTTTTTGGTCACACCTTTTTGGCTTATTCAGCCTATGAACCAGGCCAGTCCTGGTAAAGATGGTGTATGGGGTAAAGCCAAAGTGTGATTTTTGAGCATAACCTAGAAAAAAAATCAAATTAAAAGTTTTAGAAGTCACAGAGCACTCAATCACAGAACTGCTGTAATCATAGCTCATTGGAAAGTTAAAGTGTGTTAGTTGCTCAGCCATGTCAAACTCTTTGTGACACCATGGACTATGGCCACCAGGCTCCTCTGTCCATGGAATTCTGCAGGCAAGAATACTGGAATGAGTTGCCATTCCTTTTTCCGGGGGGTCTTCCCAATCCAGGGATAGAATGAGTGTCTCCCACATTGCAGGCAGATTTTACTTTCTGAGCCACCAGGGAAACTACCAGGGAAGCTTGCTGTAATAAGATTTTTTTTTTTCCTTCTCAAGACGAGCAGCCACAGGGTACATTGAGGGTTAGAAAATTGTTTTACCAAAGGACACCCAGTTTTACACATGGAAGCAGAAAACTTATCAAATGGAAACCATTCAAGGATTCTCAGTTGATTTGGTTTTAGAGATTTTAGGTTTAAAAAAAATCTAGGGTAAAAGATTATAGAATAAGACTTAGAAATTTGAAATATTTGAGGCAATGCTGAGTTTTGGAATGTTCACCACATGTCTAAATAAAGAGCTATCAAAAGTCAGTGTAAGAAGCATAATGCTAAATTGCTCCTATGATGAAACCTGCCCCATTTGCTTCACAGTACATGGTTTCTGAAAAGGAAGAGTTTTCAATATGAAAACTGGGGAGTACTCTATGAAGGCAAGAAATGCATTGTTTTCAATAAAAATGCAGTGAAGTTTCAGCTTGGTGATCTGTGTGCAGGAGCCACCTCCATCAGGAAGATCCAGTTCTCTTGTTCCTTTCCTTGTTGGCTGGTATTTGGAGAAATGAGACACACGGGAAGGAGAGGCCTCATGATTGTTTTCAGAGGCCAAATGAAGTGATGCACTTCAAAATAAAAATAAAAGTAGAAAATATAATTTAGGCGTAGAACATTCCTGAACTAATTTAATTGTGTATTTCTTTAAGGCAGACAACCACCTGGAAGCAGTCATAACAACAGCAACAGCAAATCGATTTTGGTCAGAAAACTAAGTTAAATATTAAGATCTAATAATACACCACCTTGGAAGCAGCTGTGAGTTTATTTCCTTTTTGGAACAGTGCTAATAGTTTACAAATGCACCATGTATCTATTACCCCACTGAAAACAGAATTATTGATTTCTACTAAAAAAAAAAATGAAAGAGCGTAAGTACATGTCTCTAAGGCTTGTAAGAGTTTTATGGTCATATCAAAGATTCTGGAGAAGAAAATGGCAACCCCCTCCAGTATTCTTGCCTGGAGAATCCCCATGGACAGAGGAGCCTGACAGTCCAAAGGGTCTCAAAAAAGTCAGATACAACTGAGTGACTAAACAACAGCAACAAAAGATATTGCTGAGAACTTTGAGTTTTTTTTAATTTCTATGGAAAGGCTCTGAGTACTGAACTTTGAAATGATGTTAATTGAAACATCAAGTAATGCGTGTCTGAGTATCTGTCTGTTGTCTGCGCAAAAAACACCTTGGTTTTTCAGACAGTTTATGATAATAGAGCTAGAAACTAGAATAAAGGGTCCCTTGACTCTCCTTAGTACCTAAAGAATCAAGATGTTTCAAAATTTTGTGTTTAAAAAGAAAAATATGCTTGGATCAGGTTTTCCCCATGCCAAATAGTATTGTTTAGTTATTGGAGCTAAGGGTGTTTTACACAAATGTGAACACAGAAGTGGCTGTCTAGGAAAGCTGAGTTTCAGTCTTTGAGCCAAAATCAGCTACTATATTATAGGGCTAGAGAAGATGTTTACATGCTCACTTGAGAGTCAACCTAATTTTTCTTTTTAAATATAAAATAATCACTGTGGTGTTATTACAGTTGTATGCAGTGTGTACAGCTGTATGTGGACAGTTTCCCACACACTATTTACTGAGGATATGTCAGTAAAGCCAGGAATGGGGTCCCTACTTTCTAACTCTAGACATTAGGCTCCTGCTTCCAAGGAACTTCCAAAAGTCTGCTTCTAAAAGTCTAATGTTATGACTTAAATTGAATGAAGATGGGACAGTGTTACATGATTTTATCAGGTTTCTTTCAGCTCTATCTGTAACTGGGAATATGTTAGAAAGAGGCAATATATACAATATATCTTTTACAAAGTTTAATTTTAAAAAGAGTCCAGAAATAATTAATCTGTAAGATTTCTGCAATTAATCTCTATTAATTACCAATTAATTAATAATTTGCTAGAACTCTTGCCTGGAAAATCCATGGACAGAGGAACTTGGTAGCCTGCAATCCGTGGGATCGCTAAGAGTCGGACACAACTGAGCAACTTCACTTTCACTTTTTACTTTCATGCATTGGAGAAGGAAATGATAACCCACTCCAGTTCTTGCCTGGAGAATCCCAGGGATGGGGAAGCCTGGTGGGCTGCTGTCTATGGGGTCGCACAGAGTCAGACACGACTGAAGCGGCTTAGCAGCAGCAGCAACAGAACCCAGGATTTGAGTAATATCAACTTTGCTCTAAAACAAACCCAATTGACCTCAAAAGAATTCCTACTGTATCAGGAATAAAAAATATATATATTTTAAAGAAAAATGGTATTTTACATTTTTCTCAGTGGTGAAAGCACAGTAATTCAAAACTAGCTTTATATCATGTGAACAGTCATCAATTGTTAAGGAACTCAAAAATATATTTCCTGTACTATGGGTCAGGCCTAATCAGTCAAATTACTCTTAGCTAAAAGAGTATGACATTTTCTTCTTAAAACTAAGCTGGAAATCTATTCAATTAAGATTTTCTTCAGGAGAAGATCAATTTTCCGTTCTTATTTCAATTTGTGGCATGTGAGTGAAGTATGGTGTTTTAGTAGCCTGAAGATGATGACTCAGAAGGGTGTCTACTCAAGACTTTTCTGACCATTTGATAACAGGCATTTTTGGAGATTGTGGCCATTCCATGGCTGCACGGCCACAATAAATTACAACCTGCCATTTTCAAATCTGCTCTTGGGTATTATTTCATTGGCATTAGCATGAAAATACATTTCTTCATGATAAATGAATTCATCCTAAGAAAGATGAAAAATTAAAAAAAAAACACCTCTAGTTCTAGGGTATGCCATTCTTTAGATTTAAGGTGAGTTGACATCTATTTGCCTCATTAGCTGCTGGAAGCAAGTTGATCAAATAGGATTTGACTAACATTATGAAATTACAAGCTCTCTTTTAATGACTCTGATTATGTATTCACTGGTTATATGCTTGTCCTTCTTTATTGGTATACAGATTACACATGTAACATATAATCAATCAAACAATACGGAGTGCTCACATTTTCCTCTGTCTTGAATTAACCTCGGTTTTTCTCCTGAAGATATTTGTGTGTATTTCAACATGTGTAATTGAGTCAAAGGAGAATATGATGAATGTGGAATGGTTAGTTGTTACATCAACCAGGTGCATTAGGTATTATTGTAATCAAACATGAGTCTGTAGGCTGTGAATTTTCAAAATGGCAGAATAAGACAACTTGGAGCAAATAGGCTTGGTTAATCCTAATTGCTTTCTCCTTCAAATAAACATGAACTCACCATATGCTATCAAATTCAACTTGTGTTTTATTGGGATACATTGATTGCTTTTCACATCAACTGGAGCAGAAAATTCCTTAGGTTAATCTATAAAACTGGTATAGCCAATATTTTTTAAGAAAAATACTGTCATGTGTGAATAATAAAACTGACTAATCTCGGACAAGAGGATAACTCTCGACAAGGGAATTCACCTAAAAATGACTTGACTGTAAGTAAGAAGGTCATACCTACATCTCCAGCACTGTATCCCTGAAAAATAAGCAAACTCTCCCCAAACAAGATCTTGTTTCACTTCTATAATTCTGCTCTTAAATATCTTCCTGGAATGCCTACGAAAACACAGGAAACACCAAACTAGCTACTGGGAAGGACTGAAATCTGACAGGTTATGGAATATCATCAGAGTCCTGCAGAATTGGAAGTAATGTTGTAAGTCATTTAGAGTAATTGCTTCCTATACCTCAATTACTTCAATACTATTTTCATAATTTTTGCCTATCCCCATACCCTTCTTTATGAGTTCCATATCCTTGCTATAAACAATTACTGTAACCTTGGTGGCTTGTTTTCTTAATTCTGTAAGTCAAAAGTTGGACACTGGTCTCATGGCTAAAATCAAGTCTTGGCAGGGCTGCAGTACTTTCTGGAGTCCCTAGGGACCAAACCCATTTCCTTGCATTTTCCAGCTTCTAGAGGCCACCACATTTTTTGGCTCATGGTCTGCCTTCTTCCATTTTCTGAGCAGCAACATTGCATCTCTTTGACTCTGCTTCTGTCCTCATGGCTCTTTCTTTCTACAGCTGAGAAAAACTGTCCTCTTTTGAGGACTCATGGGAATTAGATTGGACTCCCTCAGATACTCCAAAGTAGTATTCACATTTCAAGGTTCTTAACCTTAATCCTGTCTGTTAAGATCACTTTTGCCATGTAAGATAACATACACATTGGTTCTAGTGATTAGGATGTAGACATCTTTGAGTGGTTGTTTTTCTCATGAGTAACATTAAATTGTATTAGCACCAGTCTCAGGCTTTCCTGTAGGCAGTGA
Source organism: Aepyceros melampus (assembly GCA_006408695.1). Lineage (NCBI taxonomy): Eukaryota > Metazoa > Chordata > Mammalia > Artiodactyla > Bovidae > Aepyceros > Aepyceros melampus. The sequence goes on from SJXQ01001313.1 coordinate 6,854, forward strand.
TGGAAGGATTGAAACCATAATTAAAAGGGGAATCTAAAGTTCTCACTAGGCCTGTCACTGATTTGGAATGCTAGGGCCATGTAGTGCCAAAACTCACTTCATGACCCGCTAATTGTTCCTTTGTCTCCCAAAAATCTGTGTCTCACGTTCTGAGATGCTCACAGGTTCAAGGCTCTATTGGTGCAGGAGGCCCCCTTGGTGAAACCTTGCCCCTTGCCCATTCAGTCCTGGGTTTGGGCACTTTAGTGATCAGGTTTTCAACTGACCATGTAGTTCAGTCATTATCAGTCTTCTTTTTTTCTAATATACAATTTCTAATATACATTACAGGTGGTGCTTCATTTGAAGACAAAGTATTTCGTAGGGATATCTACCTATTTGTCCTAGTCCTGTGCTCTGTAGCAGTAGAGAGCAAGTTGAATTACTCAGCAGAGTAGACAGAGAACACATAAGACTTTAAATCAGACAATCTGGGTTCAGGTCACAGCTCTGCCACTAACTAGTGAAGTATTTTGGAACAAGTGTATGTTTTCCAGGTTGAAGGAAGAGGAATGGTAAACTAACATCAATACCTGTTACACAGGACTTCCCTAGTAGCTCAGTTGGTAAAGAATCTGCCTGCAGCACAGGAGACCCAAGTTCAGTCCCTGGGATGGGAAGATCCCCTGGAGAAGGAAATGAAAACCCACTGCAGTGTTCTTGCCTGGAAAATCCCATGGGCAGAGGAGCCTGGTGAACTACAGCCCATGAGGTTGCAAGAGTCAGACTCAACACAGCGACTAAACCACCAGCAAGACTTTTGTAAAAATTAAGTGTGTGAATGATATGAAATCTTTTAGGCCACAAACTTGGTGACCATGCAATAACTGATTGTCCAAATTGAAACATTTTTGAGAATGAAAGAGAATGCTGTTGATAATCATGTTGCTACCACAGGCATCAATAGGTATTGCCCTAGTAACTAGGGTTACAGGTTCATATCTACGTAGGAGAGTTCATTAATTTTCATCATTACTTCCTGTTTTGCAGAGAAGTGCTCTAAATTCAAAGTCAAGTAATCATGTCAATTCTGTTTTTTGTTGTTGTTGGCTTTTGGCTTAAATTGGTCCATTTCTTTTAAACCTTTCAAGATGGTATGTCACTTAGACTCTTTTTCCTGATCAACTTCCTACAGATAAGGCATGATTATTTTTTTGAGTCCTTTCTCGATATCTGCATTTTTCTAGATTTCATATATATGCATTGATATATAGTATTTGCTTTTTCTCTTTCTGACTTCACTCTATATAACAGGCTCTAGGTTCATCTGCCTCACTTCAACTGACTCAAATTTGTCCCTTTTTATAAGAGAAACTGAGGAAACAATCCCTTTCACTATTGCAATGGAAAGCATAAAATACCTAGGAATAAACTTACCTGAGGAGATAAAAAGCCTCTTGACGAAAGTGAAAGTGGAGAGTGAAAAAGTTGGCTTAAAGCTCAACATTCAGAAAACGAAGATCATGGCATCTGGTCCCATCACTTCATGGGAAACAGATGGGGAAACAGTGGAAACAGTGTCAGACTTTATTTTTCTGGGCTCCAAAATCACTGCAGATGGTGACTGCAGCCATGAAATTAAAAGACACTTACTCCTTGGAAGGAAAGTTATGACCAACCTAGATAGCATATTCAAAAGCAGAGACATTACTTTGCCGACTAAGGTCTGTCTAGTCAAGGCTATGGTTTTTCCTGTGGTCATGTATGGATGTGAGATTTGGACTGTGAAGAAGGCTGAGTGCCGAAGAATTGATGCTTTTGAACTGTGGTGTTGGAGAAGACTCTTGAGAGTCCCTTGGACTGCAAGGAGATCCAACCAGTCCATTCTGAAGGAGATCAGCCCTGGGATTTCTTTGGAAGGAATGATGCTAAAGCTGAAGCTCCAATACTTTGGCCACCTCATGTGAAGAGTTGGAAAAACCCTGATGCTGGGAGAGATTGGGGGCAGGAGAAGGGGACGACGAGGATGAGATGGCTGGATGGCATCACGGACTCAATGGATGTGAGTCTGAGTGAACTCCGGGAGTTGGTGATGGACAGGGAGGCCTGGTGTGCTGTGATTCATGGAGTCTCAAAGAGTCGGACACGACTGAGCGACTGAACTGAACTGAACTGAAGGAGATAAAAGACCTGTGTGCAGAAAACTGAAAGACACTGATGAAAGAAATTGAAGACAACAGAAACAGATGGAGAAATATATCACATTCTTGTATTGGAAGAATCAATATTGTGAAAATGACTATGCTACCCAAAGCCATCTACAGATTCAGTGCAATCCTATCAAATTACCCATGGCTATTTTCACAGAGCTAGAACAAAAATTTTTACAATTTGTATGGAAACACAAAAATAGTGAAAGCAATAGAGAAAGAAAATGACCTATAAGAATCAATCTTCCTGACCTCAGACTATACTACAAAGCTAAGGTAAGCAAGACAGTACTGTACTGGCACAAAACAGAAATACAGATCAATGGAACAAAACAGAAGGCCCAGAGATAAACCCACACACCTGTGGGCACCTTATCTTTGACAAAGGAAGCAAAAATATTCAGTGGAGAAAATATAGCTTCTTCAATAAATGATACTGGGAAAACTAGAGAGCTACATGAAAAACAGTGAAATTAGTACACTTAACATCATACACCAAAATAAACTCAAAATCGATTAAAGACCTAAAATGTAAGGCCAGAAACTTATTATAAAACTCTTAGAGGAAAACATGGGCAGAACACTGTTTGACATAAATTGCAGCAAGATCCTCTTTGATCTACCTCCTAGAGTAATGAAAATAAAAGTAAAAACGAACAAACAGAACCTAATTAAACTTAAAACCTTTATCACAGCACAGGAAACTATAAAGATGAAAAGACAACCATCAGAATGGGAGAAAATAATTGCAAGTGAAGCAACTGACAAAAGGTTAATCTCTAAAACATACAAGCTGCTCATGCAGAAAAACAAACAACCCAATTAAAAAAATGAGAGAAGACCTAAACAGACATTTCTCCAAAGAAGACATATAGATGGTCAACAAACAAATGAACAGATGCTCATCACTGATTATTAGAGAAATGCAAATCAAAACTAAAGTGAGGTATCACTTCACATCCCTCAAAATGGCCATCATCAAAAAGTCTACAACAGAAAATGCTGGAGAAAGTGTGGGGAAAAGGGAACCCTCTTGCACTGTTGGGCTTCCCAGTGGCTCATTGAGATGTAGGTTTGATCCCTGGGTTGGGAAGATCCCCTGGATAAGGAAATGAAAGCCCTCACTGGTATTCTTGCTTGGAAAATCCCATGGACAGAGGAGCCTCATGGGCTATATAGTCCAAGGGATTGCAAATGAGTTAGACATAACTTAGTGACTAAATAACAACAACGTTCACTGTGGGTGGGAATGTATATTGATACAGCCCCTATGGAGTACAGTATAGAGATTCTTTAAAAACAACTAGGAGTAAAACTACCATATGACCCAGCAGTCCTACTGCTGCACAGGTGCTGTGCATAGTCGCTCAGTCTAGTCTGACTGTTTGCAACCCCATGGACTGTACCCCTCCAGGATCCTCTGTCCATGGGATTCTCCAGGCAAGAATATTAGAGTGGGTTGCCATGCTTTCCTCCAAGGGATCTTCCCAATCCAGAGGTTGAACCCCGGTCTCTCGTATTGCAGGTGGATTCTTTACCATCTGAGCCACCAGGGGAGCCCATGAATACTGGAGTGAGTAGCCTATCCCTTCTACAGAGGAACTTTCCAACCCAGGAATTGAACTGGAGTCTCCTGCCTTACAGACAGATTCTTTACCAGCTGAGCTACCCTTGAAGCCCACTGCTGGGCATATACCCTGAGAAAACCATAATTCAAAAAGACACATGCAGCCCAATGTTCATTGCAGCACTATTTACAATAGCCAGGATACAGAAGCAACCTAGGTGTCCATTATTCAGTTTTGTTCCTGAAAGTCAGCGGAATGTGGTGTGCCTGTGTTCAGATTTCAGCTCCGCCCTTACCAACTTGGGTACATTCCATAACCTCTCTGTCTCAGTGCTCTTATATACCTGCTTCACATGGGTGCAGTTAAGATTAAAGAATTAATATCTATCTCTAAAGGTCTTAGATTCACACCTAGCACACATAGACATGATGTTAAGTGTTGTCAAATAGAATAAGTAAATGAGGTTACTGTAACTGACATTACTGAAGGGCAATTTTTTTGTGTGTATGTGTGAGTGTCTACATTAGACATTGGAAATAAAGCAGTAAATAACAAAGGCATAAAGGCACAGTCCCTGCCCTCAGGGGGCTTACAGGATAGCAGAGACAGTTTAGTTCAGTTCAGTTGCTCAGTCGTGTCTGACTCTTTGAGACCCCACGAATCACAGCACGCCAGGCCTCCCTGTCCATCACCAACGCCTGGAGTTCACTCAGACTCACGCCCATTGAGTCCGTGATGCCATCCAGCCATCTCATCCTCTGTCGTCCCCTTCTCCTCCTGCCCCCAATCTCTCCCAGCATCAGGGTCTTTTCCAATGAGTCAACTCTTTGCATGAGGTGGCCAAAGTACTGGAGTTTCAGCTTCAGCATCATTCCTTCCAAAGAAATCCCAGGGCTGATCTCCTTCAGAATGGACTGGTTGGATCTCCTTGCAGTCCAGGTTACTCTCAAGAGTCTTCTCCAACACCACAGTTCAAACGCATCAATTCTTCTGCGCTCAGCCTTCTTCACAGTCCAACTCTCACATCCATACATGACCACAGGAAAAACCATAGCCTTGACTAAACAGACCTTAGTCGGCAAAGTAATGTCTCTGCTTTTGAATATGCTATCTAGGTTGGTCATACCTTTTCTTCCAAGGAGTAAGCATCTTTTAGCAGAGACAGAGAATATTAAAAGAACATTGCTTAAATTAATGAGTTTCAAGTGTGACTAGGGCTGTAAAGGAGGAAAACAAGATGCAGTGAGAATGTTTCACCACATCTGGGGGCCCAATTTTATCTGACCAATGTAGGCTACAGAGGGACCGTTAGTCTCCCATGCTGACACCAGAAACATATTAATTAATGGAAAAATTAATTAGCTTCTAAGCAGTTGTGTCAGACTGTGAGTTTCTGTAGAGCTTGTGGCCATTAACACCCTCAGCTCTTTCTTTACATGAGCTGCTGTCAAATGGATCTCCCAGTTAAACTAAACTCTTAAATTGATTTTTAAAAAGCCCAAATTTGAGATTTAAAATTTATTTTTAATAAAGTTTTTCTTGATGTGTTTGGCCCTTTCCAGTCTGTCAAAATAATCTCTGATCTTGATTCTTCTTACACAATGTCAACTCTTCAAATTGTCATCTTTAAATTGGATAAGCATCTTTCTATGTCTTCCAGTCCATTCTGAAGGAGATCAACCCTGGGATTTCTTTGGAAGGAATGATGCTAAAACTGAAGCTCCAGTACTTTGGGCACCTTATGCGAAGAGTTGACTCATTGGAAAAGACCCTGATGCTGGGAGGGATTGGGGGCAGGAGGAGAAAGGGACGACCGAGGATGAGATGGCTGGATGGCATCACAGACTCAATGGACGTGAGTCTGAGTGAACTCCGGGAGTTGGTGATGGACAGGGAGGCCTGGCGTACTGCGATTCATGGGGTCGCAAAGAGTCGGACACAACTGCGTGATTGAACTGAACTGAACTGATGTCTTATAAAGGCAGTTGTAAATGTTCTAGATTTTAGGTCTTTCCAGTTTATTTTAATTTTTTATAGAAGGAAACTTCTTTGTGATACAAAATGAAAAAGATAAGGTTTAAAATTTTAAAATCTCTATCATGCCTTTGTGATAGTAATATTATCAATATTTTATGTAATACCATTGCCCTCTTTAATAATTGGAGAAAAATATACCAACAAAATAAGAAGCATATGGCATATATGTTTTTGCAACTATAGAGCACATACTCCATGTCTTTAAATTTTCTTCCACAACATAATTTTAAAATGTTGTTTCATCTTTTTTCCATCTGTATTTTATTTAACAAATGCTTCAGTTGGAGTTTTACTTTTTTATATTTTCTTGCTGTTATAAATAAAGCTGTGATAAACATCTTTGTAGATAAATCTCTAAATACATTGCAAGCCAGGAATTTTTACAATTTTCATAGAGATGTTGTGTAAAACAATGACTTCTAAAGTTGTTTGCTCTAGCAACCTTCTGTTCCTTGACCATCTGGTTTAAAATCCATCTCAGCCTCCTCCCCAGACACAGAAATTCCTGATTATCTTTCTCTCCCCTGTTTTCCTCAGAGCACTTATCATAATTTAACATGTTATCTAACATTCTTACTTATCTGCTTCTGGTCTATCACCCCCCTCACTAAAATGTAAGCTCTCTAGGGAAGGATTTTTGTTTTGCTCCCTGCTATATCGCCAGCATCTAGTAGTAAGTGATCAATAAATGTCTGTTGAAAGAATGCGAATGGGTCTAGTTTCTTGGGGATATAAAGTGCTAAAATTACTCCATAAACACTCCTCCCTTCCTGTTACTCCACCCCTGCTGATCCGTTCTCTGCTGATCAAGTGCAGTGTTCCTTTCCACAATTATGATGATAATCTTCACTTATTTATTTTTATGTTTGGCAAAGTGTGCTCCTCTTTCCTCCTCTCTGGTCTCTGGAGGGCGTGAGATCACAGTAAAGCTTACCTTGTATGACTCAGGGATTTCCCAGATAGTTCAGTGGTAGAGAATCTGCCTGCCAAGGCAGGAGATGTGTTTGGTCCCTGGGTCAGGAAGATCCCCTGAAGAAGGAAATGGCAACCTATTCTGGTATTCTTGCCTGGAAAATCCCATGGACAGAGGAACCTGGAGGACTACATTCCATAGGGTTACAAAGAGTTGGCCATGACTGAAGCAACTTAGCACGCAATCAAAAAAAAATTGATTAATTTTATGACACAAAAGGAAAACTTAGGAAATGCTTTGAAGCCCAGTTACATAAAATAGGATTCTCAGAGAATATGTACAATAGAATAAATATATATTTTTAAAAATAGAATATAATTCTAAGTAATATAACTGAATAGAATTTACCATGATATTATCCTTCTGTACTATTCCTCATCTTCTTTGACTTTTAATTATTTTACCAATCTTACCTACTGAAATGCATAAAATACTTTTTCTTTTTCACATCCAAGCTATGGAATTACACAGGCATAGTTATAACAGTGTTGTTTTTTCAGAATCAGTAATAATATGTTAACTTTTCATTTTGGGCATGGTTATTGTTCAGTGACCCATAGCATGAATGTGTCAGCCTACCAGAAAAGCTTCCTTCTGTAGTGTTTGTATTTGGTGCTTCTGCTGATAATTAGCTACTCTTATAGTTATGTCAATTTCAAACTGCTTCACTCTGATAATTTGTGATCATGTTCCTGCTTTGGGCATGTTGGTCGTCTGTCTGAATTTAGTGTGTAAATTCTGAATGACCAAATCTTCTATTCTTTGAGTTATTTTTCCACTTTGTGTTACTGGGAAAATTAGCAATGATGGGTCAAAGAAAATTTAAGAAATGACTATTATCCAGGCTGCTCCTAAGAATACAAACTATCTGTTGCTGCTGCTGCTGCTGCGAAGTCACTTCAGTCCTGTCCGGCCCACCAGGCTCCCCCATCCCTGGGATTCTCCAGGCAAGAACACTGGAGTGGGTTGCCATTTCCTTCTCCCAATGCATGAAAGTGAAAAGTGAAAGTGAAGTTGCTCAGCCGTGTCCGACTCTTAGCGACCCTGTGGACTGCAGCCCACGAGGATCCTCCATCCATGGGATTTTCCAGGCAAGAGTACTGGAGTGGGGTGCCATTTCTAGGGGAAACAAAAACAAGAAAAACAAGATCTACATGCCATTCATGTATTTGATAAATGTTCATTCAGATGAAGAAGGAGATCCCTGGCCCCTGCTTTCGCTTTCAGTGAGCTTTCGGTCTTAATTCCCGAATACCTTCCCCCTCAGTGGCCTAGTCCTGAAAGTATTCTTGATGTCATTGCTATCCATGAGGGAAGGTTATCATTCCAAAGCTCAGTTCATTTTCATTCCCTATAGAAGGAGCCAATACAGCAGAAGCAGCTAATTCAAATGCTGCAGAATGACACTTTCAATGTAGATTGCATTCTAAGTAGCTTCAGTTGTGTCTGACTCTTTGTGATGCTATGGCCTGTAGCCGGCCAGGCTCCTCTGTCCATGGGATTCTCCGGGCAAGAATGCTGGAGTGGGTTGCTGTGTCCTCCTCCAAGGGGATTGAAACTGCATCTCCTGTGGCTCCTGCATTGCGGGCAGATTCTTCTGCCCCCCGACTGCTGAACCACCAGGGAAACCCAAAGACTGGTACATTTATGGATCACTAAATAATAGCATGTATGTTAAAGTAAAAACTTGAATATATTATTACTGCTTCCTTTTGAAGCATTTTTAATTAATTTTATTGTAGTATAGTTGTTTTACAATGTTGTATTTGTTTCTGCTCTACAGCAAAGTGAATCAGTTATACATATACATATATCCACTCTTTTTTAGGTTACCTTCCTATTTAGATCACCACAGAGCATAACAGGGTTCCCTGTGCTATACAGTAGGTTCTCATTAGTTATCTATTTCATATAGTGGTGTATATATGTCAATCCCAATCTCCCAGTTCCTCCCACCCCTGCTTCCTCCTTTGGTAACCATAAGTTTGTATCTATGTCTGTGACTCTACTTCTGCTTTGCAAATAAGTCACCTATACCACTTTTCTGGGTTTCCCAGGTGGTGCTAGCAATAAGAATCTGCTTGCCAATACAGGAGACATAAGAGACTTGGGTTAGATACCTGGGTTGGAAAGATCCCCTGGAGGAGGGCATGGCAACCCACTCTAGTATTCGTGCTTGAAGAATCCCATGGACAGAGAAGCCTGGTGGGCTATGGTCCATTGGGTTGCAAAGAGTCAGACACGACTGAAGCAACTTAGCACACAGGCACAGTTTTTCTAGGTTCCACATATATGTTTTCCTTGATACAATGATTCTATAACTATTGATATGGATTCCCCACTTGTTTGTTAATAAGTAGTGAAATGAAAACTCTTGATGTAGAATTGCACAAGTCTAAATGCACAAAATTCACACAATTAAATGTGTTTTTTATTATAAATATGCACAAATCCAAACAGAAGAATTCTTTAAAATATGCTTAAATCATTTAGCCATTTAATACCTGCAAGAAAATGTTATTTTGGAACTAAGTATTTCATGTGTATTCTGTTAATTCTTTCCATGTCTGAAAAGATTTCATTTTATTTATTATTGTCTTACTAATTTTTAACATATAATTGACATGTAACATTATATTAGTTTTAGATGTACAACCTAATGATTCCATTTTTATATCTATTGTGAAATGATCATGAAAATAAGTCTAGTTAGCACCCACCCCATAGACAGAGGAGCCTGGCAGGCTACAGTCAATGGGGTCGCAAGAGTCGGACATGTCTTAGCAACTAAACCACCATAGCACCCATCACCATACCTAGTTAAAAATGTTTTTTTTTCTTATGATGAGAACTATTAAGATCAACTTTTAGCAACTTTCACATATGCAATACAGCCTTGTTAACTATAGGTTTACCACTAAGTATATAGTCTTACTATGGTCTTACTGTTTTTTAAAGGAATTTTAATTTGTGCATTTTTACATAAGCAAAATGTATCATACATTAAAATCATTCTTAGTCAACAGCTGTCACTTGTATTAACAGAGTTTTTATACACGTTCCCTTTGCCCATCCAAACTTGAAAAACTAAATGCTGACAGAGACTGTCAGGTCAAAGATGAACTCCTAAAATGACAACTGAAGTGGACTGCTACAAAACCTGGCTGTCAAAACAGGAGTTATGGGTTTGCAATGTAAATACAGTTAAAGGTACAAGTTACTCAGGTGTCCGTCTGTCAAAAGACAGGATGTGCTATATCCTGTGGCATTGCATTATATTCTTTCCTAAGTATAAGGGCCAGGAAGACTTGTGTGAAAGCCTCAGAAAGAAGAGACAAGGTGCAAATTGCACTTATAGAATTTAATATTTCATGTTTTCCATGTTTCTTATGGTAATAATCTATTATTTTTTGTTGAGAAAAGCTCCTTTCATTGGAAATGACAAGATTCTATTCTAAAATATAATCAGAATCATATTTTTTGCTACAAGGAAAGAAGAGAACTGTTTACAAGATTATTTTAGGAAAGGAAAGAACTAATCTTTCCCTGGTTCCTTCCAGGTAAAGAAATAATTTTATGTTATCTCTAGCAGTGACCTAGCACTAGGGATCAACGCTTGCAAAATAGATGTACTTCAGGTACCACCGTGGGCTCGTTCAGGAAAGTTTCAGATAGCACAATGATTAACATCTATAGATTCAAAATAGGTAGAAATCCTCCATATCCAACATTTATGACATAGCATAGAGCATAAAATACATAACTGGGGAATCAGCTTTTATAAAATTCCGTCCATCCATTTATAAAATTAAAAAAATATAAATCTAATCAAGTGATATTAGGGCTTCCCAGGTGGCATGGTGGTAAGGGATCCACCTGCCACTGCAGGAGATGCAAGAGACATGGATTCAATCCCTGGGTCAGGAAGATTCCCTGGAGAAGGAAATAGCAACCCACAACAGCATTCTCACCTGGAAAATTCCATGGCCAGAGGAGCCTAGCAGGCTACAGTCCATGGGGTGGCAAAGAGTTCGACATGACTGAGCATGCACGCAAGCAGCAAATAAGCCACACTAACCATACAAGTTTAATAATTTGCTATCATCAATTAAACATCTATTATATATTAAGCAGGAATGTAGAGATACTTATGTCATCTAATTGAATTACACCAATGAAAAAAGGATTGCCAGCAGAGAGAATTATCAATCCAGGGAACATTTGTTAAAGAGATTTCTAAGGAAGAGAAATGTGCTTGAAAATAAAAGGGGCCAACATGAAGTACATGTCACACCAGTTGTCTGTCAGTGGTGTTCGGGGAGGAGTCCAGAGTTCTTCCATGAACTTTAGTTCATGAAAACAAGCACATTAACTACTTTTTCCCCTTCTATTTAGGGCATCAATTTTTAAAGTTGACAACCTCCTGCAGGGATTTCTGAAAGACAGAGACGTCTTGTCAGAATTATAAATGTCCTTGGTGGATGAGGCAGAAAGAGTTGACTGTGTAGGACATTCTTGACAAGTCCTCAGGATCTGAAGTGGTAACTATCTTTTTAGCTAGGTTTTCCTTTTTTGTGGATGACAGGAGATGTTTTAAAAATTGTGAAGGACAGAACTTCTCTATTTAGTTACCTGTAATCAGACAGGAAAGGGTATGCACACACTTTAGCACATAGTAGGTGTTCAATATATATTTATTCCATCTAATATTCCCTCCCTCATCACTACCAATAATTTCTGAGTTAAGGGTGAATTTCCAACTCTCGTGGCTGCCAGACGGGGCATGTAGGGTTGCTCCATCACTGAGCAGTTGGGTTGTGCCTCTTCCTCTTTTGCTTCTAACACGACCCATGCTCATGCCATAGTCCAAACTGAATTCATATGCATCTACAGCTTTATAGATAGGTTGATAGCCACAATATAAGTATGTGCTCATGAAGTGTATTCACAAATATGTATATGTGTGTGTATATACATGCATACATATGTATGGATGTGTTCAGTTCAGTTCAGTCCAGTCGCTCAGTCGTGTCTGACTCTTTGAGACCCCATGAATTGCAGCACGCCAGGCCTCCCTGTCCATCACCAACTCCCGGAGTTCACTCAGACTCATGTCCATCGAGTCCGTGATGCCATCCAGCCATCGCATCCTCCGTCGTCCCCTTCTCCTCCTGCCCCTAATCCCTCCCAGCATCAGGGTCTTTTCCAATGAGTCAACTCTTCGCATGAGGTGGCCAAAGTACTGGAGCTTCAGCTTTAGCATCACTCCTTCCAAAGAAATCCCAGGGCTGATCTCCTTCAGAATGGACTGGTTGGATCTCCTTGCAGTCCAAGGGATTCTCAAGAGTCTTCTCCAACACCACAGTTCAAAAGCATCAATTCTTCGGCACTCAGCCTTCTTCACAGTCCAACTCTCACATCCATACATGACCACAGGAAAAACCATAGCCTTGACAGACACCTTAGTTGGCAAAGTAATGTCTCTGCTTTTGAATATACTATCTAGGTTGGTCATAACTTTCCTTCCAAGGAGTAAGCGTCTTTTAATTTCATGGCTGCAGTCACTATCTGCAGTGATTTTGGAGCCCAAAAAAATAAAGTCTGACACTGTTTCTACTGTTTCCCCATCTATTTCCCATGAAGTGATGGGACTGGATGCCATGATCTTCATTTTCTGTATGTGTGTGTGTATGCCTTTATATTTGGCATCTGTATTTGCCAGCTCCTTTGGGAAACTGTTACCCCTCCTTATCCCAACTCATGTTCTTACTTTCAGTTTAGATTTAGCTTTTACAGGAAAATGTGAACCTCTACTCACAGCTGTTAGGTTCCAGGATCATATATACCTAAACTTTAAGTGACTTTCTTGAATGTAGAGTAGGCTTACAACCTAACCAATATAGCCAAAATGTAACTGCTGCTACTTCTCCAACACTGACCACCCACTCCACCCCTTAAAAACTATTCTGTTCATCTTATGGAATTTTCCATATGAGTAAATGTTGTTACTGAAAACAGGTTTGCTGGCTCCATGCACAGCAAGCCAAACACTAAGTAGTTGAGGTTTACAGCAGAGAAAGTTTTATTCACAAGACAGTCAAGTGAGAAGGCAGAGCAAATATCAGGTCCGTTCCCCACCCTCCCACCTCTGCCAAAGCGAGGGGTTAGGATATTGTTGGGTGAAGACTATAGGGTAGTTAGAGGTGCAGGGGGAGGTGATTGGAGGCAGGAAAAAGGTGATGCAGTAGCTGCCCTGCACAGGCGTATCTAAGTTACATGCTTTTTCATGGACATGCTCAGAAAATGTTGGCATTAGCCATTCATTATCTAAGAGTGAAGATTTTGGCCCTCTGACATCAAATGATTATGCATTGGACACTTACATGGGTTCAGTCAAATGGTCACTGGTATCAACCAATTTGCACTGAGCAAGACTAGCTCCTAGGAGACTGTTACTATAGCAATCCATACATTAGAGTGTTATCTACAGGGGATAGTTAAAAAGTCTCATGATATGCTGTTTAAGTTATTTGAAGCTTGGAGGGTATGCAACTTGCAAGAACAATCAAAGTAAGCTTGGTCAGTGAAGGTGGGTGGCTGTTGTTTAATTGATAAGTCATGTCTGGCTCTTTTGTGACCGCATGGACTGTAGCTCGCCAGGCTCCTCTGTCCATGATGTTTCCCTGGAAAGAATACTGGAGTGGGTTACCATCTCCTTCTCCAGATAAACTTCCTGACCCAGGGGTCAAACCCGCATCTCCTGCTTTTGCAGGTGAATTCTTTACCACTGAGCCATCTGGAAAGCCCAAAGGCGGGTAACAGGATACTATTAACTAAACAAATTTACAGCTTAAGGGATCAGATGACTGTCCTTGGTTTCAGTGGTATCACCACTTATTTTGTTGCTCACTTAAGCTCCAAACATAGATGTTTTCTGTCTCCCTTACACTTCTACACTGGATCCATCATAAACTTTTTCTGGCCCTATTTCAAAAATATTTTCTGAATCCTTCCTCTTCTCTCCATTTCTACTATATTACCACACTCAGTGGTAAAGAATCCTGTTGCCAGTGTAGGAGATGTGGGTTCGATCCGTGGATCGGGAAGATCCCCTGGAGAAGGAAATGACAACCCACTCCAGTATTCTTGCCTGGAAAGTCCCATGGGCAGAGGAGCCTGGTGGGCTACAGTTCATAGGGTCAGAAAAGAGTTGGACAAGACTTAGCAACTAAAACAACAACAAACAAGCCACCGATATCTTTCTCCGGAATTTCTACAAGAGCTTTACAGTTGATATTCCTGCTTATACTTTTTCTTCCCCTCCTGCTGCCTAAGATACTTTGCTAGTTCACTCAGAATAAAACTGATTTTACAAAGCCTCATAAGCTTTACTGTAACATCTTCCCTGGTGGCTCAGTCAGTAAAGCATCTGCCTAGAATATGGGAGACACGGGTTCGATCCCTGGGTTGGGAAGATCCTCTGGAGAAGGAAATGGCAACCACTCCAGTACTCTTGCCTGGAAAATCCCATGGACAGAGGAACGTGATAGGCTACAGTTCACGGGGTCGCAAAGAGTCGGACAGGACTGAGCTACTTCACTTTCACTTTCATGTTTTCTGTCACCAGTCACCATTCTTCACTTCCTCCACTAAAATAGTTTCACAAGACTTTTTCGCTCTTTGAATGTGCTAAATATCTCCTCTTTTGCACTTTACTATTGAATATTACCTCTGTGTAAAACTCTCTGCCTCTTGATGTTGTCAAGAGCTGATTTGATCAACTCAGTTTAGTTCAAACATCACCTCCTTGGAGATACCCATTTCTGCCTTCCTTATTCACACAATCACTTCATCACCTGTTTTATTTCTTTATAGACACTCAGAGATACCTGAAATTGCATTGTTCATGTATTAGTTTGCTCCTCTCTCCCACTAGAATGTGAGCTTCCTAAGAGCATGGATTTTTCTGTCAGGTTCATCGCATGAACCCAGCACATCAAACAGTGCCTGGTATTTGGCAGACATGGAGAAGAGCGAACTAAAAGAAAAGAATGGATGTATCAGTAGATTTCCCCCCAATTTGTGAAGCTGAAACTGAGACAGAGAATCAATTTCAATCTCTAAAGGCTGAATCCTAGACATAAAACTCAAAAGCCATTTGAACAAGGCAGTGAGCCAAATAGAAAAAGCAGAGACAGAAGCTAAAGATAGTTTTGCTGGTATTCAACTCTCCTGCTAGTTGTTTGAGAGCCAGACGTATTCCTTCTATTTCCATAGTATGATTGTTTAATTTATGTGTGAGGTATCCCAACATGATTACAGTAAATTTCTTTTTTTTTCTTACTTTTTTTTTTTGAATTTGGTTTCTGAGATTTACAATTAAAGAATCCAAGTTATCTGGGATTTCTTGCCTCTCGCCTTTTCTTCTGCCGCTGTCTCTTATAAACTCTAAGCTCCGGTCATAATACACTTTCATCTCTTTCTGTCTCTCGGTCCTTTACACATGCATTTCTAGAGGCTAGACTATTCTTCACTAATTTGCCTTTGAGAAAACTTTCAGACACCCCAAACTTAGGGATTGCATGCTTTTTTCCACCCCATAGCTTCCCCTATTTATTCTCAGTGTTATTAACAGCCAGTCTTGCATCTAAGTCTATCTCTTTCACTGTTGTGTTTTTTCTTATTTACTGCGCATTCTTGATGCCTAACACAGAGTCCAACACATAAATCTGCAATGGCTGAATGAATGAAGGGCTGACTGAATGAATAAACAGAGCTACTTTGTTGGTAGCCAAAGCAGAACTAAGAGATAACAAAATAGAATCTGACTGTAAATATTCTCCTTCAGTTCAGACTGTTTCCCATTTATGCTACTCTAATGTTTTGAACTGATTTGGGGGCATTCAGTTTACCTTAGACTTAGGCAAGATTTCGACCTACATTTTTCAATACTTTCTTTTCCCTTAAGGATCCTTTTAGTTTTCTGCTCATGTTTCCCTTTTGTACTCAAGAGCGTTATTTTCTGAGAGCTATTTTCCCCTAGTTTGAGGGGAGTTTCCACCTATCAGTGCCATCTGGTTTGCCACTTTGTCAAATTTTGGAGGTGTGCCAAGCTGCTAGGCACCCTTTCAAAATAAGATCTTGTTGACAGCAGAAAATAAACTCACATCACCGAGATCATTTTCTATTTGCTATATTCCTTGGAGTCATAGTTTTGAAACCCTCAAGAAATCAGAAATGCTACCTCGTCCCCCAATGTTTTTCTTCTCCATACTCCTTCCAAAATCCTTTGGTGCTAGAAGGAAACAATTAAATAATCCAGGTTTCTGCAAGTTCATTTAATAGCTGAAAATAACAAATAGAGTGCTCAGTATATGTCATGTGCAGTTGTTCCCAAAGGGAGAGAATGTTTCAATGGCCCATGACTGTGACCCAATATTGCACTCTTACTCTGTAGAATCTCAACGAGTCTGTCTTCTCCTGGACTTAGTTCAGTGAATTTTTCCCCATTACATTCCATGGATCCTTTAAGTGTAATGACACAAACAACAGCCCTTTGCTCATTTGGCTGGCACCTCCTCCATGAAATTTGTACTATTACTGAATAAATTTGCAACATTACATGAATACTGTCAAAGATTCTTCATAAAATTGGATTCATGACAATAGCATTGAAGAAGCAAAGTAGGAAAACCTTATAATGGGCAGGGATTTCGAGGAAGACATTTATACATTGAAAATGAGTTGTCAACTACTGATTATTTTATATAATGTCCTGTCATATGAGAAGGTTTCCCTGGTGGCTCGTTGGTAAAGAACCTGCCTGTCAATGCAGGAGACTTGGTTTCGATCCCTGGGTTAAGAAGATTCCTGGAGAAGGAAATGGCACTCCATCCAGTATTCCTGCTTGGGAAATTCCATGGACAGAGGACGCTGGCAGGTTACGGTCCTTGGGAGTCTCAAAAGAGTCGAACATGACTGAGTGATTAAATAGCAATGTCATATGAGAATCTGCCTGCTTCTCATGGGATTGTGATGGGAAGATAGGCAGTGGGGCAAAACAACGAACTTCATTCTAAGCATTTGGGAGGATGATGTAGGGAGTAAATTTTATCCTCAGAATTAGAGTAGTTATGAGGATATGGGGCCTGCTTATTATTTTTAATTCAGCTTTGGCCTTAGAGTGGTGAAGGATGCTAGAATTGTTTCAATTTTCTGTGCTACTTGGTGGTCACATCTAAAACACATGTGAGACACATTTTCATTCAGACTCTGAAGGTAGAGTTAATAATTTCAGAAATAGGATGGAAGCCATTCAGTATAACAAAATATAGCTATAGTTTATGAATGAGTCATGCAAAAACCAAATCAGAACTAAAGTTGATACAATTAGTCTAAAAAAAGCATGTGAAATGCAGACGTTATCACCTAATAGTGACAGCACTCAAGTTACAGATTTTAATCACTTGCAATCTTAATTATAGTTAGTTTCCAATTATGAACAGATTATGCATCTAAACCCTATTAGGAAAATAGATATTTGTACAGAAGATGTTTCTTTTCATAAAACAATGATTTCTTATCTGATTGTTCAGAGAAACTTGTAAAATCCAAGTATAACGGTTAATCACTCAGTTGTTTCTGATTCTTTGCTACCCCATGGACTGTAGCCCACCAGGATCTTCTGTCCATGGAATTCTCCAGGCAAGAATACTGAAGTGGGTATCCACACCCTTCTCCAGGGGATTTTCCTGAAACAGGAAATCAACACAGGTCAACTGCATTGCAGGCAGATTGTTTACTGTTTGAGCCACCACGAAAGCCCTATAACTAAAAAGGAGACATGAATACAGTGCCCAAATATTAGATTCTGAGGGCAGGAGGGGTTTTAGCACGGGAGGAATGAAAGGCATATATTTCCTCTCCATTTCCAGCCTCAAAAATAAGTCAAAAGAATGTGAAACTCCCCCTTGACATTCTGTAACTCCATTCTGCTTTGTTCCCCACCTCTGAGTCCCCATCTGTGTCCTTCAGGTAACCAGTCCCTGTGCGGAGGGAAATCAAGCTTTCCCTCAAGTGCTTCTACCAAAACTCAAATTTCTTCAATAAAAATAAATATTGGAGAAGAAAGCATTCTGATTAAACTAATTCACAGTAAAGTGTGAATGACTGAAAGCAGCTGTGTGCTTTAGGCAGACAGAGAACGCTTACTGAAACTCCACAGTTTGTGTTGAACTGTCTTAAGCTTTAGCTCTATTATTTCACTCCCACCTTAAAAAAAAATTATTACAAAGGATGCCAAACTTAGGTTGTTTAAAGAACTTGTTCAAAGAGCGCAACCAACAATTATGGAGCCATAATTCAAGACATGAAAAAAAGATAAAACAATTTTTTAAAAAATACTTGTGGGTGCCAATTAATTCATATTGTTTCAGATTCAGGCATTGGGAAAAGGAAAGTGCTGATAAAAAGTACAGAATTATGAGGAGAAATAAGTTGGAGGCAGATGGTTTTACTTAGGTATTTACTCTTCCTAGACCAACTGTGCTACTTAAACTAGTTTTGTTTATTTAATTTTCCATTTTATCTCCTCTACTTCTACATGTGATTACAATTTACAATGAATTAACCTGAAAGTTCCAAATTATTTATAGTTCTGACTTGATTCTCTGCTTTTTCATTCAGATGGATTTCTGAATAGGAAAGGGATCCAACTTTGATGTTTTCATGTCTACTTGTTTGTTTGTTTGTTGTTGTTGTTGTTTTCAATTTTTCATTGATAGGAGTTTGCAAAGTCTTGTAGCAGAAGGGAGGACATTAGTTGCAGGAGCTGAGGCTTCCAGCAACAGTAACTGTGAGGAGCATGTGGTAAGACTGAAGGAAGGATGCTGGGAGACGAAGGAAGAAAATTGGAAAGTCTTCAGCCATGTATAGATTGGCTTTTTAAACACTGAAATTCTCCCCTCCACCACTGTGATGTACTATCAATGATTGCTTCCATGGGTAGATGATGTGGTCCACAGAAAAAGTATACGCTGTCTAGTAAGAAAATCTGGAAAAATCTAAAAAAAAAAACAAAAAAACTGTAAAATCACTATGGCTGAAAAATGCTTTTCTCAAAATAAATTGGTCTTAGAAATGGAGAATCTCTGTGTGACCTTGATTGTTATTTCCTGTTCCATAACACCTCACCAATTCTATTACATATGCTAAAAATATTCACCAAAACTAAATGGTAAACAAAACAAAACACTACCTCCAACATAACAACAAAATACCCTTCTAGCTAAAGACTTTATATCTCTTGGTGGCATTTCAATTAAAACAAAAGCTACCCAAGGCAGCATGCTAATGTTTACTAGTCTGTGTTTTAAATGCATAGATAAAAAACAAATTCTCACTAAAGCAAAAGTGTATTACAATTCTCTTTAGATAGAAGGAATATATTCTCCAACACCAGAACACCTATGTAGCCTAGAGCTAATTCTGAGAGGACTTACTTTTTAAAGCGTGTAATTCATTTGGCTCTCACTCAACTGCCAGGGGATTTATGTACAATGTATCTTGCTTTCAAGCTCTTATTAAAATAATTAAAGAAAATAGATTATAAGTCATATGTTGACACAATTTACTACTAGCTTGTTTACTTTTACTTTCCATTGCAAGCAGCTTTTGAAAGCAATTTCTCAGATTATCCTCCCCCATGTGTCAAAATAGAAGCTAATTCACAACATCAAACTCCCTTTCCTCCCTAGAGAACCTGAGAATATATGAGCTCTCTTATAGGAATTCAGAAACACCCTCTTGCCTGAGGACAGATCATCTGATATTGAGGCACAGGCTTCAGCATTTAATGAATATCTCCAAAACAATGGACCTTGTGTGAACTGAGTCAGAAAATTGAAGCCCATAGTCTTTTATACACCTTGGAAACCTGCTAGCAAAGAAAGGAGCAGGCCATCTAGGAGAAGACTATTAATATCTTTAGTATCTTTGAACCTCAAAAATAGACTAGTTATGGTTAAGAACATACTCTTAGAAGTCACAAATTCAAATGGATTCACATGGTGGTTCTGCCATTTTTAGAGTGTAACATTCAACAACTCACACTCCTTGGAGCTCTTTCCCCATCTGTGTCATAGGTTTAATGATGTTAAGCTCTTATCTTGAAGACTAAATGATGTTAATAACAAAAAAAAAATCTAAGTTAAATGCTGGCACATAACAAACATTAAATAAATTATTTTGTCCTAGGAGGCAGAGTCTGAGTTGGAAATTCTTGGTCAACAGTTTTTTCGGTCAATCCCAATGTCATGTATATACTATTGATACTATGTATGAAATAGATAACTGATTAGAACATACTGTAAAGCTTGGGGAGCTCTACTTAATGCACTGCAGTGACCTGAATGGGAAGGAGGTCCAAAAGGGAGGGGTTTACATGCATAGCTGATTCATTTTGTTATACAGTAGAAACTAACAAAATGCTGTAAAGCAACTATATGCCAATAGAAATTAATTTAAAAAAGAGGTTTATTGGTTGAGTGCTCTCAGGAAGAGAAAGAAGAAAGAAGCTAGCCAAATACAGTCTCTCCTGGGGACTGGCTTCAGTCTGATATCCCTGGGAAGCTTGCAGCTCAAAATGTATGTCAGTCCCATTTCGAGGGGTGCAGAGGCGCAACTTCTCCAGCATGGGAACTCCCATTTGGCAGAGGCATATTTTGCAGAGAAACGTGCATCTTGAGTTGTTATCGTAGCACTAACAGCAATGCATGAGAGGTGCACCTGCCGATAAAGGAGATCTGGATGGGACACTCACAGTGCCCACTAGAGTTTACTCTGGGCATTACTCAGATCTTGCTTATGCCAAGTTCATCTACCAAAGCACAGCTTCTCCAGTATTCTGAGGAAACTTCAGAACGGGAAGATTAGCTGGATGAATCAGAACCTCTGCTGTTTACCATCATTCTTTAGCCTTTTTTTTTTTTTTTTCAGTTTACCTTCAAATTTTCTTTTTCTTTTTTTTTTTCTTTAACATTCTTTAGTCTTTAAGTAATTGGTTCCCTATCAGGCAAGTCCATCCCACCCCCAACTCCCCTCCCTGACCCAAGTTAATTGGCAGTCTAGAAACATTTTGGGTTGCCATATCTGGAGGTTGCTACTGGCATAACCCTACAATGGACAGCCCCCCATGGCAGAGAATTATCCATCACAAAGTGTCAATAGAACTGAGGTTGAGAAACCCTATATCCCTTCACTGCTTCTCCACCCAGTCTAGATTCTCTCTCTTCCACGTGCACATGTGCTGGTCCAGATGGCTTGCCTAGTAGGTTGACACAGACTTTCATTCTGAGGGGTCTAGGTTCTGTTAAGCATGCTCTATCAGATCATGGTTTCTGCATAAGCCAATTTGGTTAAAAACAGATATGGAAGTACCCATAGATATTCCCATGAAACATTTGAGTTCAAAATATTCCTCAACTTGCCCCCAAGAGGCTCAGTGGTCTCCTTGAGGGATGGTATGATTCTGGGGTTCAGCCTTAGTCTGTGTTGCTGACAAGTCAGATATTTAAAGGTGTCAGTAGCTAGAATGTAGCTATAGAGCCTGTACATAGTCCTATGGCTTGCTGCCAGGCCCACCTAAACTTTACTTATGGCTCATAATAGTACCTTCCAGTCACATGATCCCCTGCTATCCAGTGGTTAGAAGCTTAATTTTTACCATGGTTTAGTGACAGATGGTAAAGTGTCTGCCTGCAATGTGAGAGACCTGGGTTCAATCCCTTGGTAGGGAAGATCTCCTGGAAAAGGAAATGGCAACCCACTCCAGTACTCTTGCATGGAAAATTCCATGGATGGAGGAGCCTGGTAGGCTACAGTCCTTGGCATCTCAAAGAGTCGGACACGACTGAGCAACTTCACCGGTTCACTGGTTCACTATTTCAGTAGCATTTCAGGAGCCGGTTTTTGTTTTTGTTTAATAACAGCTTTGCTAATATATAACTTACACACTCTAATTCACCATACTCTAAAACACTATATCATTCAGTATCTTTTTTAATTCATTCACAGAGTTGGAGAACCATCACAACTATCTGATTTCAAAACATTTTCAACATCATCAAATAAATCCTCATACCCATTAGCAGTCACCTCTCATTCCCTCAATTCCTCCAGGTCTAGAAAACCACTAATTGACTTTATTGTCTCCATGGATTTGATTACTCTAGAAATTTCATGTACATGGAACCACATAATTATGTGGCTTATGTATCTGGCTTCTTTAACTAAGTGTAAAGTTTTCAAGGTTTATCCATACTACAGTGTGTGCTGGTACTTCATCCCTTTTCATGTACAAATGTTATTGTATGATATATAATGTGTACTCTGCTATTGTTGGGTAGAGTGTTCTTTAGATGTCTATTAAACATAATTGGTTTATAGTACTGTTCAAGTCTTGTATTTATTTATCTTTTGCCAAGTTGATTTTTCCACTATTGAAAGTAGGGTATTGAGGTCTCTAACTCAGTCATGAAATTAAAAGATGCTTACTCCTTGGAAGGAAAGTTATGACCAATCTAGATAGCATATTAAAAAACAGAGTTATTACTTTGCCAACAAAGGTCCATCTAGTCAAGGCTATGATTTTTCCTGTGGTCATGTATGGATGTGAGATTGGACTGTGAAGAAAGCTGAGTGCTGAATTGATGCTTTTGAACTGTGGTGTTGGAGAAGACTCTTGAGAGTCCCTTGGACTGCAAGGAGATCCAACCAGTCCATCCTAAAGGAGAGCAGCCCTGGGTGTTCATTAGAAGGACTGATGCTGAAGCTGAAATTCCAATACTTTGGTTACCTCATACAAAGAGTTGAGTCATTGGAAAAGCCGCTGATGCTGGGAGGGATTGGGGGCAGTAGGAGAAGGGGACTACAGAGGATGAGATGGCTGGATGTTATCACCAACTCGATGCACATGAGTTTGAGTGAACTCTGGGAGTTGGTGATAGACAGGGAGGCCTGGCGTGCTGTGATTCATGGGGTCACAAAAGAATCAGATTTTCCTGTGGTCATGTATGGATGTGAGAGTTGGACTGTGAAGAAAGCTGAGTGCTGAATTGATGCTTTTGAACTGTGGTGTTGGAGAAGACTCTTGAGAGTCCCTTGGACTGCAAGGAGATCCAACCAGTCCATCCTAAAGGAGAGCAGCCCTGGGTGTTCATTAGAAGGACTGATGCTGAAGCTGAAATTCCAATACTTTGGTTACCTCATACAAAGAGTTGAGTCATTGGAAAAGCCGCTGATGCTGGGAGGGATTGGGGGCAGTAGGAGAAGGGGACTACAGAGGATGAGATGGCTGGATGTTATCACCAACTCGATGCACATGAGTTTGAGTGAACTCTGGGAGTTGGTGATAGACAGGGAGGCCTGGCATGCTGTGATTCATGGGGTCACAAAAGAATCAGACATGACTGAGCGAATGAACTGAACTGAACTCTTAATATGGGCTTCCCTGATAGCTCAGTTGGTAAAGAATCTGCCTGCAATGTAGGAGATGCCAGTTCAATTCCTGGGTTGGGAAGATCCTCTGGTGAAGGAATAGTCTACCTACTCCAGTGTTCTTGGGTTTTCCTTGTGGGAAGAAGCTGGTAAAGAATCTGCCTGCAGTGTGAGAGACCTGAGTTTGATCCCTGGGTTGGGAAGATCCACTCCCAGGATAGAAGGGAAAGGCTACCCACTCCAGTACTCTGGCCTGGAGAAATGGGGTCCCAAAGAGTAAGACTGAGCAACTTTCACTTTCACCTCAGCCTCCTTGGTTGTGGGATTTATATCTGTTATTTTGCTATTTGTTTACTGTCTTATGTCATTTTGTTATTTTTTCTCTCCATTTTATAGTGTGTTAATTTAGTTCCAATAATGCTTTATTTTACCATAGTTTTTGAGTTGTTTTCTTAATTGTGGCCCTGAAGATTATAATTAATAGTAACATCTTAAAATAATGTATTTTGAATGAATACCAGCTTAATTTCAATAGTATACAAAAACTTTGTCAATATCACTCTATTCCTTTTCCTTCTATTATTATCATAAAAATTACATCTTTTAACACTTTAAACTCACCAATAGTTTTATAATTATTACTTTATTGAGTTGTATTTTAAGTCAGATAGGAAGGAACAGCATTATGAACAAAAACACTCCTACCTTCTTCTTTATTTACCTATGTTATTAATCTTTTCTTGGTGTCCTTTATTTCTTCAAATAGATTTGATCTGTGTTTAATACCTTTTCATTTCCAGTTTGAAGGACTCTAGCATTTCTTGTGGTGTAGATCTCTATCAACAAATTTTCAGTTTTTCTCTGGGCATGTCTTCGTTTCTTTTACATTCTTGAAGGAGAGTTTTGCTTGACATAGAATTGCTGGTTGTTCATCTCTTTCAGCTAGTTATTCATCACTTTAAATATGATGTACCATTGTCTTCTAGCATCCATAGTTTCGATATTGTAAAAAGTCACTTCTTAATCAAATTGTAGGTCTCTGTGATGAGTCACTTTTCTTTTGCTGCTTTCAACATCTCTCTTGGTCTTTTCACGGTTTGACAGTATTTCCAACTGTGAATCTCATTGAGCTTATTTTACTTGGATTTTGTTGAACTTCATGTTTAGATTAACAGTTTTCATCAAATTTGAGAAGGTTTTGGTCATTATTTCTTCAAATATTCTTTTTGTTCCTTTCTTTCTCTATTCTCTTTCTGGGTCTTTGTCTTAGTCTGTTGAGCTTCTATAACTAACTACGTAGACTGGTATTTAGTCTAGCTTATAAATAAGAGATATTTATTTCTCACAGTTCTAGAGGTTGGGAAGTTCAGGATCATGGTACCCATACAGATGCATGAAGGCACTCTTCCTTGTTCATCAGTTCAGTTCAGTTCAGTTGCTCAGTCATGTCCAACTCCTTGTGACCCCATGAACTGCAGCACGCCAGGCCTCCTTGTCCATCACCAACCCCCGGAGTTCACACAAACTCATGTGCATCGAGTTGGTGATGCCATCAAGTCATCTCATCCTTTGTCATCCCCTTCTCCTCCTGCCCCCAATCCCTCCCAGCATCAGGGTCTTTTCCAATGACTCAACTCTTCGCATGAAGTGGCCAAAGTATTGGAGTTTCAGCCTCAGCATTAGTCCTTCCAATGAATACCCAGGACTGCTCTCCTTTAGGATGAACCGGATGGATCTTCTTGCAGTCCAAGGGATTCTCAAGAGTCTTCTCCAACACCACAGTTCAAAAGCATCAATTCTTCAGCGCTCAGCTTTCTTCACAGTCCAACTNTGGTGGGCTTCCGTCTATGGGGTCGCACAGAGTCGGACACGACTGAAGCGACTTAGCAGCAGCAGCAGCAGCCATGAGCCTATGGACCCAATGCAAAGTAGGAAAATGCATGTGATAAAATCTTAGTAAGAAAGTTTCAAGAAGCTGGCTCATTTGGGATAAAAGCATCCCTGAATTAGGAAGAATCAGGAAGCCTGGGTTCTGATCTTAGATCTGTCACTAAACAGCTTTTAATCTTGGAGGAAAATCCTAAAGCAAATCCTAATGGAAATCAACCCTGAATATTCATTGGAAGGACTGATGCTGAAGCTGAAGCTCCGGTATTTGGCCACCTGATGCAAAGAGCCAACTTATTGGAAAAGGCTGTAATTCTGGGAAAGATTGAGGGCAGGAGGAAAAGGGGGCAGCAGAAGATGGGATAATTGTATGGTATCACTGATTCAGTGGATGTGAGTCTGAACAAACTCTGGGAGATAGTGAAGGACAGGGTAAGCTTGACATGCTCTAATCCATGGGGTTGCAAAGAGTCCGACACAGCTTAGCAAGTGAACAACTTGGCAGAAATCAGTAACAGATTGAGAACCCTATTTAAACCGAGTCCTCCTGTAACCGAGTTCTTTAATGAGTTCATAATTAACCACTCCTTCAAAACTTTATTCCCTTTCTTGTCCTGCCCCTATTCCCATCAGGACTGATGAGTATCAAAGGTAAAGGGGGATTGAAGCTGAGCAGGACCCTGGGGGCCCTTCCAAGTACAATTCCCTTCCAGCCCCCTTTTGATTTTTCCTGACTTCCAAAGAGTTAATGATTACAACAGTGAAGTCATCTGACTCCTAGTTCCTCCTGAAGGGATATACATAACAATCTGATGCCTATCTTTGAGTTGTTCTGCAGAAATTAAGACCTCCACCAGGTGGAGGATGGTGGCTATGTGGTGACCACAGTCACAGACACAGATCCCAGACTGGTTAGAATGAGAAGGTTGATGATTAAGATTCCTGAAAAATCACCTTTATCGCACCACCAACCAATCAGAAAAATGTTCACAAGTTAATCAGGACTAGGACTTTCACTCCTAGAGCTGACTTTAAAAATCCTTCCCTGAAAGCCATCAGGCAGCTTGGGTCTTTCGAGCAACAGCTGAGCTGCCCACTCTTCTTGCTTGCCACCCTGCAGTAAATTCTGAACTTTCCTTCTCTACAACCTGTGTCAGCAGTTTGGCTCTGCTGCATGTTGGGCAAGCCAACTCATCTTCAGTTTGACAACACTAAGTTCTGAAATCTGCTCTGGTTTGAAGTGTGATAAGGGAGGCCACTGGAGGGTCAGTTTTTTGATCCATGTTCAGGAAAGTAAACCAACCCATGAGAATGACATACATTAATAATTCATTAGATAAAGATTACTTAGTAAACTTAATTGGCAATAATAATTTCATGTTACGATTATTACCATTTTTATTGTTACTGAATGACTAACCAGGGCCCGGTGAAGATGGCAGTCTTTATGCCAACATAATTTCTAAGTCTGCATGTAGAACTGTGGCAAACCAGGACCCTTTGTGAAGTTATGTGTAAAAGTGAATAAGGACAAGAAGTAACACATAAAAATAATAAGCTATTTAAAAATTTTTTTATTTGATGTTTCTAAAGTATCTTATTCAACAAAATAAAATAAACATCCCTTGAACATGTGAAGGGAAGCCTGATGGCTTTCTCAGACAGAGTGGAGCCGTGTAGAACACTGTACTAGCTATAGACTTACTGGCTATGAGGATAGACTGGCCAAGAAATCCTGGCTCACCAAATAAAGAGGATAATAAAGTCACCTACCTACACAATTGTAATGAAGATTAATTGAATTAACACATATAAGGTGTTTAATTTTATGTGTCAACTTGACTGGGCCATGGGGTGCCCAGACATATGATTAAACATTCTTCTGGGTGTGTCTTTGAGGTTATTACTGGGTGAAATTAGCATTTGAATCAGTGGATGTGAGTTTAAACAAAGTTCAAAATATCTGAGTTATCTGAATAAAGTATCTGAGTAAGCAGATTTTCTTCCCCATTGTGGGTGGGCCTCATTGGATCCGTTGAAGGCCTAAATAGAACAGAATGGCTGAGGAAGGAAGAATTCTCTCTCTCTCTACCTGTTTTCAAGCTAGGACCACATCTCCTGCCTTAAGATGTGAACTCGAACTAGAACCATACCCACAGCTGTTCCCTGATAGCTCAGAAGGTAAAGAATCCGCTTGCAATGCAGGAGACTTGGATTTAATACCTGGCTCGGGAAGATCCCCTGGAGAAGGGAATGCCAACCCACTCCATTATTCTTGCCTGGAAAATTCCATGAACAGAGGAGCCTGTCCAACTGCAGTCCTCGGGGCCACAAGAGTTGGACATGACTGAGGGGCTAGCACTTCACGTTCTTTTCTGGACCTCCAACTTGCCAACTGCAGTTCTTAGGATTGCTGACCCTCAATAATCACATTATTGAACTCCTTTCAATAAATCTCTTTACACATATGTATGTAAATCTTTTATTGTTTTGTTAGGAGAAATACACTGACTGAAACCACCTATCTTGGCCAGGCATCATAGTAACCGTATGTGTGAGTTATTTTACAACAGGAGGCCCTGGTAAGGACCACAGAACTAACAAGCCACCACCAACCAGAAGAACTTGGGAAATGTCAAAAGGAGGCACCACATGTCCTACAGCTTCCCAGAATCCTTCACACTGGCATTCATCTTGGCTGAGCAGTGCGTGTGCCACCAAGAAGAACCTTGAGTAAGAGTGATTGGCCAAAGACAAGCTGGAAACTGATTCCATTGCCATAAAACCCAAGACTGTGAGCCACGTGGCAGAGCAGTCCTCCTGGGCCCCTTACCCTCCTGCTCTCTGCCCAGGAGCCCCTTCCCTATAATGTCTCTTGCTTTGTCATCCTGTGTGTCTCCTTGGACAATTCATTTCAAAGTGTTAGACAAGAACCTCCTTTCAAGCCCCGGGAAAGATCTCCCTTCCTGCAACAGTTTCAGTTTCTCTGGACAACCCTGATTAATACATGTGGAGGTCTAGCACATACTTGGCGTGGCGTGGCGTGGCATGCTCAGTCGTGGCTGACTCTTTGCGACCCCATGGACTGCAGCCCACCAGGCTCCTCTGTCCATGGAATTCTCCAGGCAAGAATATTGGAGTGAGTTGCCATTTCCTTCTCCAGGGGATCCTCCCAACCCAGGAAAGGAACCTGAGTCTCTTGCATCTCCTGCATTGGCAGGTGGATTCTTTACCACTGTGTCACCTGGGAACCCCCAGCACATACTTAGCACTCAATAAATCTTGGTATTAAGATACATTATATTGAATCAAACAGGTTAAAGCTTGTTCCTTTAACCCTGGAATCCTTCCAGGGTTCCCTTGGAAGATCTTCAGTGGTGATGCTCAGTACGGAAACTGTTGTTGGGATTGAGAAGAGGGCTCTCCTCACTGGCAAAACATAAAATGTGCCCACAACAAATTTTTCAAGTCCAGAAGCTGTCAAAGCTCTGCTTCTGAGCCTCACTCTCTCTAAGATGTGCAGTACACACACCATCGTCAGGACACCCTTTCTAAAGTGCTTTTGAAAATGCTACCAGGGCATCAAGGGTAAACTTCACTTCTCCCACAGTTTATTGAGGCACTGGATTCAGCCTCTGGGACACAACAGTACATGAAGATTCTACATACTCACAGAGTATGTGAGGGAGTCAGACAGCCATGCATGCATACACTTTCCTAAGACTAAACTGATACAAGGCAACAGCAACTAAAAAGAACTTGGACCCATGGGTGGGATCACTGAGGAGACCTGATTCAAAAAGCCTTCCCCAAATTGCCTTTCCTCATACCCTCCTCATCTCAGTGAGCCACTTTGGTTTAAGTTAGATGGGTTTAGCATAAATTCATTCATTTGTGTTACAGATACTACTGGCAATCTTTCACAAAAGCTTTTGAGGGAGATCATTGAGACTGGAGAAACAAGACTCCCAGACATGGTTTGCCCAGTATTGCTGAACTTGGGAGTCAAGGGACCTGGATTTGAACTTGGATCCACCTCTTCCTCCTCCCAGCCCCCACTGCTCTCTCCCACTTTCCCCATTCCCCAGCATCATTGGGGTGCACTCAATCTGCCTTTGTCTATGCTGCTTCTGGGACATGCCCTTCTCTGCACAGCTCATCTAAACATCTCTGTGTGAGTGAGTGAGTGAGTGAGTGAAGTCGCTCAGTTGTGTTCCACTTTTTGCGACCCCATGGACTGTAGCCCACCAGGCTCCTCCATCCATGGGATTCTCCAGGCAAGAATATTGGAGTGGGTTGCCATTTCCTTCTCCAGGGGATCTTCCCAACCCAGGGATCAAACCCAGGTCTCCTGCATTGCAGGCAGACGCTTTAACCTCTGAGCCACCAGGGAAGTGTGGTCCACCCTAAGTGCAATAGGAGAGGAGAAGAATGAGCCACCATCACAGGCTGAAATCATTAAGGGAAAACAGGGGGTTTATGTTAGACCTTGAAGGATGTGTGAGATGTAGGATCTAATTAAGTGAAATGTGGAGAAATAAGGCCTGGACTTAGAGAGCACTGGTGAGAAGTGGTGGATGGCTCCAGTGACCAAAAATAGGCCATTTTGAGTAGGCTAGGAGAACTGTGGAAGATCAGATGTGAACTTAGCTGGATGAGTTGTATTATATGAAAACAAATTCTCTCTTAAGAAATTCTCTACTAACTGGGGATTCAGAAACCCCCAAAATAATCTCTCAGAAATAATCCTCATACCCAAGCACAACACTGGGCACAGGGCAATTTCTGAAGTTCAATACCAGATGGACCAATTGGCTGATATTCTCTTGAATTCATTTGAGGGCCAACTCTGAACCTTTCTGTCTGCTGACTCCTTCCTTGTACGAGAAGACCACATTTTCCATTTGCCTTAAAACAGCTTAACATTTTTGCTGCATTACTGAGGCCATTTTAATTTATCACTTTGTTTTAAAGACCCACACCATGCAAAAACAGCATAAAATTCCTCATTCTGTTGGAAGGCAGATGGTACTGAAGCCTTTACATGAGACATGCAATCTTCATTGATGAGGTTGGTGTAAATTCAGTCTACTTTCTGTGATTTCTAACAGTCATGAATGGGAGCCACTTGTCTTTCTAAAGCAAGTTATGACGGTTTTTCTTTCTTTTTCTTCCTTTTTTTTTTAACCACTAAAGCCACTGAAGAATGTCTGAGCAGCCACAGAGAGAAGCCAGGCAGCTGAGTTCTAAATTCCTCCCTTGTCTAGGTCCAGGCAGGCTGAAATAGTTTAGAAAGGTTTGACTTACCAAACCTTCTCTTTCTCCCAGCTTTCCACGAGGTCTTTTTGTGTATCTATTTCTAAAATATTTGCTTTTTTACATAGATTTTTGTGTTTCAAGCATTCTAAAGAACTTAGTTTAGGATTTCACTGGAGTCTGGCCGATAATTCAAAGGGAGAATTTCAAACAGAAATCAGGGCCGGTTTTTCCAGAAGTTTTGTTGGCATTATGCCTGATTGCTCTTATTTTTATAATGATGATAGTCCCTTCTTTTTCCTTTTGCTTTCTGCCTCTCTTCATGTACAGAAGAAGGCCTGGTTTTAGAGGTCTGTCTTGAAAAAAATCACTATAATGGCATATATATGAGGATTAGGCATAGAAATGTCAGGGCTTATTAAATCTCAGTAGTCAAACTTGCTCTTATGTTTCCCATTACCGCTCCATCTCTGAGATGCCCCAGAGAGAGGGAGAGTTCTGCCTGTCCCAAGGGAAATGCAGCCCCTTTCCAAGATTGAGCAGAACCTTGCCTGGGGTCAATCATTATTGGGAGACTGTGATGTTTTCCACTTTTGCTGACTTTCAGAAAATTCTATTGCAGAGAAAACCTTTGGGAGTGCATGTCATCCGATTCTGTCAGGGAAGGGAAAGTCTAACTGTTCATGGTATTATTATTAAATATCCTGTATAAACCACAGAATCTGGCCATCCATAATCCCTCTCCCCAAGGACCTCAAAGAGTGTTGGAGACTTCACTTTCTTTTATTCATCCTCACAAGGGACACGAAGAGACAGAGGGGGTCAAGTGCATTAAACAATCTGGCATACTCAGCTGTTGGAATACCACATCTCTTCATTTTCACTCTGGGCTCCTCCAACTAAGAAGAAATGTGAAGGGTTAGCGAGGTTCAGAAGGAACCCTAAAATAACTACTAAAGGCAAAGCCACCAGAACAGGGGCACTTGTCAGGCTTTTCAGAGGCACCCCTGCTTTTGTAGCAAGGGACTGACCTTGGCAATCCACATGTGATGGAGGAAGGGAGACTCCTTACTTGATACATGGGAGTAAGCCATTGACTTCAGGAACCCAGAAATGATTGACTGACCCAGGACACACCTTACCCAAAAGGCAGGCTCTCCCACCTTCTGCCACCAAGGAGAGCTGCTGACACATCTTGCTGGCAGTCTTCCACTTTAAAGAATTAATCTGCTGATCACCATAGACTCATCTTCCTGTGGGCTGCCAAGAAGAATCTAGGTCAATGGGAGTTTATGGTTGTAGGATCAGTCAGTCCAGGATATGAACTATAGTGACTCCATATCTCGCTTTGTGGCCAGAGTGACCAGGAACACACTTAAAGGAAAAGTCCCCGATATCAGCCTGATCTCTAGGCAAAAAGTAAACCCAGAGGCATCTCTTCTCTTTCGACATCATATTTTCTCGGGATGGTTGGAAGCCTTAACACATATGCACTGTCTCTCTCTTCCTTACTAGCCCATGACTTTACTCAATTGCTTTACAGAAAAGCTTTAAGGAACTTATTACCAGTGTGTTATCTCTCCAAGGGGCATTTGCATTTATGAAAAATGAAAATATTAGAGATCAAAGACTAAAACTGATATAGATGGGGACTCTCCTGGTTGTCTAGTGCTTAAGAATCTGCTTTCCAAAGTAGGACACACGGGTTCGATTCCTGGTCCAGAACTAAGATCCCACGTGCCGTGGGGTAACTAAGCCTGTCGGCCATAACTATTGGACCCATGCCCTAGAGCCTGTGCTCTGCAACAAGAGAAGCCACTGCAATGACAAGCCTGAGCACCACAGCTGAGAGTAGCCTCCACTCAACACAACTAGAGAAAGTCAACCACAAGGACCCAGTGCAACCAAAGACGAACAAGAACAAGAACAAGAACAACAACATCTGATCTTGATGAGGAATTGGCAAGTCAGGTGGAGGAGGCATTTCAGCCAAGCACACCCATCCCTCTCTTGGACATGGATTATATGAGATGTGTGGCAGATACCTGTTCTACCTCCTCCAAAATGCAAGGCATAGCAAAGTGCAGAGACTGGCTTGGAGGAAAGCTGAGTTCCTCTGCTGGCTCTCAGCACTGTGACTTGGGCCTTGCCCTTCACCTTTCTCAGTTTGCTTCTCTGAAGAATGACAGATGGGAGGAAGATTCACTCATACTACTCCATCTCCATCTCCCCCACTTGGCCCTCGTCCTCCTGCCTCACTGTCGGGGCCGCTGTGTAGATATCAGAGTCTACTGGCCAGCTGTGGAAGCTGGAGTGAGAAACTGTGGCCTATTGCTAGTTCACGCCAGAATTTTTATATGGGTCAAGTTAGGGAGCAGCCATCTGGTGAAAGGGTGGAATTAGCATGTACTGGGCTTTACATACCATGGAATCCATTTCTCCCAAGCCTTTGCTGACTCTATTTCTAACTAGCTCATCCCCAAGATAACTTACAGTCTAGAATTTCAGGATTCAAAATGTTGGCCTCAGCACTGGGGTCTGACCTATTAGCTGCTTCAGGTGGACTCTCCAGCCCTTCTGTACTCCTTATTTTCCCTCCTTTTCTACTCCAGCAAGCTAGAGGTACATCTTCCCCTGTGGCGGCCCTCCCTGTCTTACACAGGAGGGAGTGTGGAGGCACTGGGGAGCCTGTCAGCTCCCACCAGCCCTAGTGGAGGCACCGGGATGGGCAGGTTGGCAGTCAGGGAAAGGGCATAACCCAACCAGCTGTATCAGAGCCACCTGCCTGAGAGATAGGCAGGGCACGGCAAACAGTTTTCATCGAAATTAAAAATAGAACCTGCAGAACAGGTTTTTCAGTGTGCTGGAGCTACTGCCAAGATCAAAGTGATTCCCAGGGATGTGATGAGTGTGGGGGTAGGCCAGAGAAAGAACTGATGAATGTGGTGAGATTTTATGTTGTTTTAACCTCTGCCACACTCTTCAGGTCCGTACATTTCGTTCCATGCTCAGATGGTATCCAGATGATTCATAATCTAGTGTTGTTGGCTTCAACACAGGTCGAAAGGTTAGACCAAGTATATTCTGTGTCAGGAACTACTCACCTGAAAGCCCTTCAGATCAGGGAACCAGTTCTGTCATGGGGCCTGTGTTACATGCTAACTGTGCTACTAGGGGCTGAGGGTACACAATGGACATGGTGAGCTCCTTCTGCCCCCTTAGGGGCCAGGTGCATGGTCAGGAAACTTTAAAATGAATGAGATGCAGAGAAGGCCATGGGGACATGGAAGAGGGGCCCTTCTTCTCTCTGGATGGTAGGACAGGGCCTTGGGGAAATAAAACAGGAGGTGTGACTTGTAGGATGAAGTTACTCAGGTGAGAGGGAGAAAGAGAAGAGCATTCCTAGCAGAGGGAGCTCTTTTTTTGTATTGATGTAGGCTTGTTGGGAGTTGGGAAGGGGGTGATAGGGGAAGAAAATAATTGCAACCTCTCTTTTTCCTATTCTCCTCATTCCCACTCTTATCCCTGCAGGAAGAGAGAAAAATCAAACAGGTTTTTTGGGGCTTAAAGAAAATATCGGATTGGAGTATTGTTTCTAATGCGTAATAGCAGCAAAACCAACCAATAAAAATCCAACCTGTGAATAACCAGAATGCCTATGCACAGGGAAATGGTTAAACATATATGGTGCATCCATCTATATTGTGGAATAGGACATAGTCATTAAAAGAAACAAGATAGATTTATATATGTAAACAACTATCTAAGAAATAGTAAAAAAAGTAAGTCAGAGAAAAATAGGCAAAATATGTTCCCATTTTTGTAAAGAAAGAGATACTTCACTTGAATTTATTTATTTTCTGTACGTATACATGCATATTCAAACACACAAAAAAAATTCTGGAAAGATACTCAACTTCTGGGAAAGGGTGTAGGACTGGAGGAAGAGGGACTTTCACAATTTATTAGGTTCACTTCTATAGTATTTGCATTTTAACCAAAGCATGTATTACTTGAGTTTTTGTTTGTTTTTTTTTTTTTTTAACTTGGGGAAAAAGTATTTGAATAGAAGGACAAAGTTCTTCAGAGAAATGCTACAAAGTCTTCTTTGTTCATGTCTTTCACTTCCACATTCCTGCATCTGGTGCTTCTTCCTTTGCTCAGTCATGTCAGACTCTTTGTGACCCTTGGACTGTAGCCCTAGCCTGCAAGGCTCCTCTGTCCATGGGATTTCCCAGTCAAGAATACTGGAGTGGGTTGCCATGTCCTTCTCCAGGGGATCTTCCTCACCCAGGGATCAAACCTGCATTTCTTGCGTCTCCAGCATTGGCAGGTGGATTCTTTACCATTAACACTACCTAGAATGCTACCTGCATTCGGGACACTCACCTAAATTCAGGGAGACCGAGATGCCCCAGAGGCTCAACTTTGTAACTGTTACCATAAATAACACTCAAATGAGAGAACCAAAGTGAGCTGGTGTACTAGGGGCCATCGACTTGTTTGCTGACTTCCACATTGTTGGAAGAGGGTGGTTAATTTGATTTTTCTCTCAGGATTATTTTTCTAGTGCTAAGTAATTCTGAGAAGCCCTTTTGTAATCACTCACAAATAAATAAAGAAGAGATATTATCATTAAAATAAATTGTCAATCAACTTTAATGCTGTCATAAACAGCATAATCTAAGTTCTAATGTCAATTTGAATTATAATGTTGTATTAATATATGTGCTCTACTGTACAAAATAGATAACAAAGGCTTACTGGGAACTTACCTGGCAGTTAAGTCTAGTGGTTGGGACTCAGCTTCCACTGGTCAGGGCACAGGTTCAATCTCTGGTGAGGGAACTAAGATCCCACAAGCCAAATGGCATGGCCAAAACCAAACCAAACAAACAAACAAGGACCTACTGATAGCACAAAGAACTATACTCAATATTTTATAATAACCTATAAGGGAAAAGGCACAGAGTTGGACACGACTGAAGCGACTTAGCAGCAGCAGCAAGGGAAAAGAATCTGAAAAAGAACACATTGATAACTGAATCACTGTGCTGTAAACCGGAAACAAACACGACATTGCTGTAAATCAACCGTGAAGTGAAAGTGAGAGTCAGTCGAGTCTGACTCTCTGCGACCCCATGGATCAGACAGCCCATGGAATTCTCCAGGCCAGAACACTGGAGTGGGTGGCCTTTCCCTTCTCCAGGGGATCTTCCCAACCCAGGGATCGAACCCAAGTCTCCCACATCGCAGGAGGATTCTTTACCAGCTGAGCCACCAGGGAAGCCCAAGAACACTGAAGTGGGCAGCTGAGCCACCAGGGAAGCCCAAGAACACTGAAGTGGGTAGCCTATGCCTTCTCCAGGGGATCTTCCCAACCCAGGAATCAAACCAGGGTCTCCTGCATTGAAGGCAGATTCTCAACCAGCTGAGCTACCAGGGAAGCCCAAATCAACCATTCTTCAGTAAGAAAAATTACAAAATTGTGTCATAGGCTAGCATACCTAAAGGCAATATTTTCAAAAATAGTTCCTCTTACCCATTCTCCCACTTCCACCAAAACGTCATTAGATTTCATTTGATCCAGTGGAAAACCAACCACAAAACAGAAGTATGTAGCACTAACAATGCTTCAATGACATCATGTTAGGGATTTCCCACCAGTACTAAGACATCGAGTTCTTTGGTGTCTCCCTTGCAGAAAAAGTTCTAAGTAACCTGCTGTATCAAATCAACTCCCCTAGACAAGGAGTCCCTGATTCCACTTGAAATTGCTTTCCTAGACCTCTGGTTCCAGTCAGATTTAGAGAGAGTGTCTGACTTGCCTAACCCTTCAACTTACTGGAGATAGAAAATGAATATAAGTAACAGAACTTTCTCCCAACTCTAGAAATCAGAGACTGTGGTTTTTGATGTCCTTTCTCACTGTTCATTCTGTGGGTCAGGTTGCTGATCCTTCTTAGCCTCCCATTTCTTCATGTGTATGATAGGTGCTCAGTTTCTTTGCCAGAGAACATGCTTAAGCAGCCTTCCATCCTCAAGGGAAGAGCTCTGATAGTAGAGAAGAGTGTGGCAGTCTCACAGCAAAGCAAAGGCATCCATCAGTTCAGTTCAGTTCAGTCGCTCAGTCGTGTCCGACTCTTTGCGACCCCATGAATCACAGCACGCCATAGAAGACCCGTTTCTTTTCCATAAGATATTCTCCAAATGAGAAGCTAGAGGTAAGGATGTTGCTTGATAGTCAGAGATCCCTATGTCCAAGTTTACCTAAGTCCGAGAGGTCTGTAACTGGGGTCCCAGCACATAATTCAGAGGGTTCCTGAACTAGCTGGATGCAGGAAAAAATTCCACCTTTATTTTTACTAATCCCTCTTTGAAAGCAAACAACTTTTCTATTTTCAATGTGCTTACAAAGCACAGTAGTATTATTCAATCAGTACTTGTGACGTTGTCACTGGCAGGAATCACACATAATCTACAGAAAGTTGTGGTTGTCCCAGATAGTTGCACTAATCTTTACTACAAAATGATAGTAGGCGTTTGACCTTCAGGCTTTCCCTGATATCTCAGTTGGTAAAGAATCTGCCTGCAATGCAGGAGACCCT
This sequence comes from Aepyceros melampus, assembly GCA_006408695.1. Taxonomy (NCBI): domain Eukaryota; kingdom Metazoa; phylum Chordata; class Mammalia; order Artiodactyla; family Bovidae; genus Aepyceros; species Aepyceros melampus. The sequence continues at coordinate 43,866 of SJXQ01001313.1, forward strand.
GGTTCGATTCCTGGGTTGGGAAGATCCACTGGAGAAGGGATAGGCTACCCACTCCAGTATTCTTGGGCTTTCCTTGTGGCTCAGCTGATAAAGAATCTGCCCACAATGTGGGAGACCTGAGTTTGATCCCTGGGTTGGGAAGATCCCCTGGAGAAGGGAAAGACTATCCACTCCAGTATTCTGGCCTGGAGAATTCCATGGACTGCATGGTCCATGGGGTCACAAAGAGTCGGACATGACTGAGTGACTTTCACTTCACTTCTCTTAGGAGACCCTGGTTCGATTCCTGGGTTGGGAAGATCCATTGGAGAAGGGATAGGCTACCCACTCCAGTATTCTTGGGCTTTCCTTGTGGCTCAGCTGATAAAGAATCTGCCCACAATGTGGGAGACCTAAGTTTGATCCCTGGGTTGGGAAGATCCCCTGGAGAAGGGAAAGACTATCCACTCCAGTATTCTGGCCTGGAGAATTCCATGGACTGCATGGTCCATGGGGTCACAAAGAGTCGGACATGACTGAGTGACTTTCACTTCACTTCTCTTTGACCTTCAGGTAGATCTTAATGCTTAATCAAGAAACGTATATACTACTATGTCACAGATTTTATTTTTTTTAACTTCTTCATTTTTATTTTTTGGCCACACCATGGCAGGTGGGAGTTCCCCAACAAGGGACTGAACCAGCAGCCCCTTGCATTGGAAGGTGAAGTCCTAACCACTGCACTGCCAGGGAAGTCCCTACATCACAGATTTTTAAACAAATATTCCAATAACTGTATTTCATTATAATCAAATTCCTTTATAACCTAATATGTTTTCTTTTACTGTCTTCTTTAGACAACCTTCTGAGAAGGATTTATAAGCGTAACCGGACTGCTAAAGGAGTTCATGCCCAATAAAGATTAAGAACCTCTGCTCTAAGTGGGGTTAGAATGGGTCTTGCAAATGTTCCTAAAGGTCTGTGTCAATGTCACTTTATTTGCAAATTCCTGAGATTCAGCTCCTAGCTCCCTGAGTTCCTCCTAACCAAATATGCTAAGGAAGAAGCTACATCTGTACAAACACCATCCAACTCAAGTGTCAGGTTTCCTCCTCTTCTTCACAGTTGTTGGAAGCCAACAGCTAACAGCATTAGAAGGATCGAATATCCTGTGTGGCTGGAAGAAGAGAGAGAAACTTCTATGGGATCACAATCCAGGCATTTTGGTTTAACTCTGCTACCCTATTTGCTTTGCTCTGAATGAAGTGCAATCAGTAAGCGTTCTTAAAATGAAAGAATAAGTCACAAACCTGCAAGTTGCTAGTTTATATTCTTAGTAGGACATTAGGGCATCACCTAATAGCTGTTTAACAACTTAATTTTGAAGAGTCACGCCTCTGATCCGTGCCTAGACCAGGCATGACAAAGGATTTCACCCTGATCTGCTCAAGTTACCATTGTATTGGGAGGGGTTCTGAGGCCAACTGCAAGCTTGAGGGGGAAAGTGCTGTGGTTGATTCTTGATGTCTACCATGGTAAAGTGATGTAGCTAGGTACGTGCCTGTGATTATCCTGAGTCCAGTCTTTACTGTTACCAATGGCCACCTTTAATTGAGACCCAGAAAGAAATACGTTCTTGAACATTGCTTCTATGTCCCTCTCAGTACTGAAGAGCAAGGGAAACCTCAGTTCCTGCAACTATTTTGCCAACTTATTGATTTAAATTGATGAACAATTTAATGATGAGCATTAAACACAGAATGACATTATAAAAAATTGCCTGAGATTTTAGCAGAGTTGATGAGGGGGAATTTAAATCAAGATAATTTGATCAAAGAAATTGTGATTCCTGTGCTTTCCTACTGCTCCGTGGTATCGTATAGTTTGATCTCACAACTTCTGCTTAGGAACACTTTTCCCAAATCCAGTGCTCACAGACTCAGTTCCCCTGGAAGGGAACAAAATGGATGGATTTGCCAGGCTGTCTTAAACAAACCTGATTAAGGAGGTAGTTTCCAAAGTAATTCATGGTCCCTAGCAGTCTTGTTCAGCTAGTGTTTGGGGCCCTGGCCCACATTTTGGCCGAGATTCTAGTTCAAACTTCTGATCACCCTTTACCCACACTACAGCTGTGGGTTCTAGCTACAGAAGTGTAGCGTTCCATTGTTTCTTCTAATCTTATACTTTGATTTATGCACCAGCCATGTGCCTGTCACCCTTAAGGAACATACAGCCAAGTCAGAAACAAACAAACTAAAGGATCATTCAATTTAAAATAAAGAACTCCACAGCTCTCTAAACTCTACAGTTTAAAACAAAGGGCTCTAAAAAGAGATTCCTCCTACACTCTTGGTGAGAATGAAAACTGGTGCAGCCACTATGGAGAATGTTATCTGGGTTCCTCAAAAAAAATAAAAATAGAGTTGCTATGTGATCCAGTAATCCCACTCTGGACATATATCTGGACAAAATCCAACTCTGAAAAGATACTTGCACTCCCATGTTCTTAGCAGCACTATTCACAATAGCCAAGACATAGAGACAAGCTAAGTGTCCACTGCCAGATGAATGGGTAATGAAGATGAGTATAAATATTTCTAATGGAGTATCACTCAGCCATAAAAAAGAATGAAACAATGCCATTTGTAATAACATAGATGCAACTAGAGATTATCATACTAAGTGAGATAAGTCAGAAAGAGGAAAACAAATATCATACAACATCACTTACATGTGAAACCTAAACTATGACACAAATGAACTTATCTACAAAACAGACTCACAAACATGGAAAACAGACTTCTGGTTGCCAAGGGGCAGTGGGGTGAGATAAATTGACGGTTGGCGATTAGTAGATGCAAAGTATTATATACAGAATGGATAAACAGTAGGATCCTCCTGCATAGCACAGAGAACTATATATATTCAATATCCTTTGATAAACCATAATGGAAAAGAATATAAAAAAGAATATATATGATATAATAAATAATTATTTAGTTTGGGCTTTCCTGGTGGCTCAGATGGTAAAAAATCTGCTTACAATGCAGGAGACCTGGGTTCATTCCTTGGGTTGGGAAGATCCCCTGGAGAAGTGAATGGCAACACACTGCAGTTCTTGCTTGGAGAATCCCATGGACAAAGGAGCCTGGGGAGCTATAGTCCATGGGGTCATGAAGAGTCAGACACAACTGAAGCGACTTTGCACACACACACACATACCAGAAGCTGCTGCTGCTGCTAAGTCACTTCAGTCGTGTCCGACTCTGTCAGACCCCAGAGACAAGGCTCCCCCGTCCCTGGGATTCTCCAGGCAAGAACACTGGAGTGGGTTGCCAGTTCCTTCTCCAATGCATGAAAGTGAAAAGTGAAAGTGAAGTTGCTCAGTCGTGTCCAACTCCTAGCGACCCCATGGACTGCAGCCTAACAGGCTCCTCCACCCATGGGATTTTCCAGGCAAGAGTACTGCAATCAACTATCTTTCAATAAAATAAATTTTTAAATAAAAGAGCTCTATAGTGCATGATTGTGAACTCCAGTCTTTGGGGTCAGGAAAATCTTTTGGAGGAAGAGACATTCAAATGAAACCCTCAAGGAAGAGTAGGAGACAGCAAGATAAGGGAAGGTGAGGAAACTCACAGCAAGGTAGGGGGAGGTGAGTAAAAAGTAAGAGGGAGAGGGAGTGGTTCTGGAGCAGAGCGTGTAAAAGAAGGGATGGAGGTGGGGGGAAGGTGATGAGAACAAGGCTGGAGAAGTAAGCAAGGGCCAAGATCATAAACCATCCCAAATGATACTAAGAATTTGAAGCTATATCCTGAGAGCAGTTATAAAATATTAATTTTATTTTGTTTGCTTTGGCTGCTCCATGGAGAATGAAGTTGAAGAAAACAAGATTGCAAGTTGGTGAAAGTTTGTCTTAGGACACACAGGGAAATGGGAAGAGGAGGGAACCATCTTGACAGCAATAAAGCCAAGTGTCATGGAGCGCTGAAATGTTCCTCAAGACATCACAGACCCCCAAGAGGCTCAGAGCAGTCTGGCAATCAGCATTTCTCTGCTTTTATGCCACCATCAACTACCAACCCTCTGGGTACCTCATGGCTTCTAACTTACTGCCTTTTATATGTTGGCTTCAGTCTTTACTGCAATAGGAATTTTCCCCATTTTCCATTCCCTGAATTTACCACGACAGCCATAGCCTGTATCACTCATTCCAGGGTCTCTAAAGCCAGGGACGTTTTGATGGTTCAAGTAGAAAACTCCTAGGGAAGATTATTATTGGTTGTTTCTAGGTCACATGCCTATGGCTGAACCAATCACCTGAGGTTAAGCAATTGGGAGTCCTACTGCAACCATATGTTGTGTGGAGGAGTTCTCCAAAAAGTGGCAATCCGTTAGCAACCTGAAGCAAGTTTTCAGAAAAGTGTCACTGGCAGGTACATTGGGCTTCATGGCTTCCTTGAAGATATTTTTCTAAACACAGGTAACTGCTTCACAACTTTAAGTTTCAGTTTCTTCTGCTAGAAAACAAGGATTTGTCAGGTTAGATGTTTCTTAAATAAATCTGGCTTCTTAAATAAGTCTCAAATCTGTAGAATACCCATCAGACTTAGGGGTACGGGAAAAGAAACAAAACAAATAAAAATATTATATATTGTCTCTTTCTCTATCAAGAATCTTAAGTAACAGACTGGACCAGTCGTGTTTCCTTGATCACTAACAACAGAAAGTGACACTGGCAAACCTGAGCAAAATAAAATGTATTGGGAGAATATTGAAAGCAGACAGACAGGGCATCTCTGACGCCTATGAAACAGGAACCATAGGATTGGTAGATTGGTAGCAGGAGTCTGTCAGAGAATACCACTGGAATGAAGAGCTCCAGATACACACAAGGGTAAAAAATTATTAAAAAAAAAAAAAAGGGCAGGAAATTTGAATAAGAATCAATACATGAATAAGTATAACTCACTTGGCTGTACACCTGAAGCTAACACAACATTGATCAACTATATTTCAATACAAAATTAAAAAAAAAATTTGTAAAGAAGAAAAGCAGGAAAATTATCTTCATAAAAGTCAGCACAATGGTTACCTCAAGAAGTGAAAATTGGACCAGAATATATAATTTTTAGGGCCTAATGCAAAAAGAAAATGCGTGACTGGTTAAAGTTTATTAGGAATTTCAAGATGGCAACTCAAAGCATGAAACCAAGCCTGGGACACGTCTGAGCATGGAGCCCTTTGCCACTGCACAGCCAACGTACCCATGAAGCTGTCCCTGATGAGGGAGAAGGTTTCAGCTGGTGAGGGACACACAGAAAGCTTTAGGAGGCTGAAATCTTCACAGTGGTGCTCTGTGGGCACGGGTTCAGCTATTTGTAAATCTTGCATGTAGTTTTGCATGGCAGGGAGATTCTTTACCAACTGAGCTTTGAGGCCAGCCCACTGCTAGGCTCCTTTGTCATGGGATTCCAGGACAGGAAACCTGGGCTTGATTCCTGGGTCAGGAAGTCCCCTGGAGAAGGAAATGGCAACCCACTCCAGTATTCTTGCCTGGAAAATCCCATGACAGGAGCCCAGCAGGCTACAGTCCCTGGGGGTCACAAGAGTCGGGCATGGCTTAGCGACTAACCCACCAACCATATAGTTTTATGCACTCTTTCTTAAGTGTTGTTATATTTTGCAATTAAAAAAAAAAATCCAACCACATCTTCTGTCCTATGTAAACCATACAACGTTCAGCATGCCAGGAGAAAAGAGTCTGAGTGGCCAAGTTCAGGTCGAATGCCCTTGTCCCACTGTCATAAAAGGATAGTAAGCTAATAATAAAAACAAAAATGAGAAGGTAAACAAGAACAAGATGAAGAAGAACAATAACAGCAAGTCAAGAGCTCATACTTACTGAGCAGTTACTGCATGTTTTAGATGCTATTCTGAATTAACTCATTAAATACACATTACAACCCTATGAGATAGAGACTTGCCTCTGCAGCTGCCAGAGCAAGAAGTGGGCCCTTGGACTTACTGATCACTAAGATCTCACACTGTGAGGGAAAGAGAATTCTCCAAAAAATGAAGTGGATATGTTGGGATATAGAATGGGTGTGGGTAGCCAAGAAATGCCGAAGTCTACTACAGAGGTCCTGATAGTTCAGTTGGTAAAGAATTTGCCTGCCATGTAAGAGACCCTGCTTGGATTCCTGGATCAGGAAGATCCACTGGAGAAGGGATAGGCTACCCACTCCAGTATTCTTGGGTTTTCCTTGCGGCTTAGCTGGTAAAGAATCCACCTACAATGCGGGAGACCTGAGTTTGATCCCTGAAAAACAAAAATGAGAAGGTAAACAAGAACAAGATGAAGAAGAACAATAACAGCAAGTCAAGAGCTCATACTTACTGAGCAGTTACTGCATGTTTTAGATGCTATTCTGAATTAACTCATTAAATACACATTACAACCCTATGAGACAGAGACTTGCCTCTGCAGCTGCCAGAGCAAGAAGTGGGCCCTTGGACTTACTGATCACTAAGATCTCACACTGTGAGGGAAAGAGAATTCTCCAAAAAATGAAGTGGATATGTTGGGATATAGAATGGGTGTGGGTAGCCAAGAAATGCCGAAGTCTACTACAGAGGTCCTGATAGTTCAGTTGGTAAAGAATTTGCCTGCCATGTAAGAGACCCTGCTTGGATTCCTGGATCAGGAAGATCCACTGGAGAAGGGATAGGCTACCCACTCCAGTATTCTTGGGTTTTCCTTGTGGCTTAGCTGGTAAAGAATCCACCTACAATGCGGGAGACCTGAGTTTGATCCCTGGATTGGGAGGATCCTCTGGAGAAGGGAAAGGCTACCCACTCCAGTATTCTGGCCTTGAGAATTCCATGGACTGTATAGTCCTTGGGGTCACAAAGAGTCGGACACGACTGAGTGACTCACTTCACTTCACTACACAGGTCAGTGAGAAAATATGGCATGGGTGCAAGCTATTCTTTTTTGGATTTAATAATAATTGGTTGGTTTTCAAAGTTTAATGCCCTATGCTAGGTAATACACAGAGAAAACAATGCTGGACAAGACAGTGGCCTTCAAGTTACAATATGTCGCTTAGGGAAAAAAAGAGAGAAAGAGGGGAAAAAATACCTCTAAGGAAATAATACAGGAAATGCTCAGGATCTCAGGAAAATGAGTGTTGGAGGCATTATTATCACATTACATGTTGCATTCTCAAGGTAGCTTCAGTCCTGCAAAGATGGATTCAGAAACCTAACCCAGCTAAGAGGTCCATTTCCTTCAAAGTGAGTCTGCTCTCAGAGTTAACCTGACCACAGACATCCTCGCTTTTTTGCCAGACTGGAACAGCTGAAGAGCATGACTGCACACATTAGATTCACAGATATGCAAGGCTGCCAAGTGGGGGCTCATCAAGACACAGAAATCTGGAAATCCCATTAGCGACAGATGCAGCCCAGCACGCATGTCTGGGGAGGCCCTGGCTCCAGCCCCTGGGACCAAGGCAGATTCATCTTAGATCATGACAGCCACTCCAGGCCAACCTGAGATTAGGGTGAGGGGGAGCCATGTGACGAGGAAGGAGCCGATAAAGTCAGGCAGTTCTCAACCATCCACTTGCCCCAGGGTAGGGCAAAGAGGCCAGTTGCTGGAGACAAGGGCTCAAGTCCCTGGAGGTTCTCTAACTGATGTTTGAATTAGGAACATAAGTGCCTCAATTTGAATACTACCTCTCCCATTTCAGCTTGAGCAGTTACTTCACCTCTCTCTGCCTTAGTTTCTCATCTGCAAAATGGGAATGAGACATTTCCATTGTTAGGATTAAATGAGATAACCATATGCTAGCAATGGTGTTTATTGTTACTGGTGTCACAAAGTGAGGGGTTGAATAACAGGATCTCTAAGGGACTTCCCTCGGAGAAGGCAATGGCACCCCACTCCAGGGTTCTTGCCTGGAGAATCCCAGGGACGGTGGAGCCTGGTGGGCTGCCGTCTCTGGGGTGGCACAGAGTCGGACATGACTGAAGCGACTTAGCAGCAGCAACAAGGGACTTCCCTGGAGGTCCAGTGGTTAAGACTTCACCTTCCAATTCAGGGGATGCAGGTTCAATCCCTGGTCAAGGAACAAAGATCCTACATACTTTGGGACCAAAAAACCAAAACATAAAACAGAAGCAATACAGCAACAAATTCAATAAAGATTAAAAAATAAAAAAGAATCTCTAAGTCCCTTTCTAGTGCTGACATGCTGTGACAATTTTTTTTAAAGGTTTTTTTTTTTTTTTTTATGTGGGCCATTTTTAAAGTCTTTATTGAATTTGTTACAATGTTGCTTCTGTTTTATGGGGGTTTTTTTGGCTGCACAGCTTGTGGGATAGCTTCCCAACCAGATATCGAACCCATACCCCCTGCATTGGAAGGCAAAGTCTCAAAGCACTGGACCGCCAAGGAAGTCCCTCTGTGACATTCTTAAAGCAAAAGTATTCATGACTTTGGATTTCTATTAACAAAACTTATTATTCAATTGAAGGCATTACCTGTGAGTGTATTTTCACTTCTATTTTTATGTCTATTCACATCTCTGGTGATATTCAGGCACTCGCTCATGTAAAAGATGAGTATTTTAGCCTATCTGCCTTAACAGTGATAATCAGTGCAGTCCAGGGTTGAACAGGGAGTGAAACTTGGAGACCTTATTTGTCTACTTTTAATCAGCTCTATCTTTTAAAGATCATTCCTTCAGGAAGGGCTGAATTGAAGCTGAAAGAGGCATGGTAAATGTGAAGATGGTCCCATGACAGGAGAATTCTAGATTTAGAAGTTCAACGTGGAGATTATACTTACTGAAAATATTCTTAATGTATATTTTAGTGGTAAATTGTTAACATTCTTTCCATATTTCCTGACCTCAGTTATTCCCTTTCCTCCACTGTGGTTGAGGGTGAAATTCAGGAATGGATATCTTTCAGAGAACCAAGGAAACAGAACTTTGCCTGTGGTCAGAAAAAAACGGGGGTGGGGTGGGGAGAAATTTTAGTTGCTTCGGAGCTGGTTTGTGAAAAGTCAGGGGCGGGAAGGCAGTGGGAGAAGGCCTCTCCAGGGGCCCAGCTGAAGCTCCAATTCCCCATTCCTCTTAATTTGGCTTGTGGTTCCAAAGGCCCAGGGAAAACACAGACTTCCACAAATGTAACCCCAGGCAAAATATTAGAAGAAACAAAGCTTAGACAGTTTGCACCAACTATAGAAAGTAAAAGCAATAAACTGCAAGAGCAGATGAGACCTTCCTGTTGGAGGTACTGTAATATCTCAAAGCCAATAAAAGAGTCCTTCAAATACATCCTCAAAGTAACTAGACAGTTTATCGTGATGTCACATTTATGACCCACACAAGTAGCAGTCAACTAATATCATTATAAAACTGATTTATAAGCACTTACATTGGATTTTTCCTCCTACTGGGACCTCAGATTTGACAAGATCACCTCCCTATTTGCATGAGGAATTCCTGGGGACCATATATATACAGAAGGCAAGATGGTTCCTGTTGATGACAGTTTTACATATTCCATTTTTTTTCCCCCAAGGGCAAAAGTCACATGCATATGGTTGAATTCTTGGTAGGGGCTCTTTCAATTTCCATGATGTTGATATTCAGATACAGAGAATTTGTCTGGGAAAAGATCTCTAATAAAATTATGAATAAATCATTTGGACTGAACCCAGACAGAGAAACCGATGTGATTTTTTAGAAGTTAAGAACTTCAGATTCGTCAGCAACATTTTGGTAAATTCAGTTTGAAAACAGCAAACCACAAATTGGTTTTGTGAATTATGTCCATCACCAGATTTGTGAGGCCGGGAAAACTAGGGAAAGATGACGACAGTAATCCCGCAAATGTCTGATTTCTACCCCCAAGCCCCATCCCAAAGGAACAACTGTCCTTTCAGAGCCAAGTCCTGACTTCAAGGCTGCCGAGAGTCCCACTCTTTGAAAGCCCTGCAGAAAACTAGGGGTGGAAGGCAATCATTTAAGAGAGATCACATTCAGTTTTATTAAAAAACCAAAACAGCTGGGGCATTGATTTGCAAGCTCTGTAATGCCATTGGTATGCCTGACCTGGCCAAGATATTAAAAAGATATTTAAGGCAGTGTCAGTAAGTGTCTCAGGCACAAACTTTGGCATATTCAAACAGCATTATGGAGCTGTGGGTAATTCGTCTTCCTTTATGTTTCGCTATGCAGAGAGAAGGGGAGGGAACTTTTACAAAATGATTTACTGTGACATATCCATTCTAATGAAAGCCTGTGCCGCTCCCCCGCCAGCACTGCTGGCCGATCTGCCCCGACCCAGATGCTCGGCCATATGTCCCATGCTTGGTGTGAGAGACAACTGTGTTGGTGGAGAACGAATGAGTCCAAGGATCTGGGTGTTTTTTTTTTTTTTTTAACAGAAATTCCAAAAAGCTCTGAGGTTACTGGCTTCAGTAAGAGAGGCAGCAGGAAAGGGCCCATCAGTTTGGGGTTAAGTGTTTTTAAGGATGCTCCAGCGGTATAACCACAGGATGGGGTAAGATTTAGTGCCTCCTCGGGGCCGGGGGGATGGCTGGGAGAGGAGTTCCGGCTTCGTGGGTGCAGGTTTCCAACCTCGCGGGCCTCCCTGCTCAGGTTCTCTTCTTTCTTACGTCACCCCAGCTGGCTTCCCTCTGACTTCCGGCAGCAGCCGCATTCCTTGGATCCGCACGTCCTAGCTCTTTCTCAGCTGTGCTGTTCCTTACCGCTTACTTCCTGGAAGCAGCTGCTGCTTCGACAAAGTGTTTTTCTAGCCCCCTGCCTATTGCGAAACTGGCCTAATTGCCTTCCCCTCTTGGAATGAAATCAACATTCACTGAGCACTAGGGCCGGGGGGGATGGCTGGGAGAGGAGTTCCGGCTTCGTGGGTGCAGGTTTCCAACCTCGCGGGCCTCCCTGCTCAGGTTCTCTTCTTTCTTACGTCACCCCAGCTGGCTTCCCTCTGACTTCCGGCAGCAGCCGCATTCCTTGGATCCGCACGTCCTAGCTCTTTCTCAGCTGTGCTGTTCCTTACCGCTTACTTCCTGGAAGCAGCTGCTGCTTCGACAAAGTGTTTTTCTAGCCCCCTGCCTATTGCGAAACTGGCCTAATTGCCTTCCCCTCTTGGAATGAAATCAACATTCACTGAGCACTGACTATATGTGAGACATCATGCTTGGCCCTGTGAAAGAAAGAAATCTGGTATAAAACAGGGTTTTTGTCTCAAAAAGCCCCCGATCTACCTGTGATTTAAGGCTCCCACTGTAGTCCTTGGCCAAGTTTTCTTAACCTCTCTGTACCTTAGTTTCTTCATCCATAAAATAGGGAGAATAATAATACATAAATCTGTGCTCAGTCATGTCTGACTCTTTAGGACCCCATGGATTGTAGCCCACCAGGCTCCCCTGTCTGTGAAGTTTTCCAGGCAAGAATATTGGAGTGAGTTGCCATTTCCTACTCGAGAGAATCTTGGGGAATCAAACCCAGGTCTTTTTGTCTCCCTGGCAGGTGGATTCTTTACCCCTGCTGCCACCTGGGAAGGTCAAAAATACATAAGACTGCTATAAGGAAACGAATGTGTGCAAAATGCTTAGGATAATACATGAAATGTGGTAAGCATTTAATAAATGTTGAACTGTACAAAAAGATCTTCAAGAACAAGATAATCACGATGGTGTGATCACTCACCTAGAGCCAGACATTCTGGAATGTGAAGTCAAGTGGGCCTTAGAAAGCATCACTATGAATAAAGCTAGTGGAGGTGATGGAATTCCAGTTGAGCTCTTTCAAATCCTGAAAGATGATGCTGTGAAAGTGCTGCACTCAATATGCCAGCAAATTTGGAAAACTCAGTAGTGGCCACAGGACTGGAAAAGGTCAGTTTTCATTCCAGTCCCAAAGAAAGGCAATGCCAAAGAATGCTCAAACTACTGCACAATTGCACTCATCTCACACACTAGTAAAGTAATGCTCAAAATTCTCCAAGCCAGGCTTCAGCAGTATGTGAACCATGAACTTCTGGATGTTCAAGCTGGTTTTAGAAAAGGCAGAGGAACCAGAGATCAAATTGCCAACATCCGCTGGATCATGGAAAAAGCAAGAGAGTTCCAGAAAAACATCTATTTCTGCTTTATTGACTATGCCAAAGCCTTTGACTGTGTGGATCACAATAAACTGTGGAAAATTCTGAGAGAGATGGGAATACCAGACCACCTGACCTGCCTCTTGAGAAATCTGNTTTAGAAAAGGCAGAGGAACCAGAGATCAAATTGCCAACATCTGCTGGATCATGGAAAAAGCAAGAGAGTTCCAGAAAAACATCTATTTCTACTTTATTGACTATGCCAAAGCCTTTGACTGTGTGGATCACAATAAACTGTGGAAAATTCTGAAAGAGATGGGAACACCAGACCACCTGACCTGCCTCTTGAGAAACCTATATGCAGGTCAGGAAGCAACATTTAGAACTGGACATGGAACAATAGACTGGTTCCAAATAGGAAAAGGAGTACGTCAAGGCTGTATATTGTCACCCTGCTTATTTAACTTCTATGCAGAGTACATCATGAGAAATGCTGGACTGGAAGAAGCACAAGCTGGAATCAAGATTGCCGGGAGAAATAACAACCTCAGATATGCAGATGACACCACCCTTATGGCACAAAGTGAAGAACTGAAGAGCCTCTTGATGAAAAGGAAAGAGGAGAGTGAAAATGTTGGCTTAAAACTCAACATTCAGAAAATGAAGATCATGGCAATTGGTCCCATCACTCTATGGGAAATAGATGAGGGAACAGTGGAAACAGTGTCACACTTTATTTTTTGGGCTCCAAAGTCACTGCAGATGGTGACTGCAGCCGTGAAATTAAAAGACGGTTATTCCTTGGAATGAAAGTTATGACCAACCTAGACAGCATTTTGAAAAGCAGAGACATTACTTTGCCAACAAAGGTCCGTCTAGTCAAGGCTATGGTTTTTCCTGTGGTCATGTATGGATGTGAGAGTTGGACTGTGAAGAAAGCTGAGCACTGAAGAATTGATGCTTTTGAACTGTGGTGTTGGAGAAGACTCTTGAGAGTCCCTTGGACAGCAAGGAGATCCAACCAGTCCATCCTAAAGGAGATCAGTCTTGGGTGTTCTTTGGAAGGAATGATGCTAAAGCTGAAACTTTGGCCACCTCATGTGAAGAGTTGACTCATTGGAAAAGACTGATGCTGGGAGGGATTGGGGGCAGGAGGAGAAGGGGACAACAGAGGATGAGATGGTTGGATGGCATCACCAACTCGATGGACGTGAGTTTAAGTAAAGTCTAGGAGTTCGTGATGGGCAGGAGGCCTGGCATGCTGCAGTTTATGGGGTTGCAAAGAGTCAGACATGACTGAGCAACTGAACTGAACTGAATGCAGTTCAAAGACTCTGGAGGGCAGGAAGTCCCAGGGAACTAAGCTATCAGCAAAAGGAAGCCCACAAAGTGTTAAGGAAGCTGGGATGTGACACACACGGGCATCTTGGGCTCTCAGAAGCGGGGCTCAAAACGTGGAGATGTAGACTTTGGTGGCATGGTGTATCTCAACCATGGAACTGACTTTGGTTTATGGTTCCTGACATATTAAAATCACTTGATATTAATAGTGATGATATCTCTCCTTATTTAAGTCACTCTTGGGAATTTGAAAGGAGATAGCCAAAAAAACTCCAGGCCTATATGCTTCCACAGAACAAAGTACCCGAGGAGTTTCCCTGTTCCATATACAGTAGACAAACTGAGCTCCAGGAAGGAGGGTTACTCTCCTTAGACCACCCAGCCCGTTAGTGAGGCTTTCAACTCTCCTCCCTTGAGGCTCCTAAGCCCGTTCCCTCTCCTCAGCACTGGCTTATCTACAAATTTAATCCACTCTCCTTCAGGAAAACTGGTTATGTCCTGGGAAGGGGGCTGGAGCAGAGGAGAACATTCATCTTAGCCATAAAGTCACGGGCAATCAAACACTGAGCTTTCATCTGCCACCCATAAAAGAGAAGTTCAGCTTTCAAAATCTCTGCAGAAAAAGTTCTTTCAAGTTGTGCCTTTCCAAGTGTAAGAAATGATTCCTGCATATGAGTCCTGCATGAGATGGTGCCTGATGAGAGTTGGTGAGGGGCTGAGAGATGCAGGGTAAGGCAGTAGTCTCCTGTCTTCCCTGTGGAGTTAGAGATCTCCAGGTCCCAAGAACTGACAGTGGACCAGTCACAGCTACGGTTACAAAGTTGTACTTGAGATCATGAAATCATAAATAAAACAAATGTTTTCTTTGATGCTAGATAATTTCCCAGTGCACAGAGCCCTTCAAACAACAATATTGCTGGGTTTTTTTTTTAACCCAAAACCCAATATGCTGTTTCTTTCTACTAAATCTTTCAGCATATTCCTTACTCGTTGCAAATTTCTAACACCCATCTGTGTACAAGGTGTTAAATCTGAGTTGGATATAACAAATCCTCATATAATGGGAGTCATGCTTTTTTAAAAGGCTTTCTTCCCCGTCGCTTCAGGAATGTAGCTATCTTCGAATGTTGGGTTTTTAACACTGAAAGAAACCTCTTAGTTCAATATATAAAAGAATCCAATCCCTTCATTTATAAATGAGAAGCATTGAGGCCCAAAGAGAAGAAAGATTGTGCCCAAGGTCACGGAGCCAGTTGGAGTTTTAATAAGTATCTCTTCAATTGCTTTTCTGTCTTTGCAGAACAGATTAAAAAGAAATAGCTTTTCTTCTCCTTCTGTTTTCTCAGCCACCCAGCATTCCAGTTGAGCTCTCATGTTTGGAATCAGAAATATAGGACAACAAAGTACTACAATATACAATTCATCAAATATATGTATATACATATATATATATTTTTTTTTTTTTTTTACTCAGAACAAAATGTATCAAAACAATTCATTCTTTCTCACCTTTGTCATCAGCTTTCTATGCATGAGATGAACTGGCTGTTCTCTGCACAGAGGTGCGTGTGTGGAGATGTCACATGTTAACAGCTAATTAGGAGCGTTTCAGAGCAGAAGCTGGCCTTGCTAACACAAGTGAGATTCTGTGTCATGGTGCTGTTGGATGCAGCTGCAGCTCATAGGTGTCCGCAAAGAAAGCCAGCACGGTGGAGACAGTTAGCCCAGGGTTAGAGGAAGGCTTCTGAAAGCAGACAGGGTGCTCGCTTGGAGCCTGTCAAGTAGCTATGTCGGCTGTTGGTCTGAGCAAACTGCTAGACACCCAGAGGCCCTTGGCAACCCACCGTGAGTTCCCAACACCTCTTCAGATATTCACAGGGAACAAACTGCAGGCACCCAGAAGGGGCAGCAGATACTTGTGGAAAGGGCCGTAGTGCTAAGAGGAGGGGACAGAGATCATCGGAACCACTCTGCCTCTAAGTGGGTGATGTTTCTGTCCGATTCACCTGCACTGTCAAAACATCAACAGCCGCTGGCCAAGCTTCAGTCCCCAGACAGAAGTAAAACAATGAATGAAATAGTGTGCTTTGGGGAAGGAGGAGAGAGCGTGACATATTAAGATAACATCACTAGAGGTGATAAAATCTACACCTTCTATATATGATTTATCTGATTTACTACCGACAGTATCACTAGTATATATGAAAGTTCTATTTGATGCATTCCCGGGAATTCAGTATTTTGCCTTCATTGAAATTGATTAGGGTGTAGTAGTTTTCACTTCTCATTTCAGACATTTAGAATGAGAAGGGCCTTGCTCTTCTAGCTTCAGTTCCAGAAAAACAAATAGTGGATTCCTCAGTATTTATTCAGCAACAACTCAGTATTCATGGGCCTGTGCCCATGTTGGGATTAAAGCTGGACCCACCCAGTTCTTGGAGTACTTTTTAAGCATCATGTAATTCATATAAATATTGAGCACCTGTTCTGGACCAGGCAAAGAAGACTGTTTAGACATTACCATTTTGAGATGACTACTAGTGAAGGACAAGGAAGCCTGGCTTGCTACAGTCCATGGTGTTACAAAGAGTCAGACCCACCTGAACAACCTAACAAGAACTGAGTAACTGGGGCTTCCGAGGTGGCTCGGTAGTAAAGAATCTGACTGCCAGTGCAGGAGATGCAAGAGATTCAGATTCAATCCCTGCGTTGGGAAGATTCCCTGGAGAAGGAAATGGCAACTCACTTCAGTATTTTGCCTGGGAAATCCCATGGACAGAGGAGCCTCGCGGGTTATGGTCCATGGGGGCTGCAGAGAGCCAGACATGACTGAGCACATGCAGATACACTCTTGGTAATTGCCACCTTCACTTCCTTTTTTTTTCCTTCACAGGCAATTCAAAAACTTCTGAACCCTTTCACGAGTGTTTAGTGAAAACTAATAGAAACTGATTGTCATGCAGAACACAAAGAATATAACTGGTTTCACAATTACTTAATTCTCCCCAAAAACAAACCATAGGGACTTCTAGCTAAACATAGCAGATAAAACAAACAAACATGATATACCTCCATTCCCACTCAAAGCCTCAGTAGGATGACAATAAGAGAATGAAAAACATACATCGGTAAGGGCCATGGGGACAAAAGAGGAAATAAAATTATTTTGAAAGCCAGAGAGCAGATGGATGGGCAATAACTAACTTACTAGACAGGAGAAAGTTGAATGGCAAGAGCCTCTAAGAAGCAAAGCCAAAAATCAGATTTGATGGAGCCACAGAGGCCTGGAGAGTCTCAGCAGCAGACGCACCAGCTGCCCCCAAAGGGGTGCAGGCAAGACTGATGCCAGGAGGAGTGACTACAAATCTGTTTAAGGAATAGCTGGACCTAGATTCCCTATGGTCTCCTGCACTGCCAGCCACTGTCTCCTCCCTACCCAGGACAAGTCTGGAGGTTTATTCTCAAGAGAGGCTAAGAGAGAACATTCTGGATAGAGGAACACTGGACACAGCTGAGGGCCTTGGTGACATATGGAAACCAGAGAAGCCAAGAGGGGCATCTGCACACAAAGGGTGGCATCAGCAGCACCATTTTTTTAAAAATCGGGGTACAGTCGCTCTACAGTGTTCTTAGTTTCTGCTGTACAACATGAATCAGCTATATGCATGTCTATATCCCCTCCCTCTTGAGCCTCCCTCCCTGCGCCCCCTGCCCCCTCATCCCACCCTTCTAGGTCATCACAGAGCACTGAGCTCAGCTCCCTGTGCTATACAGCAGCTTCCCACTCGCTGTCTGTTTTACACATGGTAGTGGATACACGTCAATGATACTTTCTCAATTTATCCCACCCTCTCCTTCCCCTGCTGTGTCCACAAGTCCATTCTCTGTGTCTACGTCTCCATTCCTTCTCTGCCATTAGGTTCATTAGTACCACTTTTTTAGATTCCATATATATGCATTAATATACGTATTTNTGTGTTACTCATGGTGGTGTATATATCTCGGTGCTACTCTCCCAATTCACCCCACCCTCCCCTGCCCCCACTGTGTCCACACATCCGTTCTCTACGTCTGTGTCTCCATTGACTTGTAAATAGGTTCATCAGTACCATTTTTCTCGATTCCACATACTACATGCATTGATATACAAAATTTGTTTTTCTCTTTCTTACTTCACTCTTTATCGACAGATTCTAGGTCTATCCGTGTCTCTACAAAAGACCCAATCTCATTCCTTTTCAAGGCTGAGTAATATTCCATTGTAGATATGCCCCATTTCTTCTTTATCCCTTCATCTGTTGACAGGATCTTTATTTAGGTCATTTCCATGTCTTGGCTATTATAAAGAGCAGCACCATTTCACCCTTGTTCACAGAAAGCTGGCAGCCAGGCTGAACATGCACTGGCGGGAGAAAGGAGGCCTGAGGTAAACTGATCAGCCCCAGAGAAAGTATGTACAGATACAAGGTAACTGGTAAGCAGTGTGATGTTCAGTCCTAATCCCTGAGACCTGGGACTATGTGAGGTTACATGGCAAAGGGTAATTCGGGTGGCAGATGGAATTAAAGTTGCTAATCAGCTGACCACAATAAGGAGAGGGTCCTGGGTTATTCAGGTGGACCCATGGTCATCACCAAGGTCTTTAAAAGAGGAAGAGAGAAGCAAGAGAGGTCAGACTGATGTCATGTAAAAAAGACTTGACCCACTTGTTACTGGTTTTGAAGATGGAAGGAGAGGGCTAAAGGTCAAGCAATAGGAGTGGCTTCTTGAACCCAGAAAAAGGAAGGAAATGGATTGTTCCCTGGAGGCTCAAAAAGGAACGCAGCCCTGCCAGCAGCCTGAAGCAAGACCATATCAGACATCTGACCTCCAGAACTGGAAGACAGTAAATGTGTGCTGCTTTAGCTGCCAAGGTGGTAATTCGTTACTGTGGCGATAGAAAACTAGATATGAAGAGTTGGAGGAACCCAGCAAAATCCCCATCACCCTCCAGTGATCTCATTCGTTGCAAATCCCACCCATATACTTTCATTCCTCAGACAGGAACTTTTGATGACTTCTGCCATTGACTTTTTAGGACTTTTGAAAATGGACAGCAAAAGAGTTAACAGATATTTGAAAGAAATATCTAACATGAAAGGTGAAGTCAAAAATTAATAAATATCACAGAGGGAACAGACCATTCAGGGAGCAGAAAACAATGTAAATAAAACCCTCAGAGAAATAAGAGAAGATGTTGCATCTATAACACAAGAACAGAGTCCTTTTTCTTGATGGATTTTTTTTAAAAACTGGAGGATAACTGCTTTACAGTGCTGTATTAGTTTCTGACAGAGTGCTCTTAAAAAGGAACATTCACCAGACTTAAAGCCCTTTTAGAATTTCAAAATAGGTCCATGAATACACTAGTATTTTATAATATTTTAGTGAGACGTGATTTAGTTGCTCAGTCACATCTGACTCATTGCAACCCTGTGGGCTGTAGCCTGCCAGGCTCCTCTATCCATGGGATTTTCCAGGCAAGAATACTGGAGTAGGTTGCCATTCCTTTCTCCAAGGGATCTTTCCAACCCAGTGATCAAACCCAGGTCTCCTGTATTGCAGGCAGATTCTTTACCTACTGAGCCACCAGGGAGCCTGATACAATAGAATAAATAAATATTAAATAGAATGGTACAGAAATAGTTTTTAAAACTTCAAAAAAAGGTCCATGATGCAAGCCATCAGCATGGATCTCTGTTAAAGATATTAACAATAGGTCTTACTTTAAGAGCTACCAAGTGAATTTAGAAGAAACAAGAGAATAAAATTGATTGCTATGCTCAGAAACACCATGTGAATGAGTCCATCATAACTCGCTAGAGGATGGAAGATTGCATGGAGAGTGGGAGAGGCACTCTAGCTGAGGCCACTCCAGCTAGCCAGCCCCCAGCAACTCCAGTAACTAACTACAGCTGACTGAACATGAGCTCAGTCAAGACCAGGATTGCCCAATCCAGTTCAAATTTCTGATCCACAATTTGTGAGTACATAAATGGCTGGTTTAAGCCAGTATGTTTGGGGATGGTTTGTTACACAGCAAAACTAACTGATACTATGTGTGCATGTGTGTATACTGGAGTATGTGGTAAAGTAAGGTTTGCGTGTTTTATAATGGGAAATCAGTACATCTATCTAAATTTGAAAAAGCAAGCAACACAAGAGAAGCAGGTTACTTAGAAATATGGGGACAAAAACAGTGAATAGATTTTAAATGGATAATCTAGTCAGTAAATGGGTAAGCTGAGAAGTATAAATCAGGGATTGGTAGAGATAGAGGATTTCCTTACAGGCTGGTAGAATTGTTTGCCTTCTAAAAATGAAGTAAACATTTCATTTTGATAAAACTGCAAATTAAATGGAAATGAAAAAGGAAAATAGCCCAACTTCCAAGTTGCTGGTAGTCAGCTGGTGTAGCGCATCGACCATTGCCAGCAGGAGTCATGTGTTCAACACATGCCCTGGCAGCTGGAGGAATTTCCTACTAAGGCCTTAAGCCACAACCAACCCAGTTTTCCCTTTTGATTAGTATTCAGTCTTCAGGCCTGCATACTTGTGGTTAGTACACAGCAGGAGAACTGAAAAAAGAGAGCATATGGAAAAGCTAGATGCTGAGTCTCAGACACTGCAGGTGTTCTTCAAGTTGGTATTCTCCATCCTCGCAGAGTCAAATAAGGACCACAAACATCAAAACATCATGGAAAACCGGCTGCAACCAAAAGCTGGGCATGGAAAAACTGGTCACTAAAAATCGTTCTGTGGTCACACTGTTGAATTGGCAGGGAGAGAAAAATGGATCAGATCACCATGTTCCACACCATGAAGGAGCACCATGAAAACAACACACACACAACAGCAGTAGCAACATCTGTTGTCAGACAATCGCCCTCTTCTCCAATACTGCACTCTCTGTGCTTTTAAGTACTTTTCTTCTTTGAAATTATTATTCTTTAAGCATGTTTGTTAAATTTGTTTTCTTCTATTAGGAGAAAGTACGTGATTTTTGAAAAGGCACAGAAGGTAAAACTAAGGTACTAGACCTTAAGTAACGTATTTATTAGCCAGGATAGGTAGGTGCTGTAGTAATCCAAACCCCCAAATCCCTGGGACTTAACAACACGGGCTACACCTTCAAACTCAGGTCTTCAGAAGGACCCTGGCTATCTAACTCACTCAAGATCTGGGCTGATTAATGCTGCCATGGGCACTTCCTTTCAAAGGTGACCGGAAGGCACACTCATCACTTTTGCTTGTTTTTGTTATTTGTTTATAGCTCTTTTCACATGGCTATGTCTAAATTCAAAAGAGTAAAAAGATGTAATTCTACCAAGTACTTACCCAGAAGGAGAACTGGAGTATTTGTGACATGTGCCAACACACTCTGCTATTTTCCCTGCTGCTGAACATTGTCATACATCACCTAGAATATAAATGAGTTACGTGTATTTTTATCCAAAGTATAGGAACTTTTTTCCTAGACATGTTTTACTCCGGAAAATTTTCATGCTTTAGAGGCAGATGATGAATCTGGCTAAGAGGGGAGGGCCCGGGAGGTTACATGAGGTTTGAAAGTTATATAAAGTAATGTGGTTTCCTTTTTGTTTTTATCTTCCTGTGGTTTAATGATGCAGCAAAACATAATGGAAAACGTACCAATCCTGGTCTTCTTCAAGTGGTTTCAATAACAAGACAGTTTCCTTTCACCCGATCACTGATCAATTGTGTTTTTTTTGCTTTCAAGTATAGCCTTATTTTTGCCTTTTTTCATCTTTTAAACTTTTTTATTTTGTATTGGGGTATATCTGATTATCAATGTTGGATAGTTTCGGGCAAACAGCAAAGGGGCTCAGCCCTACATACACATGTACTCATTCTCCCCCAAACTCCCCTCCCCTCCAGGCTGCCACATCAACTGAGTGGAGTTCCCTATGCTGTACATCAGTCTGATGTACAACCAGACTCTTGCTGGTTATCCATTTCAAATATAACAGTGTATGCATGTCCATCCCAAACTCCCCAACTACCCTTCACCCCTTTCTCCCTCCCCAACAACCTTAGTTCATTCTCTAAGTTTATGAGTCTGTTTCTGTTCTATAAGTTCACTTATATCATTTCTTTTTAGATTCCACATATAAGGGAGGTCATACAATATTTCTCCTTCTCTGACTTCCTTCACTTAGTGTGACAATCTCTAGGTCCATCCATGTTGCTGCAAATGGTGTTGTTTTGTCCTTTTCAATGATTTTTGCCTACATTTCAAAGACTGTGACTACAGGGACACTCCACTTCCTGCCTATTTAAAAAATAATCAGAGGTGGCCTGGATGTAAAAATGCCAATGCATGAATAAGAAAATTTTATTTAAATCTCAGAGCAACAGTTGAGCTTTGAGAAGGAGCAGTTCAGGTGAGCAGGCCTGTGGATCTGCAGGATCAAAGAAGGGGAGTTTTCAGGTGAGACACTGGGGTGGATAGGAGGGGAATAGGTTTCCATCTCTGAGAACAAAAGAAGGAAACTTATTTTCCTGCTGTTATTTGTGAAGAACTTCAGTGATAACCACTGGACTTCTCTCTTGCATCGGATGGAAATAGATAGAGATGTAGGGGTTCCAAATATTTAGGCAAAGTACCCAAACCCTTTGATCCTGCAGCTTCAAATATGTCATGCATCACAGCCAAGTATGGTTATAGTTCCTTGCTAAAATCCAAACAGAAAGCTGAAATAATCAGAACTCTTTATTGCCTGGGAGTCAGGAAAAAAAAAAAAAAACATGGCAAGTAAACCAGTTGAAATCAGGCACACCTTCAAAAGAAAAGCAATTTCTGGAATGCTACAGGGTTAGGACTGATTTCAGCCAAATTTCTTAACTTCTTCAAAACACATGGGACATTCAGGCAGAAATAAACTTCGCTGAGATGAACCATTTACCATACATTGCTCATTTTGAACTCAAAAATCTTGGTTATGGAAGGTTCCATCTAGTCAGAATTATAAAAAATAAGTTCTTTACCATGAGACCTAAGGAGATTTGTTGTGAATATTTGTGGGATACTCAGACACATAAGTATGTGCCTTAAACTGCAAACCATCTACCCAGGGTTCTGAGAGGATCCTCCAGCTCTTCCGAACGTGCTGGTGACATGTGGCCACCAGGGTTCTGAAGGGGTGACGTGGGTGGGTCTGCTTTTCAGTCTCATGGCACACACATGGCGATGCTTCTGGCCTCAGGCCCTTTATCTTGCAAATAGAAATTTATTGGTCATAGATTACTATATCAGACCCCATGGACTATAGCCCACCAAGCTCCTCTGTCCATGGAATTCTCCAGGCAAGAATACTGGAGTGGGGTGCCAATCCCTTCTCCAGGGGATCTCCCTGACCCAGGGATTGAACCAGGTCTCTTGCATTGCAAGCGGATTCTTTACCATATGAGCCACCAGGGAAACCCTACCACATCATATATAGTCCATTATATAGCTGTAGATTTATAGGTTTCACAGTGTTCACTTTAAGCTCTTCTTATACCTTATTAATTGAATTCTCTCGATCAGAGTTTCTCAGTTTTGGCACTGTGACATTTGGGATGGGTAATTCTTTGTGATGGGGCAAGACTGTCCTGTGCCTTGTAAAATGTTTTGCAGCTTTGTGAGGCCTCTACCAGCTAGATGTACATGGCATCTACTCCTTCCAGTTGTCACAAACAAAAGATGTCCCCAGATACTGTCAAATGTCCCTTGGAGGCCAAAATTTCCTCCATTTGAGAACTGCAGAGCTAGACCAATGCTGTCCTAAAGAAATATGATGCAAGACCTAAGTGGGAGCCTCAGAAGTAATCTTCAGTTTTCTAACAGCTATAAGAAACTAGCAAAAAAAATTGTAATATTTTTCACTTAACCCAATATCTTGAGAGTCCGTTGGACTGCAGGGAGATCAAACCAGTTGATCCTAAAGGAAATCAGTCCTGAATAATCATTGGCAGGACTTAATGCTCTTGCTGAAGCTCCAATACATTGGACCTGATGCAAAGAACTGACTCATTGGAAAAGAACCTGATGCTGGGAAAGATTGAGGCAGGAGAAGGGGACGACAGAGGATGAGATGATTGGATGGCATCACCGACTCAATGGATATGAATTTGAGCAAGCTCCGGGAGTTGGTGATGGACAGGGAAGCCTAGTGTGCTATAGTCCTTGGGGTCACAAAGAGTCAGAAGCGACTGAGTGACTGAACTGAATATATCCAAAATATTATCGTTTTAAAAGGTAAGAATATAAAATATTATTCATGAGGTACTTGCCATAGTATTTGTTCCCCATACTAAATTTTTGAAATCTGGTATATAACTTACACTACAGGACATCTCCATTTGACTGAGCTTTCAAGGGCTTGGTAGTTACCTGTGGCTATTGGCGATCCTGCTGGACAGCCCAGGTCTAGATGGCTGTTAAGAACTTTGTGTTTGTCTCTCCAAAATTCATGTGTTGAAACCTACTCCCCAGTGGATGGTACTGGGAGGTGGGTTGGTTCATATAAGGTCATGAGGATGGAGGCCACCCCCAACCCCCATGGTGGGTTAGTGTCCTTACAGGAAGAGACTCCAGTTTGTTCCTCAGCCACGTGAGGATACAGCAGGAAGACCACTGTTTGCAAACCAGGAAGAGGGCCCCCACCAGACACCAGTTTTGCCAAAGTAACCCTTAAATCTTAGATTTCAGGCAGCATAACTGTGAGAAAGAAATGTTGTTTAAGCTACACAGTCTATGATATTCTGTGATAGCAGCCTGAGCAGACGAAATCAGTGACTTTGCTTTTTTCCACTGTCTCCTGCAAAATGATGCCTGCTTTGCTTGTTGACAGCCTGATGCCATGGTTCTCTGTCCCTTTAGTTAGAGTGTAAGTACTGGAAAGGCAGGGACCATAACTTATGCTCACAGCGGTAAATCTATTGCCTGGCACAGCACTTGGCACAAAATCAGCACCAGTTGTTGAAGGATTATGAGTGCACACCTGCACTCTCTGTGAGCTATGTCTTCTTGCCATGGTGTTGGAAAAGGCAGATAGAACACAGACAATTCTGCTTAGTCACTTCAGCCAATTTTGTGTGGGTATAGTTGTACCTGAAGAATTACCCAATGAGAAGTAAAGACATGAACTTCTTTGATTTATCAAAAAAACTTATATTCGGGGATGGGGGTGTGAAATGCGTAAAGGAAATCAGCCGTATTGGATGGAAACTAACTTCTTGGGCGTGAGCATGCTGTAGAGATACAGAAGTAGAAATATAATGCTGTACACATGAGTGTTACATGTATTATAAACCAGTGTTACCTCAATACGTTTAAATATTATATTCATAATATGTTTACTCTTAAATACATGCATGAAACAGTAAACATCATTATTACTAATTTATCACAATGTTGGGTTAATTAGAATTCTCTACCACACATTCTGGAGGAATAGTAAATTGTAATTTTGTTGTTTTGTTTCACCATATTAGCTTTCTGGGGTTTTGTTGATTTGTCTTTTTTTTTTTTTTTTGGCTACACAGCATATAGGATCTTAGTTCCCCAACCAGGGATCAAACCAGTACCTCTGCAGTGGAAGCACTTAGTCTTAACCACTGGACTGCTAGGGAAGTCGTCATATTAGGTTTTTGGATGAATGCATCCTATCCTAACACTGGTTAATAGAACTGTGTGCAACAAAGAGCATGAAAGAAACCTCAGTGATGGCCATTCTTTCCTATAAAGACCCTTTTTTTCCATTTGCAATTACCATTTAGAGAATTAAAACCGGTCTCAGAATAACATTTGCATATGAGCTAGCATGGCTGGGTCTGTTTTTTCCTTGGTAAGAATGATCTCTTCTCTGTATTTTCCTTTGTGTTGCTTCATCCCTGAGTCTTCTGGCCTGACAACCATCTCCAAAAATACTGATGAAGCAATGATTAAGAAACCCCCAGAGCAAATGATTTTCCTTTAATTCTTTCATTCTGAAGCAGAGAGTTTTAGAAATTTTCTATCACTGTCTCCTTTCCAAATCTGTAAGATCATCAGAAAAATCCTTTGGGGTGGGCAGCTTTTTAAAAAAATGAAAGGGACAGAATATAAAAAGAGAAATGGCAAAAAAAAATTAAGAGGATGACATTTCCAAACAGGAAATAAAAAATAATATGGAAGTGTGTCAGGCAGTTGACTAGTAAACATGTTATTTTTCTTGAAAAAGAAGTCTTAAAGGATTCCACCCTCAGAGATTATATTTCATTGGGTCTGGTGTGGGTCCTGATCATTGCATGTTTTTAAGCCTCATGGGTGATTTTGATAATCAACAATAGTTAAGAATCAATGGTTTAATTTCCTATATGAATTAAAAGAGAGGGAATATGATAGGAAGATATATCCTAAAATCGTTTGTTTGTCTCTTGTGAGCCCATCTCTGGGCTAAGTGAAGTCTTGTCCAGTAGTGAGTCCTAGACATAAGTGAGGATTAATGAGAAATATTTTGGAAACTTTTTGAGCTAAAAGTGAAGACAGCTAGGTTTAATTTTGTTTTTGACAGTCTGTCTTTAATCAAGTCATTTATTCTTACAATCAGTTTTTCTACCTGCAAAATGGATTTTATAAGCAATTACTGTACATTTGTTGACAATGTGGTTTGAAATGTATTTAGGCTTCAGAAAGTACCTTAGTCAAAACTGTTATGATTATTCATTGGTATATAAAACAAAAGATCTGACTTACTTCTTAGTATCCACCCACCCACCCCCACCCCCCGTAAAAAAAAAAAAGTTTTCTTGCTGCTTTTTCTTTTTCGGTCATGCCTTGTGGCATGGGGGATCTTAGTTCCCCAACCAGGGAACAAACTCGTGCCTCCTGCAGTGGCAGCTCAGAGCCTTAACCACTGGACAGCCAGGGAAGTCCTGTAGCCACTTCATTCACTGGTAGAAGATCCTTTTTATTGTTCCCACGAGAAATCACCCTAAGATTCAGTCTTAGAATGGAGATACAAACACAGTAAGATCACAGATACATAAGAGATAGGCACAGATACATGTGGTTTCTCTGATCTCAAGCAAAATCTGAACACAAAATTAGTTGCATAAAATTATCTCTTTATTGTTTTATAGTATATTTCAAATATATGGGTTTTTTACTTATTTGGATAATATTTCATATTTAATGCATAAAAATGTAAAGCATTCTTTGGTTAATATTTTCTAAATGATAGGGCTAATTTCAATGAGACATAAAAGAAAACTGTGGTTAATAACCAAGTATGAAAACATGGCTAGTTAGAATTAATTTGCATATGTAAACTTAATTAATGTTTATTTTATTCAAACTGAGGTATTTGCATAAAATTTGAAGGGCATTTCTTTTATGGCTTGTTTTCATTTTGTTAAAGCTCTGATACTTTATAAATATCGCAATGGCTCCAAGCAGTTATTATTCTGAGATAACAGGGTGTTATAATGATAGTTCAAAATTTGTGGTGAATTTAATTTCGTGGATAGCCAGTATTACATACCCCATCAAGTGTGTTTAGAATCTATCTTCAGAGAAGATAGAAGCAGCACATACTTACCTATCAATGTAAAATCTCAGTGATCTAGAAAGATGGAAGGTGGTCTCACCCAGCAATGGGCTGCTTTGCCAAGAGGCTATTTCTCTGATTGGCTTATCACTCATGGGAAGAGGCACACGTGTGGGAACCATCTCAGATGGAAGCCAGCACCATATGCCTCTTGTAAAATACCACCCTCGGAGGCAGAGGAGAAGAGCTCTTTCTTCCCCTCTCCATCCCATTTCCTGCAGCTTCTGTGAAGTCACAGAATTTGGGGAAACAGTGACGCTTCCTGGCTTCCGTCTCTCACCATCTGGAAACCAGAATGAGAGGCCCGGCCTGCCACCACCACTTTCATCTGCCACATTCTGGGAAGCTCATCACCCATAGGATGATTCTAGCCGCTGCAAGTCACCCTCATCCAGGGGAAAGGGAAAGACTAGAATGTGAGTCCTCCCGGAAACCTCCTCCTGGCCGCGCCTAAGGGCCACCACATCCTGAGCAGAAAGGCCTTCGGCTGACTCCCAAGGCCGCCAGTAACTGGACTCGGCCCTGCCAGCTTCTCTCCTCAGCCAAACTGGCCTCAGGGAACCTGAACAGACTCCTCCCCGCCCCTGTCTTTGTGGAGATTGTTGCTCTTCCCTGTTAGCCTTCCAGGGGGCAGCCCAAGTCCCAAACCTCAGACAAGTCTTTCCCAGTTCCTCCAGCTCACACTACAGCTCCTCCCTTTTAACCTTACAATTTTATCTGTAACAAGTAATTTAGAATCTAATTACATGGTAGGATGTATTGTCCTTTGACTGCTTCATGGTTAATTTTAGTTCCCCCACTTAAATTGTAAGCTCCTTAGGATAACTTTTGTGACTAATGTCTCTCTACTAAACTTTCACTTTCCTTTCTTCCGGGAACCATCAGAGTGCTAAGTCCATAATAGGTGTTCAATAATTCATAGCATTTTAGACTCGGGACTTTTAAATCCAGATAATAGATGGGAAATAAACTCTGCTGTGTTAGAGAAATAACCACTTCCATAATGCTGTGTTCCTTTCTTTCTTCCTTCCCTTGTTCCTGCCTCCAGTCTTTCTTCTTCCTCCCTCTTTCCCTTGCTTCCACATTTATGCTCAATTGAACTCTCTCCACCCTTATTAGTTTACTCATTCAACCAAGATTCTTGAGCCCCTTCTGGGAGGTAGACCTTGCTAGGTTCTGAAGATATAAGGGTGACTATGACCTGGCTCAGTCTTTCAGTTCAGTTCAGTCGCTCAGTCGTGTCCGACTCTTTGTGACCCCATGAATCGCAGCACGCCAGGCCTCCCTGTCCATCACCAACTCCCGGAGTTCACTCAGACTCATGTCCATCGAGTCTGTGATGCCATCCAGCCATCTCATCCTCGGTCGTCCCCTTCTCCTCCTGCCCCCAATCCCTTCCAGCATCAGAGTCTTTTCCAAAGAGACAACTCTTCGCATGAGGTGGCCAAAGTACTGGAGTTTCAGCTTCAGGCATCATTCCTTCCAAAGAAATCCCAGGGCTGATCTCCTTCAGAATGGACTGGTTGGATCTCCTTGCAGTCCAAGGGACTCTCGAGAGTCTTCTCCAACACCACAGTTCAAAAGCATCAATTCTTCGGCGCTCAGCCTTCTTCACAGTCCAACTCTCACATCCATACATGACCACAGGAAAAACCATAGCCTTGACTAGACGGACCTTTGTTGGCAAAGTAATGTCTCTGCTTTTGAATATGCTATCTAGGTTGGTCATAACTTTTCTTCCAAGGAGTAAGCGTCTTTTCATTTCATGGCTGCAGTCACCATCTGCAGTGATTTTGCGGTGAACATGGTACAATATGAAAAGAATTACGCTGGGGGAAGTTTTAAAATTGCTGAGAGCGCACCTGCCTCTCCCCGAGGGTCAGTTTTGCAGTCCTGGAAGGTCAAAGCAGATCATTATTAAGGTTAAAATAGCATTGATTCCATTGTGAAGATCTACTACAGACTCTTAGCAGGGAAATGGCTAAGGCAAACTTAAAATCATGCAAAGAACTTTGAAAATTATGTACCAGCTGTGTCCTAACCATCCACCACTAAGAATATTCTTTGGGACTTTGGAACACCTTTTCTAATTCACGTGCAATTTTGCACAGTGATTATGTCCTGGAGCTAACACAGAAAAACCTATTCTATCCGCTATATACATAAAATTTAGCACAGTATAATATTAACATTATAGATTAATACTAATTATAGAATCTAACCATATGTAAATGGATTTTTTGGAAAACAGTATAACTCTTAACTTTGCACATGTGACCTTGGCATCCTTCCCCTTCAACTGCTTCAGTTGTGCTCCCCCGATCCTACCATTATCATTCCCTGTTCCCCACCCCCATTTAAGAAACATTGGACTAAGTAGTCATCTAGCCTTTCTCATAGCAGCCTAGGACCAAAGTTTACAGAAGGAGCAGAGAGAACATTTTGTTGTTGTTCAGTCACCCAGTCGTGACCAACTCTCTGCAGCCCCTTGGACTGCAGCACGCCAGCCTTTTCTGTGCTTCACCATCTGCCAGAGCCTGCTAAAACTCATGTCCATTGAGTCGATGATGCCATCCTACACCATCTGTCTTCTGTCATCCCCTTCTCCTCCTGCCTTCAATCTTTCCCAGCATCAGGGTCTTTTCCAATGAGTCAGTTCTTCGCATCAGGTGGCCAAAGTATTGGAGTTTCAGCTTCAGCATCAGTCCTTCCAATGAATATTCATGGTTGATTTCCTTTAGGATGGACTGGTTTGATCTCCTTGCAGTCCAAGGGACTCTCAAGAGTCTTCTCCAACACCACAGTTCAAAAGTATCAGTTCTTCGGTGCTCGGCCTTCTTTATGGTCCAACTCTCACATCCATACATGACTACTGGAAAAACAACAGCTTTGACTATACAAACCTTTGTCAAAAAGTGATGTCTCTGCTTTTTAATATGCTTTCTAGGTTAGTCATAGCTTTTCTTACAAGGAGCAAGTGTCTTTTA
Source organism: Aepyceros melampus (assembly GCA_006408695.1). NCBI lineage: Eukaryota > Metazoa > Chordata > Mammalia > Artiodactyla > Bovidae > Aepyceros > Aepyceros melampus. The sequence goes on from SJXQ01001313.1 coordinate 73,951, forward strand.
ATTTCATGGCTGCCATCACTGTCTGCAGTGATTTTGGAGCCCAAGAAAATAAAGTCCCTCACTGTTTCCGTTGTTTCCCATCTATTTGCCATGAAGTAATGGGACTGGATGTCATGATCTTCGTTTCTTGAGTTTTAAGCCAGCATTTTCACTCTCCTTTTTCACCTTCATCAAGAGTCTCTTTAGTTCCTCTTTACTTTCTGCCATAAGGATGGTGTCATCTGCATATCTGACATTGTTGATATTTCTCCCAGCAGTCTTGATTCCAGCTTGTGCTTTATCCAGCCCAGCATTTCGCATGATGTACCTGCATATAAGTTAAATAAGCAGGGTGACAATATACAGCCTTGACATACTCCTTTCCCAATTTGGAACCAGTCCGTTGTTCCATGTCCGGTTCTAACTGTTGCTTCTTGACCTGCACACAGGTTTCTCAGGAGGCAGGTAAGCTGGTCTGGTATTCCCATCTCTTTAATAATTTTTCACAGCTTGTTGTGATCCACACAGTCAAAGGCTTTAACATAGTCTATGAAGCAGATGTTTTTCTGGAATTTTTGCTTCTGGGAATTTTGCTTTTTCGATGATCCAATGGATGTTGGCAATTTGATCTCTGGTTCCTCTGCTTTTTCTAAATCCAGTTTGTACATCTGGAAGTTGTCGGTTCATGTACTGTTGAAGCCTCACTTGGAGGATTTTGTGCATGGCCTTCCTAGCATGTGAAGTGAGCACAATTGTATGATAGTTTGAATAGTCTTTGGCATTGCCCTTCTTTGGGATTGGAATGAAAACTGACCTTTTCCAGTCCTATGGTCACTGCTGAGTGTTCCAAATTTGCTGGCATATTGAGTGCAGCACTTTAAAAGCTGATCTTTTAGAATTTGAAATCACTCAACTGGAATTCTATTACCTCCACTAGCTTTTTTCATAGTGATGTTTCTTAAGGCCCACTTGACTTCACATTCCAGGATGTCTGGCTCCACATGAGTGATCACACCATCATGGTTATCTGGGTCATGAAGGTCTTTTTTATATAGTTCTTCTGTATATTCTTGCCACCTCTTCTTAATATCTTATGTTTCTGTCCTTTATTAAGCCCATCTTTGCATGAACTGTTCCCTTGGCATCTCTAAATTTCTTGAGATCTCTATCTTTCCCATTCTATTGTTTGTCTCTATTTTTTTGCGTTGTTCACTGAGGAAGGCTTTCTTATTTCACCCTCCTATTCTGTGGAACTAGGCATTCAGATGGGTTTATTTTTCCTTTTCTCCTTTGCCTTTTGCTTCTCTTCTTTTCTCAGTTATTTTTAAGACCACCTCTGACAGCCATTTTCCTTTCTTTTTTGGGGGGATGGTTTTGATCACTGCCTCCTGTACAGTGTCACGAACCTCCACCCATAGTTATTCAGGCACTCTGTCTATCAGATCTAATCCCTTGAATCTATTTGTCACTTCCACTGTATAATCGTAAGGGATTTGATTTAGGTCATACCTGAATGGTCTAGTGGTTTTCCCTACATTCTTCAATTTAATTCTCAATTTTGCAATAAGAAGTTCATGGTATAAGCCATTGTCCGCTCCCTGTCTTGTTTTTGCTGACTGTATAGAGCTTCTCCATCTTTGGCTGCAAAGAATATAATCAGCCTGATTTTGGTATTGACCATCTGGTGATACCCATGCGTAGAGTTGTCTCTTGTGTTGTTGAAATAGGATATTTGCTATGACCAGTGTGTTCTCTTGGCAAAACTCTATTAGCCTTTGCCCTGCTTCATTTTGTACTCCAAGGCCAAACTTGCCTGTTACTCCAGGTATCTCTTGACTTCCTACTTCTGTATTCCAGTCCATGATCCAGTCCAGTTCTACGATGAAAAGGACATCTGTTTTGGGGTGTTAGTTCTAGAAGGTCTTGTAGGTCTTCATAGAACTGTTCAGCTTCAGCTTCTTCAGCATTAGTGGTTGGGCCATAGCCTTGGATTACTGTGACATTGAATGGTTTGCCTTGGAAATGAACCGAGATCATTTTGTCATTTTTGAGATTGCACCCAAGTACTGCATTTTGGATCCTTTGTTGACTATGAGGGCCATTCCATTTCTTCTAAGGGATTCTTGGCCACAGTAGTAGATATATTGGTCATCTGAATTAAATTTGCCCATTCCTGTCCATTTTAGTTCACTGATTCATAAAATGTCAATGTTCAGTCTTGCCATCTCCTGTTTTACCACTTTCAATTTACCTTGATTCAAGGACCTAACATTCCAGGTTCCTATGCTCTTTACAGCATTGGACTTGACTTTCACCACCAAACACAACATCCACAACTGGGTGTAGTTTCTGCTTTGGCTCAGCTTCTTCATCCTTCTGGAGCTATTTCTCCACTCTTCTACAGAAGCATATTGGGCTAGAAACAGTGTCAGACTTTATTTTTGGGGGGCTCCAAAATCACTGCAGATGGTGGCTGCAGCCATGAAATTAAAAGACGCTTACTCCTTGGAAGAAAAGTGATGACCAACCTAGATAGTATATTCAAAAGCAGAGACATTACTTTGCCGACTAAGGTCCATCTAGTCAAGGCTATGGTTTTTCCTGTGGTCATGTATAGATGTGAGAGTTGGACCGTGAAGAAGGCTGAGCGCTGAAGAATTGATGCTTTTGAACTGTGGTGTTGGAGAAGACTCTTGAGAGTCCCTTGGACTGCAAGGAGATCCAACCAGTCCATTCTGAAGGAGATCGGCCCTGGGATTTCTTTGGAAGGAATGTTGCTAAAGCTGAAGCTCCAGTACTTTGGCCACCTCATGCGAAGAGTTGACTCATTGGAGAAGACCCTGATGCGGGGAGGGATTGGGGCAGGAGGAGAAGGGGATGACCGAGGATGAGATGGCTGGATGGCATCACGGACTCAATGGACGTGAGTCTGAGTGAACTCCGGGAGTTGGTGATGGACAGGGAGGCCTGGCGTGCTGCGATTCATGAGGCCGCAAAGAGCCAGACACGACTGAGCGACTGAACGGAACTGAACTGAAGTGACCTAGGGAGTTCCTCTTTCGGTATCATATCTTCTTGCCTTTTCATACTGTTCATGGGGTTCCCAAGGCAAGAATGCGGCAGTGGTTTGCCATTCACTTCTCCAGTGGACCATGTTTTGTCAGAACTCTCCACTAGGACCCATCTGTCTTTCATGGGCCTGCATAGCATGGCTCATAGTTTTGTTGAGTTAGACAAGGCTGTGATCTACGTGATCAGTTTGGTTAGTTTTCTGTGACTGTTGTTCTCATTCTGTCTTCCCTCTGATGGAGAAGGATAAAAGGCTTTTGGAAGCGTCCTGATTGGAAGGACCAGCTGTGAGGAAAACTGGGTCTTGCTCTCGTGTGCAAGGCCAGCTCAGTAAATCTTTAATCCACTTTTCTGCTGATAAGTGGGGCTGTGTTCCCTCCCTGTAGTTTGGCCAAACTATGGTAGGGGTAATGGAGAAACTGCCTCCAGAAGAACTTATGCCAGCATGCCGCACCTTCCAGGACAACCCACACCTCCACCAGAGACTCCTGGACACTTCCAGGCCAGTCTAGCTCAGTCTCTTATGGGATTGCTCCTCATTTCTCCTGTCTCCTAGGGCCCACAAGATTTTGTTTGTGCCCTCCATGAGTCTGTTTCCCCAGTCCTGTGGAAGTTCTGTAATCAAATCTCATTGGCCTCCAAAGTCAAATTCCCTGGGGGTTCTCAGCCCCTTTGCCAGATCCCCAGGTTGGAAGATCTGTTGTGGGCCCTAGAACTTTTGCAACAGTTTGAGAACTTCTTTGGTATAATTGTTCTCCAGTTTGTGGGGCATCTGCTCAGCAGCTCTATAGTGGGGCTGATGGTGACATCCTCCAAGAGGACTTTGACTACACCATGCCTTCCAGAACTGCTGCTGTCTTGAGAACCCCCATAGCAGGCCACTGTTGACCCATGCCTCCACAGGAGACCCTCAACCAGTAACCAGCAGGTCTGGCTCAGTCTCTTGTGAGGGTCACTGCTCCTTTCCCTGGGTCTTTGTGCCTTCTGAGCATCTCTGGTAGTATGAGTTTTGATTTTAAATGCGACTGTGCCCCTCCTTCCATCTTGTTACAGCTTCTCCTTTGCCCTTGGCCAGGGGGCATCTTTTTTTGGTGGGATCCAACATTCTCTTGGTGATGGATGTTCAACAGCAAGTTGTGATTTTGGTGCTCTTGTAGGAGACAAGTGCAGCTCCTTCTACTCCACAATCTTACTTATACATGGGAGAAGATAAAAAGAACTTTGTATGTCATAGCCACATTCTCCCATTTTAAAAAAAAATGAGGGTAAGCAGTGTGAAAAAAGATTTTTGCATCCTTTTCTTGACAGTAGTGGTAATCTGGTAAATGTTGTTTTGTCACCAACTTCGGAATTTTCTAACACATTTTCTCTCCTCCTGGGTTGTCATAAGGATTAGAGGCCATGTATGCAAACTATCTGCCTATGTAGTAATGACCATTAAGAGTAAAGTAAGTTTAGTACTGTTGAGGGCTTGCTGCTGCTGCTAAGTCACTACCATTACTATTAGATACTATGAGGTATTAGCAGAGATGGATGCTATTTGAAGCTATTTTTCATATTATCACTTTTAATTTTCACAGAAGCTCAGTGTCCTACAATTATGGCTGATTTATAAGTGAGAAACTGACATTCTGAACATTAAGGAGGGTCATTCAGTCACTTCGTGGCAAAACCAGTATTCAAAACTGAGCAGTCTTGGTACTAGAGCCCAGTCCTCTGGCTTTCGCTGCTATTGTCTGTAGGGCCAGAAGACCATTCACAATCGAAACTGTCTTAGAAAATTCAGGACAGTTGGTCTCGGTAGTTTCCAGTGGGTGGGCTCAGCAGAGGCCTTCTCTGGTGGCTCAGCTGGTAAAGCATCCACCTGCCAATGTAGGAGATGCAAGAGACTCAAGTTTGATCCCTGGGTCAGAAAGATGCCCTGGAGAAGGGTATGACCGCCAACTCCAGTATTCTTGCCTGGGAAATCCCATTGACAGAGGAGCCTAGCGGGCTACAGTCCATGGGATCACCAAGAGTCGAATGTGGCTGAGTGCGCACGCGTGCACGGGCTCCACAGAGGCGACAGTGGGTCGTGTGTGAACACGTCACAGGGGCAGAGTGGGGACGAAGAGGAGAGCCGCTGGGCTCACACATCTGTCATGAAACCCAGCCTTCCTGCTCTCTCTCACCCACGGCTACCCCCTCATTACTGCACTCACATTCTCCTGGGACCCATTTGAGCTCCCTGAGAATGCTTTCACTCTTCCACCCCACTGGTCTGTTATCAAATGTCCCAATTTCACTTGCATGACTTTTAATTTTTTTTACTTGGAGGATCATTGCTTACAATGTTGTGTTGGTTTCTGCCATACAACGTGCATCAGCCAAAGCATACATAGATATCCCCTCCCTCATGAGCCTCTCTCTCAGCCTCCCATCCCCGACCTCTAGGCTGTCGCAGATCACCAGGCTGAGCTCCTTGGGTTATACAGCAGCTTCCCACTGGCTATCTGTTTACATATGGCAGTGTATATGCACCAACGCTGCACTCTCAATTTGTCCCATCCTCTCCTTCCCTGGCTGTGTCCACGTGTATGTTTTCCTTGTCTGTGTCTCTATTCCCGCCGTTGCGTGGCTTTTAGAAACCAGGGTTCCTTTCTCGTTTTCTAGTTTTGCCATCTTTACAGCCTTCACACAGCAGGATGGGTCTTTTGCCTTTCCCCTCCACCTTTTCATTTTCAATTTCAACCAGTAACAGAGATAGATTCATTAGATGATAAAAGCTAGCAGTGGGTTATTCCCAAACACCACTGTTTAAAGTAAAAACCACACTATCCATAGGGGATTGATTCCAGGACCGGGCAGATTCCAAAATCTGAGGATGCTCAATCTCCTTATAGGAAACACTGTAGGATTCGTGAATAAGTCATGCATATCCTCCCTTACTGTGCATGCTGTCACTTCAGTCGTGCCCAAAGCTTTGCAACCCTGTGGACTAGTAGCCAGCAGGCTCCTCTGTCCATGGGATTCTTCAGGCCTGAATACTGGAGTGGTTGCCATGCCCTCCTGCAGGGGACCTTCCTGACCCAGGGATCAAACCCGAATCTCTCAGTCTCCTGCATTGGCCGGCAGGTTCTTTACCACTAGAACCACCTGGTACATACCAAATACATGGCGGATGCTATGTAAACACAATGTAAATCACTTCTAGCACACTGCAGATTCAAGTTTTGCTGTTTGGGGATCTTTCTGGAATTTTTAATTTTGAACATTTTCTGTCCAAGGTTGGTTGAATGTTGGGATGGGGATACAGAACCCAGGGATACAAAGGAGCAACTGTACTCTTTTGTTTTAGTGAAACCCCAGCTTCAGGGTACCATTGAGGACTTGGTGGCCAGAACAGAGGAAAGAAACTCGGGGGCTTCTGGGAGGTAGAGTGTAGGGTGAGCAGTTAGGTGAAGCTGAGGCAGGTGGGGTGGAAGAGAAAAGAGTGTTTGGCTTCTCTCTCGCTCTTCTCCCTCCGCCCCTCACCTTTATCTGTTCTGATGTCATAGACTCTGCCCTTGCCCAGCAGGGTGAGATAAGGACAGCCAGCAACCAGAGGTTGGTGAGCCAGAGGGGCCTGGCAACTGCTCCGGATCTGCTTTTGTGCAGGAGACAGATAAAAGCTGGCCCAGTGCATTGCGCTTGCCTGCCTTTTTTTCTTTTTAACCACAATTCAAATGTCCCATTTTAACTTATAGAAATTAAGTGCAGAATGACTGTAGAAAAATCAGGATACTTTAATCCAGACAGCACTTTTTCTGATCTCTTTTTGTTCCATCCAAATAATAGAATCTGTGGTCATCTCAGCTGCCAACTCCTCATTTGTGGTTTTATGCTAACTTCAGATTTGAGGGATAATCTTAGATTTAGATTGCCCTGGGTGCATGAATATAACGGACTCCAGTAACTCCTTTACTCCTAGGCCAGGCCAGAAACAGAAAGTAGAATACAATCTATCAAAATAAAAAAAGCAAGGCAAGACAAATTTTGAGAACCAGCATTTTAATTTTTCCAGCTGAATGTATTCACAGCCCAGTTTCTTTTTTTTTCTTCTCCCTCCCTCCACCCCTGCTTGCCTTTTTGCCAACCTGTAGAGAAATGAGTGGTCTCTGGGAGACTGAATATTATAACTGCTAACAGTAAACTCTGAAGGGAGAGTTGGCCCAGAATGTCATACAGCTGAAGAATAACTCCATGGGGGACTAGATAATATGAGGACAGAGGAATCCTGAAGGGGTCATGGGAATTGTGTTCAGGTCACCTTGAATCATAGCAGTTTGCAGAGAGTAACTGAAGTTGCTGACTGCCTTTCATGTGGAGAGAAAGGGAAAAGGGATCCAATGACTCACAAGGTTCACTCATTCCTTGGCCAGCCATTGGGCAGCATTTGGGGGACAGGACACCTTGGGACTGCAATTTTGGGGATTCCACATCTTGATTGTGCCAGGTGCCAAAACGAGAGCTTGCCTTCTTTTTAAGGAGGCATAGCCCCAGCCTCACCCTCTTTCCCAAAGTGCCTTCCCACTCTTGGTTTGCCAAGTCAGTGTGTAGAACCATGTCCTGTGAAGATGGCAAGAGAAATCAACAGGGGACCTGAATTCTAAGGCATAAGCCCAAAGGAAGCGGTCTTCCCATAAGTAAACACCACATTTGTCATCAGAAATAGATTAACCACAAGCCTATACTTTGCTTCTTGACTAATGGCAGGTGACCTTAAAAAAAAAAAAAGAATAATAGAAGCAGAATAAGATGACATTAACAGTCACAGAGACCACTTTAAGGGCACTTCCTCCCCTGGTTCCTGTACTTGTGTATTCCACAGCTGCCTTCCCATTGCTCAAAATGTAATTAAGACGTGATAATGATATGTATCCCCCTTATCAAAGTCATTAACACATTATTATTGTTGTGAGTGGGCCAGCTATCACGTGGTGGTGGAGATGCCACTGTAGGAGAAGAGTCTTTATTGCTCTACCAGGGGTTTCTGCTGTGGTGAAGAAATTACAGTTTGGTGATGAATTAGCAGGTCACATTCTCTGTGAGTTTGAGAGTCTGATTTCCCCAAACCCTGTGGGTTTCTGAGAACCCCCAGAGCCGTTCTCTCAGTTTAACCTAACTGCTTTCCTCCATTCCAAGCTGTTTTCTGCAATTCAGGGATGGAACTCCCTTCTAGCCATCTAGTACCTCTATTGTACTTGAAGGGTTGGCTCAAAGCCCTCTATCCTTGGTACTTTCCTGGAATCTGGACTCAGATAAGGACTCTACACATTCTAAGATCAGGTGGCCTCCCTGTTTGGTGCTACTATGTACAGATTGAGGCAGAGTTTTGTAATTATGTAACCTCTTAAACATCTTGGAAAAATGTGTATCTGCTTATGGAACTTTTTCACATTTTAAAGATTTCTACAATTAGAGAGAAGGAGAAAACTGTACTCAAATTGGTCTCTAAAATCTCCTCCAGCTTTGTTGTATGAGAAAATGGTCTGATTCTTCTCAGATTTGTGTTTAAATGGTGTGATCCTTGAGGGCAGCAGTGTATCTAATTTGTTGGTCATAAGCCTCCTCAGAACCAGAGTTACGGAGCTTAAAAATGACTCCAAATTTATCCAATAAATGTATATATTTCAAGGGTCAAATAGTGCTTAAGAGCCTTAAAAAATAAAGACCAAAAATAAATAAATAAATAAATAAAATAAGACAAAACCCACAGTTATACTCCTGCCCCACTCCCTTTAACACCAGTCCCTGCACATAGCTACTGTAAATTAATTTTAACTGTTTCTTTGGCTGTTTACTTACATATTTCTAAGTAATTTCTAAGTGTCTCACCAGATCATTATTTAAGGACTATTACAGTTGGGGAGGACTTAAGTCTCCTATCCCCCAACACTGCTTCCTCTTGTTCCCCTTTTTGGCAAAATCAATATTTAGGATTTATATTATTATAACTGTGTAAATAATGTTCTCTACTGAGCTAACACTACACTATAATTACCTTTCCTTTCTTGTACAACTTTTTGTTTTTCTTGGAGTTAATAATTGGCTTGTTTTTTTCCATCGGCCCGGCTTTGTATGTAACTATCCCCACCTTTCAGCAGTGTCCCCAAACGTTCCACGTGGTAATCTGTCAGACAGAGCACCTCCTTTCTGAGACCCTTGACTTCTTTTTTCCAACCTGGACCGTTTTTCTTCTGGGCCACTAACCACCGTCCTCCTGGGACTCCCCTCTGCTATCATCTTGTGGATTCTCTTCACCTCCTTCCTGTGTTGGAGCCTCTCCTTGGTTCCTCCCTGGTTTTCCTCTTTCTTGCTTTTCTCCCTCATTTTGGTGGCACACCCTTCCTAAGACGGGTGCTTGTGAGGTAAATTTACTGAGAGCTTTCCTGCCTGAAAATATCTTTATCCTACCCTTGCATTTGTTTGGCAGTTTGCTGAAATTTAAATTCTAGGTTAAAATAATTCTCTCTGAATTTAAAGGCATCACACCATTATCAGCCAGCTTCCAGTGTTCTGATTACCAAGTCTAACGTCACTCTTGAGTGCCCGGGATTTTTATGTGAGCATTGTGTAGTTCTGAAATTCCTATATGATACACTTTGGTTGGGTCTTATTGTGTTCAGCATTTAGATGTCCTTTTAATTGAAAGTTCCATACCCTTTTGGATCTTTAAAGATTCATATCCTTTGGGTCCATGAAATATTCTTATAGTGTTTCTTCAATAATTTATTGCTACCAGCCCTGTTTCTCTCACTACTCCCCAATCTCCCTGATTTCTCCTGTGGAACTCTTATTGGTCAGTTATTCACCCTTCTGGATTAATACTACATATTCTTATCTTTTCTCTCACAAATGCCTGCACTACCTTTTTGTTTTATATTCTGGAAGACTTCACCTAGTTTGTCTCCCAAACTTGCTATTGATATTTTAAAAATACCAAGACCCACATTTCTAGGGAATCTTTCATGTTCTAAGATGGTTCCATTTTTCCAGGACCTAAGCTTGGTATTGTTTTATAGATGCCATCTGTCTTTTGACCTCTCTGTGAATAGTCATCATACTTTATTTGAAGGCTTCTTCTAACCTCTGCATTGCCTTTCTTCCCTCTGGTTATCTTGTTTCATCTTTGTCTTTCCTGTTGGAGGCTGCCCCTCAAATCTTGTGATCCTTGGCTGTGAGGGGTCACGTGTGAACTGAACGTTCTGTGTTATGTAAAGCTCACCAACTGAGGGATTCACTATAGAATGATGGGGAAGCAAGCCAACATTTTTATTTACTCCTGAATTCTACAGATCTTTTCCTTAAACCTTTTGATTTCTTGACAACAGGGTTTTCCAAAGCTCTTCCCTGGGATTATATACTTGGCTGAGGCCTTCTGGGTGGTAGGTAGGAGGCGGCAAGAAGAGTTTGTTGATCAGGCTTTTGCTAACAGCCCTGACTCCCTGGTCCTGAGCCATTTGGTTGAGTTTTTTGAGAGAATAAGTCACCTGTCTCTGGAGGTGGGAGGCAGGTGGTGATGATGCATGGCCTGAAGGAGCTGGCTGCCTTATGTTGATGTTCACTCACCCTTGACCTCATGCCTCTACCTTCTGCAGGCCGCACACCTCCAGCTCTTGAGACTTCCTGGAATCCTGAGGGATGGTTGGCTTGTTGCTTATTGGGTTGTCTCTGTGGGCTCACAGAATCTTCAGCTTAACCTGTTGTCACTTCTCCAGTAGATTTCATATAGCAGATATTTGTTGACATCCTTGTCCACTGATGTCCTCTTTTTCTTGTGAGTTTTTACTTTGATACTCTTTTACTGACACGTGAGTGGGGTCCCAGGAAGAAGTGGGATAAATATATATATGTATGTATTCAGTGTCTCACATTTAAGTAGATATGAATTCTGTATCTGGATTACTTCTGAGTTATAGCTTATATAGTGATAAATGAAATTAGAGTGGGAATTTATATATAATATTAACATAGCATTCATTTCAAGGTTGATAGGTGTCGACCCAATCTTCCCTTATAAATTAAACAAATAATATGTGAACGTGGGATGTGCTAAACAGGTTAGACCAGGGTTTGTTTTATTCAGTTTCATGTCAACCATTCTCCTAGGACTTAGCTCACAGACTTGTACAAATAAACTTAACAAGAGCAGTGAATTAACAGACATGCAGTTTTCTCCTTTTCTTCAGTAAACATTGTAATGATCACCTACTAAGTGAAATACACTTCTGTATGAGCTGGAAGGAAATAGTTCTCAGCCTGGAGAGTATCACAGTCTAGTAAAAGAAACTGACAAGAAAACAGACAAACATCAGGCAGTATATTTCATCTTAGTTTAGAAATAGCTACCCAATAGATGGGGAAACAATGGAATCAGTAAAAGACTTTATTTTGGGGGGCTCCAAAATCACTGCAGATGGTGACTGCAGCCATGAAATTAAAAGATGCTTGCTCCTTGGAAGAAAAGCCATGACAAACCTGACAGCATATTCAAAAGCAGAGACATTACTTTGCCAACAAAGGTCCATCTAGTCAAATCTATGGTTTTTCCAGTGGTCATGTATGGATGTGAGAGTTGCACTATAAAGAAACGTGAGCACCAAAGAACTGATGCTTTTGAACTGTGGTGTTGGAGAAGACTCTCGAGAGTCCCTTGGACTGGAAGGAGATCCAACCATCAATCCTAAAGGAAATCAGTCCTGAATATTCATTGGAAGGACTGATGCTGAAGCTGGAACTCCAGTGGTTTGGCCACCTGATGTAAAGAACTGACTCATTTGAAAAGACTGTGATGCTGGGAAAGATTGAAGGTGGGAGGAGAAGAGGACAACAGAGGATAGATGGCTGGATGGCATCACCGACTCAATGGACATGAGTTGGAGCAAGTTCCAGGAGTTGGTGATGGACAGGGAGGCCTGGCGTGCTGCAGTCCATGGGGTCACAAAGAGTCAGACAGACTGAGTGACTGAAGTACCCAATGCAGTGGGAATATCACTCCCCCTGAAGGTGATAAAAATATCTAAATCGCTTTCTCTTGGTGCTCTTTATGTAGAATCCAAGGCTCTTTATGTAGAATCCAAGGCTCTGACTAGCGTGAAGGTTGGAAATGAGTCTATATGGCCATAAGTTCTATCCTAGATATATAGCTATATGTGATAGATGATAGATCAATACATCCATCCATCCGATGATGGATGTTCTATTTTAGCAAGCCCTGTAGCCTACAAGAGTGTTACCAGAGATGGACAGAAGCTGTAAATACATAGGACTGGAAGGAGATCCAACCATCAATCCTAAAGGAAATCAGTCCTGAATATTCATTGGAAGGACTGATGCTGAAGCTGGAACTCCAGTGGTTTGGCCACCTGATGTAAAGAACTGACTCATTTGAAAAGACTGTGATGCTGGGAAAGATTGAAGGTGGGAGGAGAAGAGGACAACAGAGGATAGATGGCTGGATGGCATCACCGACTCAATGGACATGAGTTGGAGCAAGTTCCAGGAGTTGGTGATGGACAGGGAGGCCTGGCGTGCTGCAGTCCATGGGGTCACAAAGAGTCAGACAGACTGAGTGACTGAAGTACCCAATGCAGTGGGAATATCACTCCCCCTGAAGGTGATAAAAATATCTAAATCGCTTTCTCTTGGTGCTCTTTATGTAGAATCCAAGGCTCTTTATGTAGAATCCAAGGCTCTGACTAGCGTGAAGGTTGGAAATGAGTCTATATGGCCATAAGTTCTATCCTAGATATATAGCTATATGTGATAGATGATAGATCAATACATCCATCCATCCGATGATGGATGTTCTATTTTAGCAAGCCCTGTAGCCTACAAGAGTGTTACCAGAGATGGACAGAAGCTGTAAATACATCTTGTGCTCATCAAGGGGAGACTCCTCAGGCTGTGCCTTCAGAACTGATCCTGTGGTGAGGTGGGTGTGGATTGAAAAATACTCCTGAGAAGAGCCCTGGTAATCCTTGAAAAGTGATGTTATTACTACAATAATCATATCATTGTTGTTATCTGTAAACATGTCTGTGTAATCTTTGAGGGCAGGCTGAAGGTCTTATTCTTTTCTGGGGGTCCCGTGGTGCAGTGCAAAGAATGCAGTCTTGTGTAGGGAAGCTGGGTTTGAATTCCACATATTGGCTGTGTGACTTCGGTCAGTTACTCGTTCTTGCTACACCTACATTTCCTGATATCTCGACTGATGTAGTAATACCTAAATCCCAAACTTGTCATATTAAATGAACAAAGCCAGATAAAGGGCTATGCACGGTTCTTGGTAGAAAGTCGGTACACAATAAATGGTAGCGATTAGTTTTTCTTCCTTTACCATCAGGCTGTGAACCTGAGAGAGAGACCATATGCTGTTCTTACATGTAGCCCCACCCTTTGTGCAATACTGAGCATGAATTTGGCACTTTGTACATATTTAACGATTGAGTGAATAAATCAAAGAATGTTAGGATTGTACGAGTTGAGGTTATTTTCCTGACATAGGAATCACTTGCCACTTTCTTCCTTTAGAATGTATTTCCTTAACAATTTGCTAATACTGATATACTGCTATTGCTTTCTGAGCACCTGGATTTCTTGTGCCATGGTGCTGCAAATAGAGCTAAGGGACACTAACATTGTTTTTAAATGCCCAAATAACATTTCAAATCCAATACCAGAATAAAAGGCAACAGATTGTCTCCATTCTTCATTTAGAAGACTCTTTGGCCATCATTTCCTTTGGTGGGTCTGCAGATAAGACAGTCTTTGGCTGTGAGGCTCTGCAGTGAGAATAAAAGGTGAGAGGAGATGGTGAGATGCAGAGTTCATGTGTCTTTATTTTTTATTATGTGTCTTTTCGTGCATTGCTAGCTTTCATCCACAGAGCTGGAATGGGGCATTTCCATCATATCTTTTGTCCATTCATGAATGCAGGAACAATGTTGGCTAGACAATCCTTCACCCTTTCCTAGGTGGGGCAATGCCATTCTCTTAGGGTCATTATTTTAAAAGTTCTAGCCTCAATGTTATCCATACAGTAGCAATCTGGGCAGTAGCTGCTTTCGCTCTTTGTGGAGCTAAAAGGCTTCTTGACTGGCATCTTGGACCACTGCAGAGCATTGCCCGCCCTCCGTCAGGTAACTGGCATCATGCAATTTAGCTCTGAGTTCTAGTACCACTCTTTGGGTCAGCTTTTTCCCCCCACCTATTATCGGAAGTTCTTTGTTGCCAAGACCATTCCTTCATCATTTATTTCCCACTGTGCTAGGCACATGCCTTGCTCCAAAGGGATCTAACATCTAATGGCCTCTTGTCTGTTAGTGTTTCCTTGAACTCTGCAACAGCTGTCTCTTTGAAATACCTTTTTAGGTTAAACTCTCTTACGAGAACTTCTTTGAGCTTATGCTTTTGAGTCTTCAATATTATTGCTGATCACGTCTCTTTCTTTCCTTTCTCCAGGGGAATCTTATCTATTTCCAGGGCTCAAATTATGAATTCTATGCTAATAACAGCTAATCTACACACTCATATTTACCCCTTAGGAAATTCACAATCAATACACCTAAAAGGAGATGAATTACCTTTTTGCAGAAATCAGTATTCCTCGCTCTTGGAATTTAGTCTACCTTGTATTTATTTATTTAAATATGTTTCACTTGATTTTAAACTCTCTCCAGCTATACCTATAAAGATATGTCTCTATGGATATTTATCTCTGTACCCCTTCCTCACTTGGCCTATATAGATGTCTCGTGAGTGATGATTTATCTTGCTTCATTGTTCTGGCCTTTTTTATACAAAGTTAGGTCAAAAGGGCAGTGCTTTTGAGCTGAATGTTCTTCCAATCCAATAGGAAGGAACAGATCCAGTGTGTTCTCCAGAAATGATTATAGGGAAAATTAAAGTGATAAGGACACACATATACATTTTTTAAGTTAATATTTTAAATTGGAATATAATTATTTTACAATGTTGTATTAGTTTCTGCTGTACACCATCATGAATCAGCCATATGTACATACAGATCCCCTTTCTCCTGAGTCTCCCTCCCATCCTCTCATTCCTCCTCTCTAGGTCATCACAGAGCACCCAGCCAAGCTCCCTCCGTTATCCAGCAGCTCCCCACTAGCTAGCTGCTACTGGACACTTGGTGTCCCCTGGAGGAGGAAATGGCAGCCCACTGCAGTGTTCCTGTTGGGAGAGTCCTCTGGGCAGAGGAGCCTGGCAGGCTACAGTCCGTGGGGCCGCGAGTCGGACATGACCGGGCATGCACGTGTCTGTGTCGGGGCTGCTCTCTCAATTCATTTCCCTCCTTCTTCGCCCTCTGTGTCCAAAGTCTGTTCTTTCCACCTTTCCTACCCTGAAAATAGTTCATCGGAAGGAACTATTTTTTCCAGATTTTTTTATGCATTGATATACAATTTTGTATTACAGAAAATAGAAGGAAATCACTAGGCCATGACAATGTCATGACAACCTAACTGGAGGGTCCAAACTAGCTCAAGGTTGTATTTTTGAGGCAGCTAGGATGGAGATTAGAAGAATTTTGTGCAGTATTATTATAGGTGACATGAGTTAAGTTATCTTTTTTAGCATAGTCTTGGAGGATATGTTTGTTTTTATGATTTCCAAGAGATTTCAGGGATGGCCCTTGAAACACAAGGATTGATAAGGAGATTTCCTTTGAGTGCGAGAGCTGTAGAGACTCACCTTATCACGAGCACTTGGTGGTGAGACCACAGAACACATTGTGTCCCTTGGGTGCTATCACTGCCCAACCCAGATGAGATGGGAAAGCCCACTGAACTTGCCAGGCAGGACAGACCACCAAAGTGGGTCACTGCCATAGAACCTTCCCAGGGAATCCCTCCTCTCGCCTGCAGTCATCTTTTGTGGTGCTTCAGATTCCCCAGTTTCTTATACACCCAAACATCCCAACTGTGTGCAGATTTACAGGTGAGGTACTGGAACCTTCCATTTCCGCTCCAAAGTGTCTCCTTGGAGCCTCCATTGTGGTCTCTGTTTAGACTGGACCTTAAAACACTAACTGTGCTTTTTCTCCACTAGAAACTTGGAAAGGGGGCTGTGAAATTTACAGCGCAATTCATATCATGGCAAGAATATTTTAAAACAGTGGTTTATGGTGTTTAAGTAAGCTGATTAGTCAGTGGGGATTTCTGCTGATGGTCCTTCGGATAGCAAATTAAGAATAGCTGGCTGCATGTCTGTGTTTTGGGCTTTAAAATGCTTTGGTTTCTTGGGCCACGCTACACAGACTTCATTGCATTTTCAAACAACACACATAATGAATGATGTCTCTAAGAATCACTGTGAGGCTTACCTGGATCCCTCTTCCCTTGTTTTGCACTCCATCATCTGTTGCTTACATTTAAAAGCCTTCTGGAGACTGTTTTTCATCTAGCTCACTAGAGTGTAGTAGTTTTTCACGAAGAATTGGGTTGTTGGAGTGATTGTAATTCTTCTTCTGACAATCTTGGCACCAGAATCGATTTTAAAATGTATACATTTAGCTGGGTTGCTTTGACTTGCCCTTTGATGGTGGATTTCGGTTGAATTCTCAGGCCTATACATGAACATTGACATGCTGATATAAATTAGCATTTATATCTGCAAAGTCTCCAGTTAGATGCAATAATATTTAACTTATTTGGAGAAATGAGAAACAACAAAACTTTACCCGTGACACTGAAATCAGAGTATATTAAGATTCCCGTCTTCAGGCAGTGCTTCTGCAGGCAGTCCTACGTGACAGTAACCATGCCAGATGGTTAAGTTAAAAAATGCTGATAGACCTACAGATCTTTTGAGTTCAGTTAGCACACAGTACATTTCTCTGGTTCTCTGAGACTCAGGCTGTCTGTAACCAGACATAATTAAAAGATTAAAGAGACATTTAGAAATGTGAAGCTGGTCACTTTTTAATCAGGGAGATTGATTTTCCAATCCCATTGTGGAGGTGGAATCTTAAATAATTTATAGGGTAGAGATCAGTGGCTTGTCACAACTTGGCAAAGAGAATAAAGGCAAGGGGGAAAGAGGGACTTAATTTTTTTCTTCTTCTCTAAGTGCTTTATGGAAAGGAGCATAGAAGGGAGGGAGCCGTGATTGGGTGGCTACGGTTGAGATGTTTCCCAGCCTCCATATCTCTGCTGGAAGAATGAAGATTAGTTTGGTCCTTCCCACCCTCCTTCCTTTTCTCCCTGTGGCTGGAGGTCTGGACAGATTCTCTCGACTACTCAGCAGCATTTCTCTTTTATCCTACAGATACCAGCAGGTTGCAATCGGGCTAAAACCAGAGTCTCCTAAAGAGGGATCATGACTGTAATACAATGATGCTTCCATTAGTCATGGGGGGCATTCCAGGGACACCCGTTATCAGAAACTAAACGATCAGAGTCAAAATATAGGAGCCTTCCTTGAGCAGGGAGGGCTCTGTGGGGCTACATCAGGGTACTTCTGGTATTAAAAGAAAAAGTGTCATCCGATTGTAATGTACGTCCAGTAATATGTGCAAGAAGATATTAAAACTTTTAGAAACCTTGATGCTAAGGGAAAGGGTTGGTTGGTTGGTTGGTTGGTTGACAGAAACCAGAAGAAAGCTTGCAGGGAGCAGATTGCCAGCAGAGGCAATTCTTTTAAGGGTATGGAGGGTTCCGGAAGGACTGAACAGGATTTCTCCTACACCCAAGCCTAGTTGGCAGGTCTTCCCTGAGTCTGGGGGTGTCAGGTAACAGGCTCACTGCTGGTGGCCTCTGAGCACGTGCTGATTATGACACCTGTCCCCTCTCACCCAAATGAGCTTTCAAAATCAAATCAGACTTATCTTGACACAGGCTGCTAAGTCACTTCAGTCGTGTCCGACTCTGTGCGACCCCATAGACGGCAGCCCACCAGGCTCCCCCGTCCCTGGGATTCTCCAGGCAAGAACACTGGAGTGGGTTGCCATTTCCTTCTCCAATACGTGAAAGTGAAGTCGCTCAGTCGTGTCCGACTCTTCACGACTCCATGGACTGTAGCCTACCAGGCTCCTCTGTTCATGGGATTTTCCAGGCGAGAGTACTGGAGTGGGGGTACCATTGCCTTCTCCATCACAGGAGGCTTAGTGAAATTTCCAAATTTGGTTTGCCCTCACCCAAGATCTCTCTGCTGTTTTGAAAGTCTGGAGTGGCTTTGCCAGACAGGAGGGTGGAATGGAAAAATCCTTTTATTCCTCAGAGGCCTTGTGACGTCACCGTTTGCTGTGGATGGGTTGCTGTTAAAGTGCATCGATCAATAACAAGAAGTGATGGCAGATCCTTCTGTACCAGCTCTCAGTCACCTGCCCTCGCTCGTGGGGAAGGAGGAGGTGGGACAGAGAAGGTAGACAGGGTTAAAGCACGCACACCGTGCTGGAGGAGAAGTAGGAGGAAGTTCCTCTCATCAGAGGGAAGGAAACCTAGAAGATGGCCTCACATGGCATCTGTCTGCCATGAATTTGGCTGGAAGAGTTAGAAGCCTGGAACTAAGATATTCTTGCCACTCAGCAAGATACATCAACTGAGTGGTTCATCTATAGGAAATTTCCTCCCCATAGAACTTACTGATTAGAGGTATCACTGCGAGGGGAGCCCAGAGCTTCTTAAAGTGAATTGGCTAAGATTCCTAGCCTTCTCCTTCTGAGATGGTGATGAAGGTAGGGACCAAAAACGAACTGTCTAAATAGTAGACTATGGGGCTGGATGTAACAATGAATTTCTGGAGATGAACAACATTCAAGGGCCACTTTCTGCCTTCATACCCTATATCCCTGTTCCTGTGCAAAGTGTAACTAGAAACTACTATATGTCAGTTCTGTCATTTCTACCATCCTGGCTACTTGCCTATAAAGTTGGGCTTTTTTGATACTTTGAGTTGGATCATCCTTTTTTTGGAAGAGGCTTTCCTGTGCCTTGCAGGATGTTAGCAGCATCCCTGGCCTCTGCCCATTCAATGCCAGTAATACCCACTCCCATCCCCACTTGTGACAACCAAAAATGTCTCCAGATATTGCCAAGAACCCCTGGGAGAATGGGGCCAAACTGCCCACTGTTGAGCATCACTGTCTTAAACAAAATCCTATAATTTCTATTGACTTGGTAGGCCAATTACAAATCAGGTTGAATCTTCACCTATTTATTACACTTCCCTACAAACACATAATCAATAGTAAGACCACATTAAGCATGTGTCTGTGGGTTTGAGCTATACTGGAGTCATTCTCTCATAATTGTTACCTACTCTGTTTACACCGGTGTTGCAATACAATCCTTAACAAGACTTCACACAGGAAGTTGTATGTTACCACCTTCATTTCACCTCTCTTCCTCTTTGCCTCTTTTTATAATGACCCTCCTCCCACCCGCTTAACCACCAATTGACTTAAACCATATACCTCTTTGAAAAACATTTTCCAAAAGGCACTGCTTACTGTAAAGAAATGATTCACTCTGGTGGAGTTTCAGGCAGCGAGGCTCAGGTGGCCTGGGAGGGAGTTGGCACCTCTCCCCATTCTTAGATCCCACCAGGCAGTGGCCACCCAGTCCCTCTGTCTGTATGGTTGGCGGTCATGTTATGTGTGGCCTCTGACGGCTGGCAATAGTAGTGGGTCGTGGCAGCTTTGCGAGGAAACCGATCTGGTTTTACAGCAAAGGATATTGTCTTAAAGGAAATGGAAGCTTTCTGCCCCAGGAAGGGAATAAACACAATCAATGATTCTTCCAGGGCTCCTGGTCCAAGCAATTTTGGTCAGGTTAAGCACGTCAGCCAACTGAACAAAGTGTTAACCATCGCAGATTATGAAATGCAGAGTCTTGTGAGGTTACCAGTAAATATAGGAATTCTGGGTCAATAATGGCAAATTCTGGATGAATGAAAGCCAAAGAGAAAAATTAGGAGGAGAAATCAACCAACAGCCACCTGTACAGTTACCATAATGAGCTCTTCACATAACTGAATGAGAACGGGCAGTATAATTTCTGTGAAACTGAGGGCCGACATCAGTTCAGTCCCTTAAACTAAACCTTGCTTAATAAATAACATCCTGTTACCTGCCTTCACTGACTAATAGTTCTTGCAGACTGCATACCCTGCAAGCTTCATGCAGCTTTCAGTTCAGTTGCTCAGTCGTGTCCGACTCTTTGCGACCCCATGAATCGCAGCACGCCAGGCCTCCCTGTCCATCACCAACTCCCAGAGGTCACTCAGACTCACGTCCATTGAGTCGGTGATGCCATCCAGCCATCTCATCCTCTGTCGTCCCCTTCTCCTCCTGCCCCCAGTCCCTCCCAGCATCAGAGTCTTTTCCAATGAGTCAACTCTTCCCATGAGATGGCCAAAGTACTGGAGTTTCAGCTTTAGCATCAGTTCTTCCAAAGAAATCCCAGGGCTGATCTTCAGAATGGACTGGTTAACTCCTTTCACTGTGCCCTGTAGATAACACCTCAGACTTATGGATCACTATGTTTATGGTTGATTAAGTTGTCTTTCAGGAACTTAAGAGTTAGTTGCTGTCCAGCTTGGGTCCGAGCCAGTTAAGATGGGCTGAGGCCACCAAACTGACAACTGGGCACACAGAAGTGTCTGCTTAGTGACCTTTTGACTTCAAAGGGTCAAAACCTCCATCCTCACATCATGCTATGGTATGCTATGTGATGCTAAGTCGCTACAGTCGTGTCCGACTCTGTGCGACCCCATAAATGGCAGCCCACCAGGCTCCTCCGTCGTCCCCGGGATTCTCCAGGCAAGAACACTGGAGTGGGTTGCTGTTTCCTTCTCCAATGCATGAAAGTGAAAAGTGAAAGTGAAGTCGCTCAGTCGTGTCTTAACTCTTTGCGACCCCATAGACTGCATCCCACCAGGCTCCTCCGTCCATGGGATTTTCCAGGCAAGAGTGCTGGAGTGGGGTGCCACTGCCTTCTCCGCACATCATGCTAACACCACCTCTTTCTGAACATATGTCCCATGAAAAAGCTCGTAACTCAGAGACTCCTGTGCAGAGCAGCCACTACCCTGGCCCTGTCCTGCCTCCTTTCACCTTGCCGTGTCCCTCCCACCTCAACTCTCTTCATTCACAGATACCCCAGGCCCCTTGCTTCCGAGAGGCAGGTCTGGGACTTGTTCCCACCTCCTCGTCTGCCTCATGAGTAAAACCCCTTCTCTGCTGCAGACCTTGATGCCTCAGCATCTAGCCTGCTGCAAGTCAAGCACATGAATTTGGCTCAGTAATATCGGCATTAGCATAGTGTTGCAAATGATGTTTGATCACCAGATACATGCCAGGGTAGGGGGGCAACCCCTGTCCTAAGGGTCTTCTACCACTCAGGCTAGCTAGAGGAGGGAGTGGACACTTAGGGCCACTGATACCTAGGTCTGTCTGACAATGGAGCCTGAGTAACAGCCAGTCCCTCTGAGAGCAAACGTTGGTCTATTTTGTTCCATTCTGCTGGCTGAAGAAAGTGAAAAAAAAATGATTTTGTTGGTTAGAATTCTCATGCTATATATTTCAAAAAATTTCTCTGATTACTGGAAACACACATTTATTCAAAATAGTAAAATGAAACACAATAAGACTGAATAAGCTGCATCCCACACTTCCATCTGACTTTCCTGAACTGGGATGCTGTTCTTGGTAGGAACACAACGTCCCTGAAATCTGCAGATCAAAGGCAGAGCGGCAGCGAGCTATAATCTGTGACTGTCGGGTCTCTCCCATGGAAATCTGCTATCTGTCTCTGGACACATGCCATCTCTCCTGTCTGTACATATATGTTGACTCTCTGCTGAACCCTTTTGCGATGTCTGGTAAAACCTGGATCTGGCGTGTAAATGTTTACTGAGCTTCCAAGCTCTGGAACAACTGCTTTCCTCCCCACATAAATGATCTGCTCAGCATAAGACTCAGGCCTGTTTTTTCCTTGACTTTCAAACATTGGGTAACTCACTCCCACATGATCTCATTCAGTTTCAAGGTTTAAATACCATCTGTTTGTTGATGTCTCCCATTTGGTGGCTCAGACGGTAAAGAACCCACCTGCAATGCAGGCGACCTGGATTCGATCTCTGGGTTGGGAAGATCCCCTGGAGGAGGGCATGGCAACCCACTGCATTTATTCTTGCCTGGTGGGCTACAGTCCATGGGGTCGTGAAGAGTCAGACACAACTGAGCAACTAAGCGCACACCCAACCCGCTATGTCCTCTAGTCCAGAGTTTTATCTGAACTCCTGCTTCGCAGTTAGGATCACAGCGAGGATGCATCAGAAGCATCTCAAACTTCACCTGCTCAGAAATCTGACTCCTGGTCCCCACCCAGCAAGCCTGCTCTCCCTGCAGTCTTCCCCATCTCAGCAAATGTCAGTTTCACTCTTCCATACAACCACACCAGAAACTTTTATCACCCCATCCCTCACTTCCTATCTCTAATCCATCAGCAAAACCGTTAGTTCCACCTTCAAAGACCACCGATCCTGAATCAAGTCATTTCCTGCTGCCTCCACATCTGATTCTGATCCAAGCCCCGCCTTGACCCTCGCCTGGTTAAACGCAAGGGCTTCTAACCCAGCTTCCTGCTTCCTCTCTTGTGCCCTTTTATCTGCTTTCTCAGCACAGCAGCTAGAGGAGTTCCTTTAAAATTGCTGCTCTGCTTAGGATCATCCAAAGTCCTCTCATCTGAGAGTCAAGTCAGTGTCTTACGGATAAGAGGCCACGGTGATCCTCCCAACTGCATTTCCCGCCCCTCTTCCTCTTACCATGTTCCAGACCCACTGTCTTCCTGGTTTCTCCTTAAGCCCACCAAGACTTCTGCATCTGAGTCTCTGCACTTGCTATGACCTGCCAGGACTGCTGCTTCCCCAGACAGCAACCTGACTTCCCCTCTTACTGCCTCTTCATTTCTGCTCAAATATCAGCTTACCAGTGAGCCCCTCTTCCTCTTACCATGTTCCAGACCCACTGTCTTCCTGGTTTCTCCTTAAGCCCACCAAGACTTCTGCATCTGAGTCTCTGCACTTGCTATGACCTGCCAGGACTGCTGCTTCCCCAGACAGCAACCTGACTTCCCCTCTTACTGCCTCTTCATTTCTGCTCAAATATCAGCTTACCAGTGAGGGAGTCCTTGACCCAAGTGTCTACAGCGGCCCTTGAACCTTTGCTGCCCACATACACCTCTCTGCCCCCTTATATTATTTCTCCCCATGGCATTTATCACTTAGACTTTTACACCTACTTATGTCCTTTGTCTTTTACAAGGATGTAAGGTTTATGAGGGCAGGATTTTGTTGACTGCTGCATCCCAAGGGCCTATCAATGACTGCTACCAACATTTGTGGAATAAATGGTACCTTTTAATTCCATTTAAATGTGACTTCTGTAGGAAGTCTTCCATGATCTCCATGATTAACCTAAGTCTAGGTAAATTGTCCCTCCCACAGCTTTCTACACACTCCCCGTTACAGTGCTTCTCACACTGCAGGGTGGTTTCATGGTTATTTTAAAAGACTCCAAAAGGGTTGTATCTTTTTCATTGATGAATCCCCAGTCATTGCACAATGGTTAACATATCATCAACACTCAACTATTTGTAAAATTGAATGCAACTTATATACATATTTATATGTATACATATGATGAGACAGCATTTGGGGTTAAAATTCACATAACGTAGAATTAAGTATTTTAAAGTGTACAATTCAGTGACTTTTCATACGTTTGCCATGTTGTGCAGTGATCAACTTTATTCAGATTCTGAGCATTTTCATCACCCCAACAGGCAACCTCATGCCCGTTAAGTAGTTACTCCCCCCCTAAGTCACTCCAGCCGCTGTCAACTACTAACCTTGTCTGTCTTTATGGATTTACCTATTCTGGATATTTCATATAAATGGAATCCAACAGTATGGGCTTCCCCAGTGGCTCAATAGTAAAGAATCTGCCTGCAATGCTGGAGATGCAGGTTCAATTCCTGGGTCGGGAAGACCGCTAAAGAAGAAAATGGCAACCCACGCCAGTATTCTTGCCTGGGAAATCCCATGGACAGAGGAGCATGGCGGGCTACCTTCCACGGGTCACAAAGAGTCGGTCACAACAGAGACGAAACAGCAACAACTGTATGGGACTTTTTTGTCAATAAGGTTTGAATCTATGTGACTTAAAATGTCTTTAGTATAGCAAGACTGTTTTTAATCCTATTGGCGTGGGTAGCAATATGTTTAACTTGAATCTTTTTCTTTCAAGTACATACCACTTGAAAAGGCTAAATAAATTAACCTGAAGAACGTTCTTCCATGTTATCACTGGTATTTTACCAGAAGCCTTTTCTAGCACAATGGCCAATCCATCAAGCCTTCATCTTTCTTATTCCATCCCCCACATCCGCACCCGTTTACTCTCTCCTCTCCTACCTCTTTCTTGATGCCTGCTGGGATGAAAGTACTGGCAGTAAAAGACGAAAGCGGAGGGGAACAGATGAAAGTCCATAAAATCATGAAAGGTAGAGAAAAATCAGTGTAAGAACTTGTTCTCCAAATCTCAGAATCTTTTTGAAGCTTAGAGGCACTAGTTTAAGGGAAAAATAAAAGAGAAGTTCTTCTATCCTATGTAGTAGATTGAATACATATAGAGCTTGTTATCCCAGTGAAAAGATAAATAGCTTTAGGGTTTAGACAAATATAGAGACGATAAATCAATAACAGGCTGTTGAGAGGAAGCTGGGGAGAGGAGTTAATATCCGAGGGCAATTTCATCCCCTCACACAAATGCCCCCTCAGTGGGGCAGGCACTGGGCTGATGGGCCCAGGGTGGGTCCCATGGTGACAGGTTAACTGGGGCCTCCTCACTTCATCTACTATACTGTCTCTTCCTCGAAAATCTTCCTGGAATTGCAGTCAGCTTCAGATTTTCAGAAGCAGATTGCACAAACTATCAGTAAATGTGCCCTTGTGTTGGCCATGAACATATTTCTGGCTTTGGGCTATTTCAGAACTTGGAGAGGAGAAAGGTGATGGGGGAAAGAAAGGCATGGAAACCAATACATTATTTTCCTTGTTACCAGGAGTGGATTCTACCTTGGAGGAGGCAAAAGCAATGATTTTGGATTATTTCAAGTTTTCAGTAGCCTGGTTAATTACCATGGAACACCTAAGAATAGCTGAATAGTTTCAAAACTTTGTATTTGATTAAACACCTAATTGAAGAAACAGCATGTCTGTCTTAGGCTTTGACTTCAGCTTGTTTTTACTGTTAGAATTTTTAGGAATTTGCATGCTCAGTCGCTTTGGTAGTAGTGTCCGACTGCAGCCCCATGGACTCCATGGGATTCTCTAGGCAAGAGTGCTGGAGTGGGTTGCCATGCCCTCCTCCAGGGGACCTTATTCCTGATCCAGGGATTGAACCCACATCTCTTGCATCTCCTGTATTGGCAGACAGGTTCTTTACCACTAACACCACCTGGGAAGCCCCTTAGTAATTTGGGAAGGGGGCAATATTAGCTTAAACCTGTTGTACATAATTCATTCTATTGTAATATCCCAATGCAACGGTCTAAGACTGATTTGGTCCCAAAATATTGCTTTGTTCACTAGACTGTTAATATATATGGTTTAAACTGGGGCATGCCAAAGTTTCCCTGAAACAAATGAATAGTAGTAACCAAATATTGTTTCCTTTCTCCAGTGAAAATAGCTGGCTCAGTGGATGGGCTGAAGAAAATGAAAGCCAAAGCAGTGAGATTTCTTTTCAAAAGCTTAGTAAAGGGGCAACTAGAAAAACTCACAGACATTATGACTTCTGAAAATGAGAGTGTGCTTTTCTCTCAGAAAGAACCTGGTAAAAATGTAGCATAAAAATGAAAGTAACGGCAAAGCTTCAGGCACAATGCAGAGATTATTAATCTAGGAACAAAGGGCACTTGGCCAGTTAAAATAATGATTTTAAACAGGGACTCCAACTTTCCCAGCAATGGCTGAAACCCAGTTAGGTCTTTCCAACTGGAGTGGTAATGCATTCTTCCAGATTATGCAGTTTGGCATAATACAGAATGAGTAAATGTTCAAAAGAAAATAATATCATTTAGTGGCTTGCTCTGACCCAGTATTAATGAGTGGGGAGGGTGCATTTGCTAAAGACATGCTAAAGCCCAAGGGTAGGAGGTCCCTTGACAAAGATGACAATGAGAAGACACATGTTTTTGATTTGTGTGGTTTCCAGTAGGAAGTAACTGATCAACTCACATGTGTTTTTTTAGGACCTACTTCATGTCTAGCCCTGTGCTGGGTTTGTTGGGTTTGCAGGAACTTAGCTCATCTGGGATCCTTGCATCCCTCATCATCATTATCACCACCATCAACATCACCATCAACACAGCCCCCGTGAAATGAACTATACATCAGGCACTTTCAACTTATTTCACTGAATGTTGACAAATCCCCTGCAAGGGAGATATTATTTTGCCTATTTTACAAATAGGAAAACTCATGTTCAGAGAGATTAAGAAACTTGCCCAGCATCTTTTATCATTGGCAGAGCCCAAGCCCCAAATTCTACATTTTCAATATCTATAAATCTTAGAATTTGCTGAATTTTTTAAAAAAATATATTTTAAATCTGGTCAGTTTTAGTTCTTAATTACTTCGAGGAAGTTTTAGTTTAAACAAAGCTGAAATTTTCTTCTTCCACAGAATAACTTGGTTTTCCAACTATTTCCACGTAACTATTTACCATTATGTATGACTGCTATTTTAAGTCACTTTGAGTCACCTTTGGAGCTATAAAATTATTTTTAATATACATATGTATTAATGGAAAGGGACAGACCTGTTCCAACTCATTCTCTAATAAATATAGCACATCTGAAATTATTTATCTTGACTAAAATTTATTTCATTGGACTGCATTTTTTTAGAGAGATTTAATTCACATACCATTAAATTCACTCTTTTAAAGTGTACAATTCAGTGGTTTGAATATAGACACAAAGGTGCACAACCATCACATTCTCATTGTCTTAGAAGGAAACCCTAACCCATTAACGGTCATTCCTCATTCCCTCTTCACTCAATCTCTGACAACCCCTAATTTATTTTCTGTCTCTATAGATTTGTCTATTCTGGACACTTCATATAATCATACAATATGCAACCTTTCATGTTTGGCTTTTTTCATGTAGCATAATGTTTAAGGTCAGTTTTCATAAAGATAACCTGAAGGCGAGCCTTCTCCTGCGTCCTCCTTGGAATGTCTGTGGCCTGGCCTCTAAAAAGCTTACTCAGAGCAAAGAAAGAAAGGCCTGGTTCCTAGTGCTGAGTTGGCTTTCGGTAGTAGAACTTCTCCTGGGTTTGGGGGAAGAAAAACGCAGCTACATATTCTGCCATAACCCACCCCACTTGCCCTCATTTTTTGAAAAAACAGGAGTTCAGGGGGAAAGTTTCAGGGAGGAAAAAAAAGGAACCTGTTTTCGACCGGGGGACCTTTCGCGTGTTAGGCGAACGTGATAACAACCACACTACGGAAACCCCGTGGGTACCAACGCCTAAAGACAGCTCCAAGAAATGAACTTGTCGCCAAGACTGGCCCACCAAAACTTTTTGAAACTTCTCCTGGGTTTGGGGGAAGAAAAACGCAGCTACATATTCTGCCATAACCCACCCCACTTGCCCTCATTTTTTGAAAAAAAAAAAAAAAAAAAAAAACAGGAGTTCAGGGGGAAAGTTTCAGGGAGAAAAAAAAAGGAACCTGTTTTCGACCGGGGGACCTTTCGCGTGTTAGGCGAACGTGGTAACAACCACACTACGGAAACCCCGTGGGTACCAACGCCTAAAGACAGCTCCAAGAAATGAACTTGTCGCCAAGACTGGCCCACCAAAACTTTTTGAAGAAAAAGGATCCTGGGAGCACCTTCGATCTCCCAAGCACGTAGACTGCAGTTCCCGAGAGGCCTTCCTTAAGGTTAGGGTTTCTGGCCTCCGAAGCGAGGTCCCTGGGGCTCCCACGTCCAACTGAGTCTCCAGTTCTTCAGCCTAGCGCCAGAGACCAGGGATCGCTCCAGTGAATCCCCATCTTCCAGAAGCCGCAGGAGCTGGGAGTGATGGGCGCGTCTCAGCCGCAAGCAACCTGGACGCCCTTCAGTGTCGACGCCGCCCCTCCCAGGCTGCGGACGGCACAGGCGGTCGGTCAGAGCTCTTGGCTCTCGGAAATGAACGGTGTTTCGAATTCACCCGGGAACCCGAGGCCCGGCCCTCCCTTCTGCTCCCAAGCTCCCCGCGCTCTTGCCTTGCAGCCCTTTGGCCGCAGCGCTTCTCCCGCGACGTCCGCTGCAAACGGGGTTCCTGAGGTTACTGCCGCTATGGCTTATTCTAGTTGTCCAATATAGTTCAAATCCAAGACTTTCACCAGCTTTCACGTTTAGCATGAAGAGCAGCAAAGACTGAAGGCTCAGGTCTTTTGTCTGTTTGAAAATAGCGAGTATCAACGCGGGCCGAGGCCTTCTTCCCTACCTGTATTGAATTCGCTTGCAGACCAGGCCCCGCCCAGGCCCGGTCCACACAGATCTCAAGGTCGTTCATTCCTCGCTCATTGCACTTGAAATTCTTCTTGAGAAACAGTTTGTTTACCTTTTACAATGCCTGAAACGCCTTTTATAATTTTCCAGTTCAACAAGTCATAAAGTAAGAATTTTAACCGGGGACGGCAGAGGTCAAGGCAATTTTCCCATAAAGCTGGTGTCTGGAGGGGTTTCCGTGTTTACCTCACAGCAGGCAGTTTCTTTTTGCTGAAAAACTTAATGCAGTGTTGTCTGTGTGTCTGTCTGCCTCTGGTTTCCTTTAGAAGTAAAGCGTAACAAGCTTAGGGATGTATGTGCATTTTCTCCTGCAGTGGTTTTTCTTCTTTTCTTAGTGCGGCGGTCACAGCCGTTTCCTTCCCATCTGAGGTTCAGGGGCTCCGACCCCGAGGGAGGCCCCAGGCTGCAGGGCTCCCCGTGGACTCCAAGTCCGGTCGAGGGTGCGACCGCGCGGCAGCACCCCCACCAGCGGTGGAGTCTGAGTCTCCAAAGAGGCGGACTTCAAAACTGCTTTAGATCAGGACCTTACATGAAATTCCCCTGCTTTCCTCCCATCCAGGTCCTAGTTTTCACCTCGCACGTCCAGCCAGAGGAGCGGATTCGCGGTCTTTCGGTCCGGTCCAGCGCGCTGCCCTTCCACGTAGACGGGACGAGGGGGCGGTGGTTCTTTCCCCGACAGAGAGGGAAAGAGGGACCGCCTTTCTCGGGAGAGTCGTTTGCCCAAGTCCAGAGTCCCGAAACGGAGGGACTGGGACTGTGTNGAAACTCCAGTACTTTGGCCACCTCATGCGAAGAGTTGACTCCTTGGAAAAGACCCTGATGCTGGGAGGGACTGGGGGCCAGAGAAGGGGATGACAGAGGATGAGATGGCTGGATGGCCTCACTGACTCAATGGACATGAGTCTGAGTGAGCTCCGGGAGTTGGTGATGGACAGGGAGGCTTGGCGTGCTGTGATTCATGGGGTCACAAAGAGTCGGACATGACTGAGAACTAAACTGAACTGAATGTTTTCAAGGTTCATCTGTGGTATAGATGTATCAATAAGTAATGCCTTTTATGACTGCATAATATTCCATTGTATGGATATACCACCTTTTGTTTATATATTAGTTGGCTGATGAACATTGTTTCCGGTTTCTGACAGTTATGAGTAATACTTCTATGAATAGTCATGAAAATGTTTTTGTGCAGAAATATGTTTTCAATTCTCTTGGATATATACCCAAGAGTAAAACTTCTGGGTTATACGGGAATTATGTCCAACTTTTGCAAGAACTGCCATGCTGTTTTCTAAAGCAACTGTACCATTTTACTTTCCTATCAGTAAGGTAAGAGGTTCTAATTTCTCTACATTATTCCTAATACTTGTTATTGTCTTTTTAATTTTTAAAATTGTAGCTATCCTAGAAGGTATGAGGTGGTATCACCTCATATGTTTGATTTGCATTTCCCTAAAGACTAATGATGTAAAGCCTCTTTACATATACTTGTTGGCTATTGTATATCTTCCTTGGGAAAATATATATTCAGGTTCTTTGCCTATTTTTTAATTGAGTTATTTGTCTTTTTGTTGTTGAGTTTTAAGAGTTCTTTATATATTCTTGATACTAGACTTCATCAGATATACTTCATCAGATATTTGTTTACAAATATTTTTTTCCTATTTTATGGATGGTCTTTCTTGATACTGTCTTTGAAGCGCAAATTTTGATAAAAGTATAACTTTTTTTCTTTACTTGTTGTTTTGCTTTTGGTATCATGTCCAAGAAATCATAGCTTAAGACATATAGAAAAGACATATCTATGTTTTCTACTTGGAGTTTTATAGTTTGCTCTTACATTTGGGTCTTTAATCTACATTTGTATATGGTGTGAGGTAGGGTTACATCTTTAGTTTGTTCTTCTACTGCTATAATTTAATGTCTTGACAGAATAGCAGCATGATTAAAAGTTCAGACTCCAATATCTAACTGCAGAGATTTAAACCTCTCTTCTTCAATTATTAGTTGTATGATCTTAAGGAAACTCCCTAATTTCTCTATGCTTCATCTTTCTCATGTAGAGAGAGATACAACAGTAACTATTCATTAGTCTGCTTTACAATTCAAATAATAGAACTGTCATAAGAATTGAGTCTGTGCATTTAAAGTACTGACACTAAGTACTGACAGATAATAAGTTACTATCATCTCTGGCTATATAAACTCTCCTTACATAGGATTAGAAGAATATGTTTTCAATGACATTCTTGACAAGTGTCTTATCAAGATAGATATATTTTAACATACCTTAGATATATTTTAACATACCTCAAATGTTCCAATAAGGTTGGATGTGGCTGAGTTTATAGTTGTAACTCAACACAAAAAGAAACAAAGTATTTGGAGAAAGGCATTTCCAATCTTTTACAGAGCTTCACACAAATATAAAGAGACTAATGCAAGACAAATGTATTAGTTTGCTAGGGCTGTTGTAACAAAGTACTACAAATGGAGGGTTTAAACAACAGAAATTTATTTTTTTACATTTCTGGACTCTAGATATTTGTCTTCAGTTTCCTCTTTTTGGTGGCCTTGCCCACTCCAACCCCCTCTGGGGGCTAGTCCTCGCATCCAACTAGCATCATTTTGATCACATAGAAAATTAGACACAAAAGAAACCTAATTTCTACCAACCTGCAAGCAACTTAAAATGTTACCTGTTGATCCAATAATGGATTCCTTATCCATGTAGCACCACCAAACTATTAACTGTTTGACTCCCAAAAGGAGGATCTGAAAGCCTGACTTACTTGCCAAAAAAGTGCCAGCCCTGATTTGACTTTCAGTACCCTGCCAAGAGAGTGTCGTCTGCTACCAGTTGTCCTGTTGATCTTTGCAAAACTAAACCTCACGCTCTAGGGTTTGGCGGGGCCCTTCCGATCTGTCTTTGCTGGACCTCCTTCCATGTGAATGGGTTCCAGTAAGAACCAGAAGTTAACTTCTTCTTGGCATGGTACATTCTGATGCAGAAGCAAAGGCAGTGCTTAACTCTAAAATTGATGTATTGTTGTGAAATCCTGATATTTGCAACAAGCCAATGAAGGCAATGCATTGGAAAGGAACATGTTTTTGTTAACTCTCTAATCTTTTCATGTAGGGAACAAACTGCCCTCATAGCACATCAGTCTTACTGAGATGAAAGGTCCTTAATTTGGATAGTTTGTAGAAAAGATTTACCCGGAAACTTTGAGTTCACATAATGAGGAGCTTCTAGGTAACTTCTAGAATTTCTCGTCTTTCAACATGAACTCAGTATTCTTGAAAAGGCAAGGGTTAGTGCTTCCTGGGATTTGGCTTCAAGTAATTAATACACAATCACTGTCTTCAACTAGGGGAGCAGGCATGGGGTAAAAGTGTTGCCTTAGGGAGACTTTTGTCAAATGGATAATTCAAAAAAAGTCATTCCATTTGAGCTTGGAGTCATTAACTCCTCTAGTAACCAACTGTGAGAGTTATGTTTGAGCTTGTCTTGAAAATTACTTTAAAAAAAAGGAATAGACAAGGGGCTGTTGACTTGGCTGCCAGTTTATTTACACATCTTGAGCAAGAAGCTGCATATACTTGTTTTAAGATTCGTTTGGAATCCTACTGGCATTCTCCAGTCATCTCGCAGAAGAGTCCGTCTGTGTTAGAATCAGCCCCTGCTACAGTGTAGATCAGGCTCGAACATTACAGATGGTAGATAACTCATTCCCTTTTTTTAATTCAGGAAAAGTGGTATTCAAATACTTGTTCTTATATACTCAATCATTTGAGCTGTGCTGTGCTTAGTCACTCAGTCATGTTGACTCTTTGTGACCCCATGGACTGTAACCCACCAGGCTCCTCTGTCCATTGGGATTCTCCAGGCAAGAATACTGGTATGGGTTGCCATGCCCTCATCCAGAGGATCTTCCCAACCCAGGGATCGAACCCAGGTCTCCCGCATTGCAGGCGGATTCTTTACCATCTGAGCCACGATGGAAGTCCAGAACACTGGAGTGGGTAGCCTATCCCTTCTCCAGGGGATCTTCCTGACCCAGGAATCGAACCAGGGTCTCCTGCATTGCAGGGGGATTCTTTACCAGCTGAGCTACCAGAAAAGCCCAATCAGCTCAAAGGAAGCTCCTCTGTCCATTGGGATTCTCCAGGCAAGAATACTGGTATGGGTTGCCATGCCCTCATCCAGAGGATCTTCCCAACCCAGGGATCGAACCCAGGTCTCCCGCATTGCAGGCGGATTCTTTACCATCTGAGCCACGATGGAAGTCCAGAACACTGGAGTGGGTAGCCTATCCCTTCTCCAGGGGATCTTCCTGACCCAGGAATCGAACCAGGGTCTCCTGCATTGCAGGGGGATTCTTTACCAGCTGAGCTACCAGAAAAGCCCAATCAGCTCAAAGGAAACTCTTTAAGGACAAGCTCACTGGCTGGTACTTTATTCAAAAAAGTGACAGCTCATCAGAGTGCTGTCAGTTCTGTTGGTTCTTCTGTGATGAACCTGAGGAAGGAAAAAGGAATTCCAGCTCTCATAGTGTTTGGGGTTGGAGTGGGCATCTTAGTTTCTCAGGATTGCTGTGCCAAAGCACACTGATGAGGAATGCCAGAAGCGTATGGTCCCGCACGGAAGCTGGGAAGTCCAAAATCAAGGAGTTGGCATGGCCGATTCCTTCTAAAGACTGTGAGGAAAGCATCTATTCCTGGCCCCACCTGGGCTAACAGATGACCATCTTCTCCGTCTGTCTCCCATGAACAGTCTGTGTCCAAATTTCTCCTCTCTTAAGGGCACTAGTCACACCAGATTTGTGGCTGCTGCCGTTTAGTTGCTCAGTCGTGTCCAGCTCTTTTGCAGCCCCGTGGCCCCCAGGTACCATCACTGGAGTGGATTACCATTTCCTTCTCCAGGGCATCTTCCCGACCCAGGGATCGAACCCACTTCTCCTGCATTGGCAGGCGGATTCTTTACCCCTGAGCCACCAAGGAAGCCCTGTCCCGGATTAGGGCCATCCTAATGACCTCATTCTAACTTGTTTACTTCTATAAAGACCCTGTTCTCAAATAAGGTCACAGTTTTAGGGCTTTCCTGGTGGCTTAGAGGAACACAAAGAGTCAGACAGCACTGAGTGACTAACACTTTCTAAGGTATTAGATGTTAGGACGTCAACATATGAATTGTGGGGGATCTTAAGGGCACTAGTCACACCAGATTTGTGGCTGCTGCCATTTAGTTGCTCAGTCATGTCCAGCTCTTTTGCAGCCCCGTGGCCCCCAGGCACCATCACTGGAGTGGATTACCATTTCCTTCTCCAGGGCATCTTCCCAACCCAGGGATCGAACCCACTTCTCCTGCATTGGCAGGCGGATTCTTTACCCCTGAGCCACCAAGGAAGCCCTGTCCCGGATTAGGGCCATCCTAATGACCTCATTCTAACTTGTTTACTTCTATAAAGACCCTGTTCTCAAATAAGGTCACAGTTTTAGGGCTTTCCTGGTGGCTTAGAGGAACACAAAGAGTCAGACAGCACTGAGTGACTAACACTTTCTAAGGTATTAGATGTTAGGACGTCAACATATGAATTGTGGGGGGATGAAATTCAACCCATAACGTGTCAGGGGGGGCGGAGGTGTGGCATTCAGTGAAAACCCACGCAAGGAACACCCACTGCTGATTTCTAGTAGCCGCACTGATACCCTCAGTGCAAAAACAAATGCTTTCAGCATCTCAAAAACAAACCTCCTAGAAGCAGTCAGATCAGTTCACTGTGTTCTATTAACTGATACACAGAAGTGCCCGGGACCTTTTGGAAAAGACCCTCACCAGAAAGTATAAGTAGTTAAAAGACTTGGTATTTGAAGGACCATCATTTTACTTATCAATGACTTTAATGTATATGTTAATACCTCACTCACTGATCTTTCATTCTGAATAAGTGAAGTTCCTATGTTTAAAATTATGCTGTAGCCTAATTCATTCTTATCTAGAGGATACCTAGGACAATGTGTCTTTTAGCATGGAGTAATGATGATAATTTCAATGGCATGTTTGTTGAGATGCACAGATCTACCTCTTAGAATCTGGACTACTTTGAACAGGTGACTTAACCTCTCTGTGCTTCTCTTTCCTTTCTATAAAGTGGCTTAGTAACAGAGTTGGAGAATCAGATGAGATCATGCCAGTGAGCTCTCAGTTTGGGACCTGGCACACAGTAGATGTTCAGTCAAGTGGTAGTTGTTCCAACTTTATTATATTTTGTATCTTCATAAAGCAAATCAGATCACAGGCCAAGTCTTTAGTGTCTACAGGCTGAGAGCAGGTGTGGAGGGCCTGTCATAAAGGGGAGCTTCCTGCTTCTGAGGACACTTTAAAAGCTGGGTGACCCACACTCCCAATATCCTGCATGTCCCTTGCACGCATCAAAGTATCATTGCTTCGTCTGGACTTCCTGTTGGCATGCAATGGCGGTTGGCGCCAAGGTGGTGGAGAATGCAAGGTTGAGACAAAGTCGGAAGGGAGGAGAGACAGAAGGATCTGTGAGTAAATAAGAACTGAAATTCAGAGTATTCAGCCTTTTAATCACCTAGAGTAAGTAAATGAGAGAAGCCCATGCTGTTTAAGATACATCTATTGATAGAAAATTCCCCTCGATCTTGTTTCTATCTATAGTCTTCAATATGATCAACCCTTAACTTTCCTTCCTAAAGTCGATTCTCTTAACTTTCTTTGGTTCTCTTGGTTGCTGGTTTTTCATCTGCATAATTAATCTCTCTGTGACTTTGTCTCATACCATGTGCGCAACCAAACCTATTACTACTTTCCCTATATTTCTGGCTACTTCCAATCACTTATAGTCTAACTGGTTGTAGACAGAACTTAATGGAGAAGCTCACTCTGATCAGCAGACAATTCAAGACCACCCAGAATGTTCCTCTAAACCATTTTTCCAGCCTCATTACCGTCATTCATTACAACAAGCCCTTTAATCAGGGCAAATAAGTGACTTACTGTTCCCCCCGAGTTCCCAATTTCCATGCTGTTGTTTTTTTTCTCCCTAGAATAATCCTATTTCTTTCCATCTCTTCTCTACCCTTCGTGCCCCACCCCCCAACCCCTGCCACTTACCACCCAAAACACACACATAAACCAGAACCTCCAGTTCAAAAAATGTGGCCCCTGCCCTCCCAAGAAACAACTCCACTGCTTCTTCCAAGGTATTTTCTTCAGATGCCATTCCATGCCACATCTAACAGTATCCTCAGCCTTATTCTTAATGATCTGCGTGGTGAAACTGAAGCTCCCCCTCTCCAGAGCCTAGCTCACTGCCTGACATAGAGGGGCCACTTGACATAGGTTTTAATGAAGGGGCAAATAAACGAATGGGAGTGAACAGTAACAGGGAAAATCCCAAACATCAAATAATCCCAAAGTAATCTATATGTGACTTTGGAATGTATTTACAGAACTTAATGGAGAAGCTCACTCTGATCAGCAGACAATTCAAGACCACCCAGAATGTTCCTCTAAACCATTTTTCCAGCCTCATTACCGTCATTCATTACAACAAGCCCTTTAATCAGGGCAAATAAGTGACTTACTGTTCCCCCCGAGTTCCCAATTTCCATGCTGTTGTTTTTTTCTCCCTAGAATAATCCTATTTCTTTCCATCTCTTCTCTACCCTTCGTGCCCCACCCCCCAACCCCTGCCACTTACCACCCAAAACACACACATAAACCAGAACCTCCAGTTCAAAAAATGTGGCCCCTGCCCTCCCAAGAAACAACTCCACTGCTTCTTCCAAGGTATTTTCTTCAGATGCCATTCCATGCCACATCTAACAGTATCCTCAGCCTTATTCTTAATGATCTGCGTGGTGAAACTGAAGCTCCCCCTCTCCAGAGCCTAGCTCACTGCCTGACATAGAGGGGCCACTTGACATAGGTTTTAATGAAGGGGCAAATAAACGAATGGGAGTGAACAGTAACAGGGAAAATCCCAAACATCAAATAATCCCAAAGTAATCTATATGTGACTTTGGAATGTATTTTATACACACATTCAGAGAACATCAAACACAAAACTTCAAACACAGCAATGAGGCCAGCCTGTGCAGATCCCAGTTGGGTGGGGTGCCCTGGGAAAAGGGTGGGAATCCTAACAGGAAGGGAGGAGCTTCTCACTAGGCAACAGCCCTTCCCCAGCCTCAGTGGCTTATCTAGAAATCAGAGAGACTCCATATGGCTTAGAGTTCAAGGGTGCAGGGCTGGGTAATGAATAAATGATTGTAAAGCCTTTGGAAATGGAAGTGCTATGCAAATGCTAAATGATAATAGGAGAAAATAATCATCTTCCATTATCTTCTTTAAAGATGTAAATGACATAACTCTTTTCAGTCTAAAGTGGTTCAAGAAACAGGAGCATGCTGAACAGGGAGGTGCACCAAGGGATTCTGCAAACCCATTCAGCATTCTGAACGCAATTATCGTGCTGACCATCAGCCCTGAGACCAAATTACAGTAGCTAAGGACAGGGAACAGTAATTAGAATGTTTTTAGAAAATTACTTGGAAACAAAATTGTCAACAAAGACCACTCAAATATAGCTGTAAACAGCTTAAATAACAGAATAATGCAGTGACCTATGCCCCCAAGTGACATGGAGAAGATGTTAAACACATTCCGGGTCCCAAATCACTGTCTTCTAAAGTCATTATGTACATTGTTTTTAACCTCTGTTTGTGGGTTATTCCAAATGAGGTGGAGAGCCAAGTGCCCTTGGACATTCTGCTGTTTAGTAAAGTCTTATCCGGGTTCACTCGTATATTCTGGATAAGTCTCCCTTTCCCCTCTCCTTTGCATTCTTTGTTATCTTTGGCATTCGTTTTTGAAAAACATGTGCCTCACTTGGAACAAATCCATTAAAGCAAACAACCTTAAAACTTTCCCAACCGCCCCCACGGCTGTGATCCACAGGCGCCCCGATACCGGGAGGGGGCCGCTCACCTCCCAGGGGTTACAGTGCTTGTGGGGATCCTGCTGGAAGAGTTTCTTGTTAACTATAATAGGATCTGACATTTACGTATCTCAGTTTTAATTCCCTGCAGACTGGTACAGCTCAAGCCTGTGATAAGTAAGTGGGGGGAATGGAGTATA
The DNA here is from genome assembly GCA_006408695.1 of Aepyceros melampus. Taxonomy (NCBI): domain Eukaryota; kingdom Metazoa; phylum Chordata; class Mammalia; order Artiodactyla; family Bovidae; genus Aepyceros; species Aepyceros melampus. The sequence continues at coordinate 111,781 of SJXQ01001313.1, forward strand.
GAGAAAAAAAAAAAGGCATGGGTGGAGGAGGGTATGGAACAGGAGACAAAGGATACATTGCAAGCCTTGAGATTGAAACACGTTCTCATCGCACTTTATTAGTAACAGAGCAAAACCAAATTTCCCCAAACAGGGAAGTTTGAGGAGAGAACCGCTTCAATAAAACGTTGCCACTTTTTTTTTTTTTTTGTGGCTCAGAAAAGCTCAAGTTTAACTCATTTTTTGCCTGTAATGGAGATTGGAGCAATTCCTTGCAGTTGTGTGCATCTGTGGTATTTTAAGGCAAAACTAGTACCAAAAATATGTGTTTAAAAGAAACCATATTCAGTGGAATTCTTTCTGAAATGTGTGTTCCACATCCTTCTCTGACTAGACAGCATCCCAAGGAGGGTCAGTGTCTTGTAACTGAGAGCTCCAATGTCATTATTAGAGCCAACTGCCACAGAAAATGCTGGACTCCAGTTATGCTTGGCACCTAACAGGAAGTCACTTTGAAAATGTCTTAGTCCACTTCGGGGTGGTTTTCTCTGCCTCTGGACTTTGCTGTCAGGCTAGCTAATTTCACTTTTCACAACCCCATCCACTTTTCAGTTTCCTGCTTCTTAACATGCTGTGGCCTAAACCTCTAACTAGTCAGAACTGTAGCCTAACTGGCTCTCAGTAGGGGCCTGTGACCAAAGTGATATTGACTGCTTGCTAGAAACTTTGTATTTTTCACTTTTGTTCTTTAACCACATTCCAAAGATCTGAGCTGACTGTATAAATGAGGTACCACTGAAATTAATAAAAGCTGCTAATTATAGCATAGAATTTAGGCATCTGATAGAGATTTATATGAGATATTCAGATTATACAACCTTTTTTTCTATTTTCTGGCTTTTAGTTTCATATTTTCAGGGTGATGCAATATGTTACCATGCTATTTGTTTCTAATTAATTTGTAAAACATCTACTAATAGGATTAACATAATTCTATTACAGAGAATTTGTTATACAGAAGAACAACAACCCTAAAACCCATAGTCCTGAATCTTAACTCTACCATGTCTTGCACTTTGGGGTATTTCTTTGACACGCATACACATGCTTTTGCAAGCATCCTGACATCTTCTATACAAGTGTATATCCTGGATTTTTAAATGTATTGAAGTATAGTTGATTTACAATGATTCAGGTGTAAAGTGATTCAGTTATGCTTCTGTATATATATATACTATTCTTTTCCAGATTTTTTTCCATTATAGGTTATTATAAGATACTGAATATAGCTCTCCGTGCTGTACAGTAGGTCCTTTTATCTCTTTCATATATAACAGTTTGCATCTTAATCCCAAATTCCCAATTTATCCCTCACCTCTTTGGTTTTTCTGTTCTATAAATAAATTCTTTTTTTTTTTAGATTAGACCTATATGTAATACCATATGGTATTTGTATTTCTCTGATTTCACTTACTGTGACAATCTCTAGATTCATTCATGTTACTGCATTCTTTTTTGTGGTTATATCATTTTATGGTTAAGTAATATTCCATTTAGATTGCCTCCATATTTTGGTTATTGAATGGAACTATGGGTATTGGAGTGCATGTATCTTTTCAAATTAAAGTTCTTACCTTTTCTGGATATATGACTAGGCGTAGGATTGCTAGATCATATGACAACTCTATTTTTAGTTTTTTGAGGAACCTCCATACTGTTTTCCATAGTGGCAGCACCTATTTATATTTTCAGCAGCAGTATAGGAGGGTTCCCTTTCCTGTCTGAGCCTTTTAATTTATTGTTGGATTCAGTTTGCTAGTATTTTGAGGAATTCTGTGTTTATGTTCATCAGTAACATTGGCCCTGTAATTTTCTTTGTGATTTTTTTTGGTGGGTCTGGTTTTGGCATTAGGGTGATGGTTGGTAGCTTCACAGGATGAGTTTGGTAGGATACCTTCCTCTGCAGTTTTTTGAAATAATTTCAGAAACAGGTGTTAACTCTTCTTTAAATAGTTGGTAGAATTCCCCTGTGAAGCTATCTGGTCCTAGATTTTTGTTTCTTGGGAGTTTTTAAATTACTGATTCAATTTCAGCACTGGTATTTAATCTATTCATATTTTCTTCCTGGTTCAGTCTTGAGAGATTGTACCTTTCTAAGAATTTTTCCACTTTTCCTAGCTTGTCTGTTTTATTGGCATATAGTTGTTCATAGGAGTCTCTTTGTATTTTTACATCCTGTGTTTAAAATGCACTATGTCATGGATAAAGAACTTGTGGTACATATATACAGTGGAATATCACCCAGCCATAAAAAGGAACACATTTGAGTCAGCTGTATGAGGTGGATGACCCCAGAGCCTGTTATACCAACTGAAGTCAGAAAGAGAAAAATATAGTATATTAGCATATACCTATGGACTGTAGGAAAATGGCACTCATAAACCTATCTACCGGGAAGGAATGGAGACACAGAGATTGGACTTGCGGACACAATGGGGGAGAGGAGGGTGGGACAAATTGAGAGAGTCGCATTGACATGTATATACTCCTATGTGTAAAATACATAGCTTAGATAGCTAGTGGAAGGTGCTACAAAACACAGCCCAGCCTGACACTCTGTGACGACCTAGAGGGGTGGGAGGTTCATGAAGGCAGGGATATATGGTTATAACCGATGCGTGATGTTGTACAGCAGAAACCAACACAACATTATAAACCAATTATCCTCCAATTAAAAATAAAAAATAAAATTCACTATCTCATAACTATATTCCTTGTTGCTACACACACACACACACACACACACACACACCCACACACCTTCATCGCTATCCTTTTATTTTTTTAATTGAAGAACTGCTTTACAGAATTGTGTTGGTTTCTGCCAAACATGGCTATCCTTTTAATGACAACAGATTATTCCACTGAGTAGTTATATAATCATTTACTTAAATATCTTATTATTGGGACTCTAGATTATTTTCAAATTTTTACTGTTGTAATAACTCTGCCATGAACATCTTCCTGAACATAGCTTTTCCTTGCTTGCTTCTTGCTTGATTGAGTCTCAGAAGTAACATTACTTAGAAAAAGAGTATGACAACGTAGAACCAAGTCTTAGGAGAGAAATTGTTGAATGGGTGTTGGTAACCTTGGATAGCAGCTGAGCACAACCCCAAACCAGGTGGCAGGAATCCCAGAGATGAGAGGTTCTAGGTCAGGGGAAGGTGTTCCACAGCTCTGCTGCTACGCTTCTAGTACCGCTCTACAGCGGTAATAGAGGTTCAGGAACGTTTTAAAAAAGACAATGTGAAAAGTATATTTGGATCACTGCTGAAATGAAGCAGCTATGTGGAGAATGACACCACCCATGCTCACGATGATTCATGGGAGGCAAAAAGGAAAAGAACTAGCTGGAAAGAATCCTTAAGTGTTCATCTAGAAAAACTCTTATTTTAAGACTAATGAGTAACTGCCTTGCTGCTGCTGCTGCTGCTAAGTCGCTTCAGTCGTGTCCGACTCTGTGCAACCCCATAGACGGCAACCCACTAGGCTCCTCTGTCCCTGGGATTCTCCAGGCTTACTTGTGTTTTTACTGAATGCCACATGAATGCACTGGGATGGTTTTGACAAGTAACAGAAGATCCAAATAAGAGCCTAAACTGGAAGGAGTTTATTATTTGACATAATAAAAATCCATAACAAATAATAGTATTAATCATTTCAGAAATAACATTAAAGGACTAAGTCCCAGATATTATTCTATGCTCTCAACTTATAGTAAGTCACTTATTCCCTTGTATAAAGCTCATGATGTATCCCCAACCTGAGACGAAGCAACTCAGGTATGGAAAGTTTATTATTAAAGTTTGCACAGATATTAGGTGTAAGATCCAGAATTTAAACCCGAGCTGTCTAGCTCCTACTCTAACTACTATAATAGGACTGTTGTCTAAATAGTTAATTCATTGGTTCTGTAATTTCATAAATGATAGAACACCGACTCAAGCGTGCCACTTGATTTACGGGTGGTGTGCCTTCGGATTTGTTGGTGCCTGTAGTGTACTGCTTTTAAATATTTGCTTTATCACCCTTGCTAAGCTGCTAAGTCGCTTCAGTCGTGTCCGACTCTGTGCAACCCCATAGACGGCAGCCCACCAGGCTCCCCTGTCCCTGGGATTCTCCAGGCAAGAACACTGGAGTGAGTTGCCATTTCCTTCTCTTGGACCTAGGTAATTTCCAGTTTTCTCCTTTGCCATCTTCATCACATCGACAACAGCTTCCTCCATGGATAAGAGAAGTTCATTAATTTGAAGGATCACAGATACAATGATGTCCAGCAAAGGTGAGTTAGACATTTTCTTTTAGAATTTACTACTTACTTCTTAAAAAGTACAACACACATACACAAATCTAAAATGTTCAGCTTGATAAAGTTTTACCAGAACACTCAAGTCATCACCACACAGATAAAGATATAAACATTAGTGGAACCTTAAGCCTCCTCTGAGATTCTTACAGTTATTCTGATGAAATTCTCCACTTTTCCGCTATTTTATTAAACATGTTGGTCATAATTATTTTTACTTCCTTGTCTGACTACTCAAATATGTCTGTCACCCCTAGGTCTAATGTATGTTTCTATTCATTTGTGTGTTTTTTTAGTCAATCCCATTTGTTTACATACTGCTTAATTTTTTTTTTTCATTGACTGTCAGGCATTATGTATAAAAAATTGTAAGGCTCTGACTAATGATATTTTCATTCACAGAGGATTTAATTCTTTTCCGGAAGGCAGATAGAATAATTTCAGGTCAACCTGGTTTGGCTAAGAGTGGATCCTAGACTTTGTTAGGCTTGATCTTTTCATAGTTTGTTCTTGCTCTCAGTAGAGTCATCTTGGGGGGGTCTCAACAGTATCTGGGCGCTTCAGTCATGTTGGACCTCAAACTTCAACCTCTATCTGTTCATCCTCTTTGGAAACTCCAAACCTGAACTTTTTCCAGTCCAGAGAGATTGTCCCTGTGCCCCGCTGTCACTTCCTGTTCCCCCTTCACTCCTTACACCATTGATGGGTAGAAGTAGAACATCCTAATAGGGGGGTAGGGGAGAGGGGAATGCAGGGCTTCTTTCTCCTCTCTCTCCAGAAATTTGGCCTCTCAATTCCTGTTTGCCTTCATTGTTCTTCTGTGGCTTTCAGCAGTTGGTTTAAATATTTTGTTCAGCCTTCATAAGGAGGGGAAAAGGGGAAAGTCTATCCCGTATGCCCTCAGCAGAATACCTCTTAGGCAGTCCCTGCCATTGGAACTTCAGTGAGTCAGTGACAAGGGCAAAGAGACCAACATATACAGTTACACCAACTTGGGCACATGGGACATCTGAGCCAAACTGAGACTCTGCCAGAAATAATAAGAGGAACTGGGATTCCCGACGATTTAAGTGACGGTGCTTCTCCTTAGAAGGACTACCACATGGGGCTCTCTACAGTCTCAGTCTCCAGACAAACCTGATAGGCACTTCTTTTCTGCTTTGATGCCATTAGTTTACAGGCTCCTCTGGATCTGTGCTCTGCCTGTGTGTGTGTGTGCCTGGCTTAGTTGTGTCCAATTCTTTGGGACCCCATGGACTGTAGCCTGCCAGGTTCCTCTGTCCATGAGATTTCGCAGGCAAGATCCTGGAGTGAGGTTGCCATTTCTTTCTCCAGGGGAATCTTCCCAACTCCAGAGATCGAACCCACCTCTCCTGCTTTGGCAGACAGATTCTTTACCACTGACCACCAGGGAAACCCACCTCTTCGTATCCCCTATCTAAACTATGTTTAAAATCTAGATAAGGGAGGTTCTACTATTAAATCATTTGATTTTAAATAGAATTTTCTTATGTGAAACATTAGAAATAACATAATAACATTAAAAATTGTGTTATGACACATTACAAAGCTAAAATAATAGACAATCTTCTCTTCAATACCCATAACTCCAGAAACTTAAAATTTTCTACAGGAAGTTTATATTATAGAAACCTACATAAATTATTTATAATTGGCTTGCTCATTTTTTAGAAAGTACTTTGGTTCCTGGACAAGATGGTAGAGCAGAAGAACCTTGTTCTCACCTCCTCTCACAAGTACACCAAAGTCACCACTAACTGTTGAACAGCTGTTGATAGAGACTGGAACCTACCAAAAAAGGTATTCCATATCCAAAGACATGAAGAAGAACCCACAGCAAGACCACAGGGATGCACTCTCGATATAATCAAATCCCATACCCCCCAGATAGGTGACCTACAAACTGGGGGATAATTATATTTCAGAAGTTCTCCCACAGGAGTAAGCTTTCTGAGTCCCACATCAGGTTCCCTAGCCTGAGGATCTGGCATTGGGAGGAAGACCCCTCAGAGCTTTTGGCCTTGAAGACCAAGAGTCTTGAATACAGTGTTCCACAGGACTGAAGGAGAGAGACTCACTCTTGGAGGGTGCACACGAGGTGTCATGGGCCCCGGGACCCAGGGCAAAAGCAACTGACTTAATAGGAGACTTTACAACTATCTGAAGAGATAATAGCTAAAAACAGCCAAGAACAGGAAGTGCGGGGAGTTCCATACAGGATTAACCCAGGGAGGGACATGCCAAGACACGTAATCAAACTCACAAAAATTAGAGATAAGGGGAAGATATTAAAAGCATAAGGGAAAAGCTATAAACAACATACAAAGGAATCCCTATAAGGTTACCAGCTGAGTTTTTAGCAGAAACTCTGCAGGCCAAAAGGGAGTGGCGGGAAATATTTAAAGTGATGAAAGGGAAAAAACTTACAACACCACTACTTGATCCAGCGAGGTTCTTGTTCAGGTTTCATGGGGAAATCAAAAACTATACTGAAAAGAAAAGCTAAGAGAATTCAGCATCATCAAACCAGTTAACGAATGCTAAAGGAACTTTTCTAGGTGGGGGAAAAAAGATCAAAACTAGAAACAAGAAAATTATGAAATGAGAAAGCTCATTATGAAATGAGTAAAGGCAAACATACAGTAAAGGTAGGAAATCACACACAAATATGTTTTCCAAGCCAGTAATTGTGAGAGGAGGAGTACAAATGCAGGATATTTGAAGTGCAGTTGAAATTGAGATCAGCAACTTAAAAACAATCATGTATATATGTGTGGGTTTTTTTTTTAATGTATAAAAACTGAATCATTTTGCTGTATGCTTGAAACCCAATGACATTGTTAAATCAACTAGACTTCAGAAAAATTACTTGGCCATTATACTGTGTTAGTGGCTCAGGCATATTTGACTCTTTGTAAACCCATGGACTATAGCCCACCAGGTTCCTCTGTCTGTGGAATTCTCCAGGCAAGAATACTAGAGTGGGTTGCCATTTCCTTCTCCAGAGGATCTTCCCGACCCCCGAACTGAACTCAGATCTCCAACATTGCAGGCAGAACCTTACCATCTGAGCCACTTGGCCACTATAGGATGTCTGGAAAATTACAGAAATGCATGAAGAAGAAAAAACTTAACTTCAATCTCACCATCCTGGGATTTTATTACCTTGTTAACTTTTGGAGAATACCCATATGATATTTTTTTCCTCTGTCTCTGTTTGCACACAATTAAAAGTTTTAACACTGGACATTTTATACATTTTCAAAACAAACTGTTTAAACCTTTACTGACTTTTTCCCTTTAAGATACAGAGAAAAATTATAGTACTAGGTTATCTGATTATTAGGGCTTTTTATTTAAATAAAAACTATAAAAGTGATAATTCCTTCATACTATTTTGACAGTGTTTTTCTCCATTTGAATCATATGACCACACATCCTGGGAGTGACCACACATCCTGGGAGTTTTAAAGAAAAAAGTAAAATAAAATTTTATGAGTCAGGTCACAATGAAAACAAACAAGGAACTCAAGGATAATATGTGGAGTTTCACACTGTCATGCTTACAACTTCACAGCAAACTTTTGAAATCAAACTGTGACATTTCCAGACTGAGACTCCAGAACTCTAAACCTTCCTCCTTCTGTTTTATTTCACCAACATATGCAGAATATTGGTGGTCTCATAAGAGAAACCTGAATAGAGAGAGGAAATAGCCAACATCAGGGAATATCCTAGAGAAAGAAAACCATGGTTTCCTTTCTACCAGAAAATGTAGCTGCCCAGCTGAGATTTGTCTTTGCTTGTGTAAACCATTTATTGGGGTGCAAAAAGAAAATATTAAAACTGTAGTTTCATTTCTTCATGAAAAAATATTTTCTCTATATATCTTATATGATACACATTAGTACAGTAGGATATATGCATACTTTATAAATTATTATGTATATTGGGATTAACTAAAATTTGTATATATTACACAAAAAGATATTCATAATAGATGTATACAAGTAAAAACATTTGGAGATCACTATCATCCTTCGAAAGCACTTTTTTACTGGTGTCTGAGCTTTTAAGTGTAGAAAATCATATCCTCACTTGAAAATACAGTTTAAAAACGGTATGTCTTTTACAACAGAACTAAGTTGAAGCTGAAACTCCAATCCTTTGGCCACCTGATGCGAAGAACTGACTCATTGGAAAAGACCATGATGCTGGGAAAGATTGAAGGCAGGAGGAGAAGGGGACGACAGAGGATGAGATGGTTGGATGGCATCACCGACTCATTGGACATAAGTTTGAGTAAACTCTGGGAGTTGGTGATGGATGGGGAGGCCTGGCGTGCTGCGGTTCATGGGGTTGCAAAGAGTCAGACACAACTGAGCAACTGAACTGAATTACTGAATGAAGTCTAAGGAAGAGAACTTCTTTTCCAGCCCCTTCCCCGTGCTAACGGAGGAGAGATTCACTCACTCATTCAGTGTATCGAATGCCACTCTTTGGAGAGCAGCATCCAGAGCACAGGGAAGGAAGCAGACAGGATTCAGCCATGATCCAGACGATAATCTGTCATTCAGGCAAAAGGGAGGTGGGAGCTCTTAGTTCAGATTAGGGGTGTTGGGAAGAAGGTTTCCAAGTGAGAGATTTCCATACGCAAGAGAGTGCCAGGCAGTCCTGGATGAGGAACTGAACAGAGCCATGCAAGCGCAGAAAGTGTTTGAGCTGTTGGAGAAAGTCAACAGTTCAAAGAGACGGGATCCCAGTGTACTCAGAGCTATAGAAAGGGCTGTAGACTGGACTGGAAAGGAGACCATAACAGTTCTTGGATATCGTGCTGAGTCTGAGCAAAAGCTTTGCAAAAATATTACTATTCCCATTTTTATATGCAGAGAAGCCTGATCACAAGGTGTGTATAGAATAGAACTGGCTTCCAATCTGATGTTCTTTTCACTTTTCATTTATAACTTCTAGCCATATAAAAAGAAAAACGCAACATCTCCTTGAGTCATGAGAATAAAAGCAAAAATAAACAAATGGGACCTAATTAAACTGCAAAGCTTTTGCACAGCAAAGGAAACCATAAACAAAATGAAAAGAAAATCACAGAATGGGAGAAGGTATTTGCAAACAAAGCAATTGACAAAGGATTAATCTCCAAAATATACAAACATCTCATGCAGCTCAATATAAAAAAAAAAAAAACCCAATCAAAAAATGGGCTATCTAAATAGACATTTCTCCAAAGAAGACATGCAGAGAGCCAAGAGGCACATGAAAATATGCTCAACATCACTAATTATTAGAGAAATGCAAATCAAAATTACAACCAGGGGTCACCTCACAACAGGTAAAATAGCCATCATCAAAAATTTTTCAAGCAATTACTAGAGATGGTGTAGAGAAAAGGGAACTCCCCTATATTGTTAGTGGAAATGTAAATTGGTACAGCCACGATGGAGAGCAGTATGGAGGTTCCTTACAAATCTAATCCAGCAATCCCACTCCTGAGCATATATCCAGAGGAAACCGTAATTCAAAAAGATTCATGCACCCAGTGTTTGTTGCAGAGCTGTTTACAGTAGACAGGACATGGAAGCGGCCTAAATGTCCATCAACAGAGGAATGGGTAAAGAATGGTACATATATACAGTGAAGTCTCAGTCATAAAAAAGAACATCATGATGCCATTTGCAGTAACACGGATGGACCGAGAGACTGTCATACTGAGCGAAGTCAGTCAGATAAAGACAAATATGATATCACTTACATGTGGAATCTAAAGAAATGGTACAAATGAACCTATTTACAATGTAGAAGTTGAGACACAGATGTAGAAAACAAAGTGTGGTAAGCAGGGGAAAAGGTGGGGCTAAATTGGGAGATTGGGATTGACACATATACATTACTATATATAGATTAGATAACTAATAAGAACCGGAAGCCCAGGGAACTTTTTTCAGTACTCTGTAATGACCTCTGTGGGAACAGAATCTTAAAAGAAGAGTGGATATGTGTGTGTATAACTGACTCACCTTGCTGTACAGCAGAAACCAGCCACATTATAAATGAACTATTTGTTGTTGTTTAGTTGCTAAGTCATGTCCAACTCTTGGCAACCCCAAAACTACAGCCCGCTAGGCTCCTCTGTATTTCAATTTTTAAAATGCAGTATAAAATGTTTTTCAGCATTGTTGCTTAATTGTCATGTGAGTTTAGAAGAGGTAAATCGAAACACCTATTAAGACTGAAGAGCCCTTTTGTCCTTTCTATTATCAGGCCTTTTAAATCATTATGTGTGAAAACTTGCTGCAGCGCTCACAAAGGCTGTCATTAAAGCATTAATGAAAGGGACTGAAATCTCTGTACTTCCATATCCCTATGTCTGATATAGTACCTGGGCCCTCGCAGGTACCTAATAAAGAAGGAAATAAAAACCAGTTTTTCTGTTTTCCTTTTAGAGTAAAGAAGTCCATTAAATTTTAGTTCAATCAAGGAAGTTGATTCCGGAAGGGCTCAGTCACTTCAGTCGTCTTTGACTCTTTGCAACCCCATGACTGTAGCCCACCAGGCTCCTCTGTCCATGGGATTCTCCAGGCAAGAGTACTGGAGTGGGTTGCCATTTCCTTCTCCAGGGGATCTTCCCACCCCAAGGATGGAACCCGCATCTCTTGCGTCTCCTGCATTGGCAGGTGGATTCTTTACCAGTGCGCCACCTGATTAGGGAATCATGCACACAGATACATTTGCAATCAATTTATGTCCCTTTACTGTGGATTTGGAATTTTCTTTATGAAAATTAGGGTTTTTGAATATCTAGTTGACAGCAACCTACTTACAGTAATGGATAGAACACAGTGATGGGAAGTATTACAGGAGTTAGATTTAGGTAAAATCTTGGTTCTACGCATCAGTTAACCATGGATAAGACTGTATTTCACCTTAGGTATTTTCTAGAAGTGTCATTTTTCTCCTCTGAGACATTGGAATATTAGTACTGTTCTGCGGGGTTGTTGGAAGGCTTAGAGGTATAAACTCTGTATTTAATATAAAGTCTGTCATGTAGGCACTGAATAAATTGTTGCTATTCCTGCTATTTTCTATTTTAATTTTTAAAAACTCAGTTATACTTCTTGACAAATAGTCATTTGTTGGATCGTATTCAAGCTTGTGAAATCTGTGAATCTGTTCTATAGACATATAATTTTTTCGACCTGTGTAAGTTTAAATACAGAACAATCCTGTTGGTCTGGATAACTTCGGCTCAGTTGTTTCCTGTCTGTGAAAATATCCCCGTTTGTTTAATGGCTTCCGTCAGAATGGGGTTAAGGCAACCTACAGAATAGTAGTAAAATTGGGTTTAAACAAATCTGTCTGTTTATACTTAATTCTACTTACTGATAGAATGAACAGTTTATTAGAAAATAATCAGCGTGTGGATCTCTTTTTTCTGCATTCGCTCCACCTTCACCACACAGACCCTCTTAATCTTCCAGTGATTCTTGTTGAGTTGAGTTCTTAACAGATAACAGTGAATTTTAAGCATAGTATTTACTGCACTCTTCATTCTCTGGGGAAACGGATTTGATGGGAACAGCAGATTTGGAGTTCTGACCTGGGGCGATGTAGAGAATTTACAGAAAAAATAAATAACTCGGCAGAGTAAACAGTATCTTTTGAGAACTTATCATTCCCTCTCCAGAAAAGGCTAGCAGAGTGATTCTTCTGCTATGTATCTTATTTTGTTGGAGACATAAATCTCAGTTATAAAATCAGTTGAGGACTCTGCAACTTTACAAAACACATGCTTGTGAGCTTCACAGAGTTCCTACAGATCAGGGCATCCAGCTCACTCCCATTCCCTCAGGAATGTTTCATTGGAGGCTTGAGACACGTGAGTTAATAGGGTTCATGATCTCCATTCTGGTTTTCCTCTTTGCAGGTCTCCTAAGAGGATTAATTTACGCATCCTATTTCAATAGAGACTTTCACACTAAAAATGTCAAATTATTACCCACATCATTTTTTGTCACTTATTAGTGAAGTCTCAATTGCCAAGTCCCCCTTTCATGTGAGAAGTTCACGTGAGAGATGAGTCCTGACTTTTCCACAGTCACCCCCACTGAAGCTCAGCAGCCGGGAAATTCTGTGTGCACACCTCAACCTGCAGCAGATGGTCCTGTCTCACCCTCCAGTCCTTCAGTAAAGACAAGTTTCATCCTGCTTGGTAAGTGAGTGTGTGTTAAATTCTAACAGTCTATAGTCTTTTTGCCTTTTTATCAGCCACATAAATTCCCCAAATTGTTTGCTTTTCTAGTCAAAAGCAATAAAAAATAAATTAATTAAAATGGAAACAACCCATATGGTAATGAGCTCTTATTTTGTGGCGCGAGTCCAGCGGTCTTTGCAGGGGGCGCCTTGTAGTTTGCTGGGCCTCGGCCAGTGCCTGCGGAGGACACACGGGGTGGGAGGACCCACAGCCTCTCCCTGCGGCAGTGGAGCTGAGCCGACAGCCCTCGGTCAAGGCCTGGGCCCTGCAGAACTCCACCTGAGAACCCTGATTTGGGCCCCTTCTCCAGTTGCACTCACTGACCTCTAAGAGGTTTCCCCTAACCTTTACAGGGTGATTGAGAGCAGATCCAGAGAAAGTAGAATGGCGATGGCCAGGCAGTGAGGGTGGGGGCAGTAGCTTGAAGGGAGAGTCATGGTTTAACGCACAGTTTCAGTGTCGCAAGATGAAGAGAGCTCTGGACGGTGCTGATAGTTGCACGACATTATGAATATGTTAATATCGCTGAACTTAAAATTACTTAAGATGGTAAATTTTATTTATGTGGATTTTACCATGATTTTGTAAAGTGGGGGCAAAAGAGTAAGTCCAGAGTTATCACCACACCTTCAAAGGAAACAGGCTCAGTGCCACCTCAGAGTGTGGGCTCAGATGCCATCTTGTTCATCCTCTTCCTAGTTCCCTCAGAGGGCAGCTCTTGGCCTCCAGCCACTGGACCCATCTCAGCAGGAGTCAGGGCCCGTAACCGCCTGTGGGGCCCTCTGTGCAGCTCACGTTTGAGCATTGGAGAGAAGGGCCCCAGGGTGGCTTGGTGGCCCCCAATCCCCACTGCTTCTCCCGGGCTTGGTGGCACAGGCTCGTTCGTCTCTGTGCCCAGGCCTCCGTCTACAGCATGATTTGGAGCTGCTCTCCCCTGGGGAACTTTCATTTTCGATGATTTTCTACTGAGGGAGAAGGTAAGAGCAGTGCTCTGCTGCTCTAAGAATTTGAGGCACCATCAGAATGGCCACCAGCAGAAAATCTACAAACAATAAATGCTGGAGAGTATGTGAAGCAAAGGGAACTCTCTTGCACTGTTGGTGGAAATGTAAATTGATACAGCCACCATGGAGAACAACAAGGAGATGCCTCAAAAAACTAGGAGCAAAACTACCACATGACCCATGAGGTGGGTCATACGGGGTCCTATACTCTCACTAGTGGGCATATACCCTGAGAAAATCATCAGTCCAAAAGACACATGTGCCCCAGTGTTCAGAGCAGCACTATCTACAATAGCCAGGACACGGAAACATCCCAGATGTTCACTGACAGGTGAATGGAAAAAGATGTGGTACGTATATACAGTGGAATATTACTCGGCCAGGAAAAGGAATGAGTCAGCTGCAGTGATGTGGATGAAACTAGAGGCTGTTGTTACACAGAGTGGAGTAAGAAAAACAAATGTTGTATATTAGTGCATACATAGGGAATCTAGAAAAATAGAACCAATGAACCTATTTGCAGGGCAAGAACAGAGAGGCAGACACAGAAAACAGACTTGTGGGCACAGCAGGGAAGGGAAAAGGTGGGGCAAACTGAGGGCAGCGCTGACATATACACCCTACTGTGTGTAAAGCAGCTGGTGGGAAGCTGCTTGGATGGCCAAGGGAGCTCAGCTCGGTGCTGACCTGTGATGACCTAGAGGGCTGGGGTCGGGGGTAGGGGCAGGAGGCAGACTCAAGAGGGAGGGGATATATATTTGTTTATAGCTGATTCATGTTATTATAGAGCAGAGACCAACACAACATCATAAAGCAATTACCCTCCAATTAAAAAATTTAAAGATTCAAGTATCCCAAACTTCAAAGTTTTCTACCCCATGACTTTTTCCTAATCCACCTCTCCTCACGAACTTGCCACAGGAGAGAGTGGCTCTGACCTAGCTGCAATCTCTCTGTCCCCTTTCCCATACCTTTCCATGGTTTCATATAATTTCGTACACTCTGCCGTCCTCCTCCTCTGCTTTACTTTTCCACCTTAGCACCCAGGACTGTCTGATCTACTGTGGTAGTTGAAAAACATATCTTATTATCCATCTGCTTTTTATAACATACACTGCATAATGTCAGATTGTCCATCTTTTTTGTTCATTCCTGTATCTCAGGCCCCTAGAATAGTGCCTGGTACAGATCACGTGCTCAGTGGTCATTTGTTGGATAAACGTGAATGAGGAACAGACTGAGAGCAGGTCCAGGGCCCCTGACTGCCATTCCTGACTATGCTCAGGGGAGGACACCCAGCTCATCTTTCCCAGGGGCCACAGGGTTCATCAGAGGGGCCCCCCAGACTCGCTGTGCCCCTGACAGCCTGAAATCTGGTGGATCCCCTTTTCATTGGTCACTGACCTGGTGGAGGGTACAATAGTGAAGGGGTTCTTTGTATGCATAAACTGAGTATCTCAAGCCTCACCCTTGTGTAGAGCCAAGGGAGATTATTCTGACACTGAAACATCAATCCAAGGTGCTCTCAACTCCCACCCCTGTAACTGCAGACCCTCGACACCTCTTCCTGTCTGTGTTTCTGACACGATCTTCCATGCAAACTTGGCCAAGGCACCTGCCCACCATCCTGCACTCCTGAGGAAGATCCTCATGATGCCAACTACCTGAACGACTTGGGAGTCTCCTCTCTGCAGCCCTGGAGCTTCTCTGTGGGCTCTAGCAGGGTGATGGAGAGGACTCTGTAATGACCTGCCTGCCAGTGCAGGAGACATAAGAGACCTGGGTTCAATCCTTGGGGCAGGAAAACTCCCTGGAGAAGGAAATGGCAACCCACTCCAGTATTGTTGCCTGGAAAATCCCTTGGACAGGGTTGCAAAGAGTCGGACATGGCTGAAGTGACTTAGCACGCACACACACACTGTTTCTGCTCAAAACTTCACTGGCCACAGCGCCTCTGGGGTCTGGTCTGCAAGTTTTACAGGCAACCCGCCAGGCTGGTGGGGAGTGGGGCAGAGGGCTTGTTCACCTTGCTTCTCCTTCCAGGTGCTCCCACAAAGTAATCCCCCTTGACTGCTGCACGCAACACAGATGGGTCTGTGCAAACAGATTTCAGGGGCTGGGCACCTGCAGCTGTCACCCATGGGCCAGAAGTTCCCAGCCTCTGAGCCAACAGGACCCCCCGTGTAGCTCCTCTTCTATTTCGAGGGTCCCCTAGGGCCGATCCACCCTCTGTTTCTGACTCAGGTTCATGCATGTGGATCAGGAGGCAAGTCTCAGCTCCCGCACCCCTGCTGGGAACACCATCCCAGTTCTTCTAGGGGGTTCTGGGAAAGCCTGCTGCAGCTTTCTGTGCACTAACCCATCTGTCTATCATCTATCTTTCTTTCTATCTTTCTTCCTTTCTTAACACACATGCTCACTGAACAAAGCAAAAAACCAGCACAGCCCTGATGGACTGACGGCCACTTGCCCTAAATTCAAAAATTAGTATCGTTCATATCACAGCTAAGAGCTACCTGGTAGAGAAAAATTTATATCATTCTGAAGTCATCCTCCTGTGATGTCTTCCTTTACTTCAAAATCCAAAATTATGCCCTTTTTATGTCCCTTCCATGCATGTAGCCCCCACCCCCTCCCTACACAACGTCTTGGTCAACTTGTGACACACTTAGGCCTTGGGTTTGAAAAAATATGGATTTTAACAAACTAATATGTAAATCCTTCAAAAGGGAATATGCTGTTTCCAGCATCTTTTAATGATCTGCTGCTGCTGCTGCTAAGTCGCTTCAGTCATGTCCGACTCTGTGCGACCCCAGAGATGGCAGTCCACCAGGCTCCCCCGTCCCTGGGATTCTCCAGTCAAGAACACTGGAGTGGGCTGCCATTTCCTTCTCCAATGCATGAAAGTGAAAAGTGAAAGTGAAGTTGCTCAGTCGTGTCTGACTCTTAGCGACCCGGTGGACTGTAGCCCACCAGGCTCCTCCACCATGGGATTCTCTAGGCAAGAGTGCTGAGTGGGTGATCTGGCTGTAGCTAAAAGATGCCTATTGAATGTCAGCAGTGAGACTAGCAGATGTTATTGTCTGAAGCGACTAAAGGTTGGTACCCACCTCTGAACGGTGAAGGACAGTGGTCCTCAAGTTATAAATAAATCCCCAGCAGTGAGCTCCACGTGGCTGCTCCTGAGGCCACGAGGCCTCTCCCAGACCACACGTCTCTCTGCCGGTGTCGACGTGCCCTGGGCTTACTCAGTCTCCTGTTACTTTGCACACGTGCCCTACTTTGCTTTAGGACAAACAAGTTTGCAGAAGCTCCCAACTTATGCTTCTCTTTAAAAATGACTCAAAGCTGAAAAAACAGTGAGGATCAACTGTTCTCAGAGGAGGAAAAAAAATGTGGAGGGCTTGTCAGTGCTGGGAAAAGCAGCACTAAACTTTGACCTGGAAGTATATACTATCTTTCTCCAAAGACTGTTTTTAAAAGCCCCCCAGCTAGTTCTCACATAGCAACAAGGCAGTCTGCCCAAGTGGGGCAGTGCACCGCCTCTAAATCTCCGATCCAGGAACCTGCAGGCCTCAGGCCAGTTCTTTGCTAGATAGTGGCCTTGTGTGCTGTCTTCCAGGCTCCGTTCAAAGTCCACAATTTTTATAAATAAACGTTTCTTGTGGAAAGGGTATTTTAAGGTTGCTGTTCTGAGAGCCTGTTTTTCCAGAAAATGTGAACTGTTTTTATTATCAAATGTCTTTTAGCCTTGTGATCTGAAACAAAGTATCACAAAGGTCTGAATGTCATAAACTTGAGAAAAATTAAAAAAAAAAAACAACCTGCCTACGCCAGCATTTTAATACGTGAAGATGTCAATTTATAATTAAGGCTCAAATTTTCAATCGCCTAAGTGGCTGACACTGATTCCACTTGGAATCACTGTTGATTTATTTATCCTGGAATAAGTGCAATGCCATTATGTCTTGGTGACAACAGAAATAAGCTTTGGCCAGGTCTGTACAAGTTTGGGGATGAAGAAAATAGGTTTTGAAAGGCAATGGGCATTGCTGATTATAGATTTTTATTAGGAACAGATGTGGGGCCCTGGTTTTCAGCAGGAGACAAACTGTTATTGAAACAAGCAGCTGACTAAGAACCATATAATATCTTCTTTTTTAGGACAGAAAAATAGTAACAAATTGAATTCAGAATCTTTTTCTTCAAGGGGTCGCCTAACCATCAGAAACAAACTTTAAGATACTTATTTATGCACATGTTGAACAGCCCACAACAAACACTGGGGGTGGGGGGAGCTGTTTGTGATAAGCAATCTCCAGGCTGAGAAAGAGGTTTAGAAAGAAATTATACAGGACTTCTTTTACCACTGTGCTTCAGATTGCTAACCATAACCTAGAGTCTGTCACACACAGTGAAGTCAGAAAGAGAAAAAATATATCATATATTAATGTATATATGTGGAATCTAGAAAAATGGTACAGATGAACCTATTAGCAAGGCAGCAATAGAGACACAGATATCTGGACACACTGGGGAAGGGGAAGGTGGGATGAATTGCGAGTGTAGCATTGATGGATATTCACTACCATGTATAAAACAGATAGCTAGTGGGAACCTTAGAGCTCAACATTCAGCAAACTAAGATCATGGCATCCGGTCCCATCACTTCATGGGAAATAAACAGAGAAACAGTGGCTAACTTTATTTTTTAGGGCTCCAAAATCACTGCAGATGGTGACTGCAGCCAGGAAATTAAAAGACGCTTACTCCTTGGAAAGTTATGACCAACCTAGACAGCATATTCAAAAGCAGAGACATTACTTTGCCGACTAAGGTCCATCTAGTCAAGGCTATGGTTTTTCCAATGGTCATGTATGGATGTGAGAGTTGGACTATAAAGAAGACTGAGTGCCGAAGAATTGATGCTTTGAACTGTGGTGTTGGAGAAGACTCTTGAGAGTCCCTTGGACTGCAAGGAGATCCAATAAGTCCATCCTAAAGGAGACCAGTCCTGGGTGTTCATTGGAGGATTGATGCTGAAGCTGAAACTCCAATACTTTGGCCACCTCATGCGAAGAGCTGACTCATTGGAAAAGACCCTGATGCTGGGAAAGATTGAGGACAGGAGAAGGGGACAACAGAGGATGAGATGGTTGGATGGCATCACCAACTCAATGGACATGAGTTTGGGTAAACTCTGGGAGTTGGTGATGGACAAGGAGGCCTGGCGTGCTGCAATTCATGGGGTCGCAAAGAGTCGGACACAACTGAGTGACTGAACTGAACTGAAGTGGGAACCCGCTATCTAGTGCAGGGAGCTCAGCTCGGTGCTCTGTGATGACCTAGAGAGATGGGATGGTGGGTGGGTGGGAAGGAGATCCCAGAGGGAGAGGATACATATATGTATGTGTGTGTGTATGTATCCCACACACACACACACACACACACATCCACACACACGTCTAGCTGATTCATGTTGTTGTACAGCAGAAACTAATACAGCATTGTAAAGGAATTATACTGTAATTTAAAAAAACATAATTGTAAAGAATTTGTTTTCAATTGCGTCAGATTACTTCACTCTAAATTTTGTTCATGGCTGCCCCATTTAACAGTTTCATCCTCTTAGTATGGAGCAGTACCAATGCTAAGTTACATACTGTATGATGAGTTGGTGTATTACAGGCCTATTTCCCTCCCCCTCTAAGGACAGAGTGAGCATTTTGGATTACTTGCTGCCCAGTTTGAGGCTGTGTCAGCTAAGGCGTCTGTCGATGTTACAGATGATTTCCATCTGTCTCTGCCATCCTCTTTTGTCCCCAGTCATTTATTGAGACATCCCCCCCACTTCATTTCATTTAATAACACTTCCCAGAAATTTCAGATGATGCCTCCAGTCATATGCCATTGGCCAGCACTTATTCACATGTCCACACTTAGTTTCAAAAGGAGTCTGGGAAATGGAGAATGATCCTGAGTGGGCCATGTGCCAAGTTAAAGAATCAGGGTTCGACTTTATAAAAGTGAGGCAGGCTGGGACCCGGGACCTTTGCTGCAATGCTTGCTCCTGGACAGATGTCTCTTTGAACAGCAACAGTAACTGTGTGCCTGTGCAGTTGGGGCACATTCTACAAAAAACCCACAACGTACAAGTGCCATTTCTGAAGAGCCAGGAGCAAGAACGAAGGGTCGGGAGCAAAAAGCAGGGTACTGCACATGCCCCCTGCACACAATGCCACCAAAGCAGTGGGCAAACCACCGAAGCTACCCCTCAGGCCTGACTCCTGGACACGCCCCTACCCTCACCCCATATAAGGAACCAGGGTGCCCTGCCTTGGTGAATGAGCAAGTGAGGGAACCTGTTGTTCGTTCTCACTCCCTGCTTCTGCAGCAGAAGCCCCAAGAAAACCTTGCCTGAATTTCCTGTCTGGCCTCCAATCAATTTCTATTGATTAAGGAGGCCAAGAACCCTGGTGGGTAACAGAAGGGGAAATGGATACAGGGATTAACTAGTAGGCTGTACCAATGACTTGTACCAATTTACACTATCATCAAGGTATGAGAGTTCCTTTTCCTCCATAGTGTGCATTAAAATTTGGTATTGTCAGACACTTTTTGTCAATCTGATAGACACTCATTTATTTTTTTTAAACTTTTTATATTCATATAATACCACCATTGCCTTCCCCTCCCAGACAACCAATCTGTTTGCGTGCTCAGATGCTCATTCATGTCCAGCTCTTTGCAACTCCATTGGCTGTAGCCTGCCAGGCTCCTCCATCTATAGGGTTTCCCAGGCAAGAATACTGCAGTGAGTTGCCATTTCCTCCTCCAGGGGATCTTCCTGACCCAGGGATTGAACCCGTGTCTCTTATGTCTTCTGCACTGGCAGGTGGATTTTTGCCATTAGCGCCACCTGAGAAGCCCCTAATATATTTAATATATATTCATATTATACAAGACAGGCAGTATTTGGTATGCTATACAGCCCATGGGATTCTCCAGGCCAGGATACTGGAGTGGACAGCACTGTTCCCTTCTCCAGGGACTCTTCTCAACCCAGGTCTCCCCTGAGCCACCAGGGAAGCCCAACTGGTACGCACCTATTTTGAATTCTTTAGTTTATAAAATGGGTGCATTCCTTTTCCTATTTGGAACCAGTCTGTTGTTCCATGTCCAGTTCTAACTGTTGCTTCCTGACCTGCATACAGATTTCTCAAGAGGCAGGTTAGGTGGTCTGGTATTCCCATCTCTTTCAGAATTTTCCACAGTTTCTTGTGATCCACACAGTCAAAGGCTTTGGCATAGTCAATAAAGCAGAAATAGATGTTTTTCTGGAACTCTCTTGCTTTTTCCATGATCCAGCGGATGTTGGCAATTTGATCTCTGGTTCCTCTGCCTTTTCTAAAACCAGCTTGAATATCAGGGAGTTCACGGTTCACATATTGCTGAAGTNTGGAAGAAACACAAGCTGGAATCAAGATTGCCGGGAGAAATATCAATAACCTCAGATATGCAGATGACACCACCCTTATGGCAGAAAGTGAAGAGGAGCTAAAAAGCCTCTTGATGAAAGTGAAAGAGGAGAGTGAAAAAGTTGGCTTAAAGCTCAACATTCAGAAAATGAAGATCATGGCATCTGGTCCCATCACTTCATGGGAAATAGATGGGGAAACAGTAGAAACAGTGTCAGACTTTATTTTGGGGGCTCCAAAATCATTGCAGATGGTGACTGCAGCCATGAAATTAAAAGACACTTACTCCTTGGAAGAAAAGTTATGACCAACCTAGATAGCATATTCAAAAGCAGAGACATTACTTTGCCGACTAAGGTACATCTAGTCAAGGCTATGGTTTTTTCCTGTGGTCATGTATTGATGTGAGAGTTGGACTGTGAAGAAGGCTGAGTGCCGAAGAATTGGTGCTTTTGAACTGTGGTGTTGGAGAAGACTCTGGAGAGTCCCTTGGACTGCAAGGAGATCCAACCAGTCCATTCTGAAGGAGATCAGCCCTGGGATTTCTTTGGAAGGAATGATGCTAAAGCTGAAGCTCCAGTACCTCAGCCACCTCATGCGAAGAGTTGACTCATTGGAAAAGACTCTGATGCTGGGAGGGATTGGGGGCAGTAGAAGGGGACGACCGAGGATGAGATGGCTGGATGGCATCACTGACTCAATGGACGTGAGTCTGAGTGAACTTCGGGAGTTGGTGATGGACAGGGAGGCCTGGCGTGCTGCGATTCATGGGGTCGCAAAGAGTCGGACACGACTGAGCGACTGAACTGAACTGAAATGTCTTTTTTCACCAAGCACTGTGTTTTCAAGGTCTTGCTATGGGCACAGCTGTTCTGCTGCTTCTGCATCATATCCTGTGATTTTCACCCATACATCTTACTTGTCCATCCTCTCGCTGATGGACACTCAGGTTGTCTCTAATTCTCCGACATCACTTACGGCCTTCCAAGAAACTGAGGTTCAGGGCTTTCCTAGTGGCTCCGTGGTAAAGAGTGCCTGCCAATGCAGGAGACCTGGTTTGATCCCTGATCCAGGAGGATGCTACATGTCACAGAGCAGCTGAGCCTGTGCGCCACAACTATTGAGCCTGCACGCTAGAGCCTGGGAGCCCCAACTACTGCAGCCCGCACGCCCACAGCTCGTGCTCTGCAGTAAGAGGAGCCGCCACAATGAGAAGCCTGCCCACCACAACTGGAGAGAAGCCCCCACTCGCCACAACTAGAGAAAAGCCTATGCGACAACGAAGACCCAGTGCAGCCAAACAGAAATAAATAAAAGCATGAAAAAGAAAACTGAGGTTCAGAGAAGTTAAAAAAAAGTTAGTCCCAAGTCCACAAAAACAGACATGTGGCTAACTGGTACATAATAGAGAGCCCAGGAATAAACTCACACATCTACAGTCAATCTTCAACAAAGGAGGCAAGAATATACAGTGGGGAAAAGACAGTCTCTTAAGCAAGTGGTGTTGGGAAAGTTGGACAGCCACATGTAAATCAATGAAATTAGAACTCACTCTCACACCCTACACAAAAATAAACTCAAAATGGCTTAAGCACTTAAATATATAAGACTTGATACCATAAAACTCCTGGAAGAGAACATAGGCAAAACATTCGCTGACATAAATCACACCAGGGTTTTCTTAGGTCTCCCATGGCAACAGAAATAAGAGCAAAAAATAAATAAATGGGACCTAATCAAACTTACAAGCTTTTGCACAACGAAGGAAACCATAAGCAAAATGAAAAGACAACCTACAGACTGGGAGAAAATACTTGCAAATGATGCAACCAACACAGGCTTAAATTCAAAAATATCCAAACAGCTCAATAAAAAAACAATAAAAAAATGGACATTAGACCTAAACAGACATTTCTCCAAAGAAGACATAGAGATGGGCAACAGGGGCGTGAAAAGATAGTAGAGTATAAAAACTACAGTGAAGTGTCACCTCGCACCAACCAGAACAGCCATTATTAGTAAGTCTACAAATAACAAATGCTGGAGAGGGTGTGGAGAAAAGGGAATCCTCATATAGATAGGTAGGAATGTAAACTGGTGCAGCCACTATGGAGGACAGCATGGAAGTTCCTCAAAAAACTAAACACAGAGCTACCTTCTGAGCCAGCAATCCCACTCCTGGGCATATACCTGGACAAAACTATAATCCAAAATGATACAAGCTCCCAAATGTTCACAGCGACACTATTTAGACTAGAATGTCCATCCTCCGATGAATGGATAAAGATGTGGTGTCTATACACACACACAATCGAATACTACTCAGCCATAAAAAGGATGAAACTTGCCCATTTGCAGCAACATGGATACAACTAGAGATTATCATACTAAGTGAAATAAATCAGAAAGAGAAAGACAAATATATGCTATTCCTTATATGTGGAATCTGAAATATGACACAAATGAACGTTATCTACAAAAGAGAAACAAACGCACAGATATAGAGAACAGATTTGTAGTGCCAGGGTGGGGGAGGGATATACTGAGAGTTTGGGATTAGCAGATGCAAACTAGGATATATAGGATAAATAAACAACAGGATCCTACTGTGTAGCACGAGGAACTATATTCAATATCCTGTAATGACCCATAATGGAGAAGAATATGAAAAGGAATGAAAAAATTTTTTGATTAAAAAAATGCCCCAAGTTCCATAGCTAATGTACCCTACTGTCATTGGTGAATGGGCTCTAGAAAGAAAGGGTGCTAGAGAAATCCACTTGTCAGCAGAAAAGCTAAGTGTCTGGTGTGATTTCAGAGATTCCAGGTAAGTTTTCCTGCTCCAAAATCTTTCTTCCGATCAGCTCCAGTGATGCCTCAAAGTTAAAAGCAGAGATTCTTTTCTTTGACTTAATGCTCTCTCTCTGATTAGAATCCTAATAGACTGTAAATCTCATTGGTTATTTATGCCTTGTGATTAACTTAGTTTTCAGCCCTTTTTTGGAGGTAAAAGATTAGGTAAGCCACATAGTTATTGAGGGCTTAAAGGGCACTGTATCAGTGGGGACTGTATTCAGCTATGAATGTGTGTGTTAGTCCTCAGTCCTGTCTGATTCTTTGTTATCCCTTGGGCTGTAGCCTGCCAGGCTCCTCTGTCCATGGAATTCTCTCGGCAAGAATACTGGAGTGGGTAACCCATTACCTTCTCCAGGGGATCTTCCTGACTCAGAGATCAAACTGGAGTTCTCCTGCCTTGCAGGCAGATTCTTTACTGTCTAAACCACCAGGAAAGCCCTATAGCTATTGAGGGGTTAAAGGGCAGTGTATCAGTTGAGACTGTGTTCAGCTATGAATATATTAATGTAAAAACAGTGGCTTCAAGCAAAACGAATACAGTATTGTAAAGCAAAACAAACTAAAAAAATTAAAATTAATTTAAAAAAAATAAAAAAAATAAAAACAGTGGCTTCAACAGATGGGAGTTCCAAGTGGTTCTCACAGCCTGATCGCTGACCAGTGGAATGAGCATCACCTGGGAACTTGGTCCAAGTCCTACGCCAGAACTCTGAGGGAGGGCCCCAGAAACCTGTGTTTTAATGAGCCCTCCAGGTGATGAAGATACCCACTGGAGTATGGGGACCACAGGGGTTATTCTAACTGGAAGCCCAGGGTTGAAGCAGTTGGGGCTGGTACTCTGACTTAGCAATGCTGAGGATGCCAGCTGCTTCTCTCCCCCTGCTCTGACACATTCAGCATACGGTTCTCATCGTCGTGGGAGCAAGATGTACTCTAGATCAGGGGGCCCTAAACCCCAGGCCATGAACTGTCAGGAACCGGGCCACACAGCAGGAGGTGATTGGCAGGGGCAACTGAAACCATCCACCTGCACTAGCCCCCCACACCCCCCAAATCCAGGCCATGGAAAAACTCTTCCACAAAACTGGTCCCTGGTGCCAGAAGGTTGGAGACCACTGTTCTCAATGCCACATCTGCACACCAGGTAGCAAAAATGGGCAAATCCACAATGAGTGGGTCTCGCATCTTTCCCAGACAGTCTCTGCTCATGTGTCCGTTGACAGTAAACATCAGGGCCGTGCTGGGATGCTAGAGTCTGGCTGTCAGTGAGTATGTGTTAACTGTGCACACCGCCATTGTCCCCTTATCCCGAAGAGGTCAGTAAGAGGGACGGCAGGGGTGGAAGCGTGGATGCTGTATGCAGGGAACTCGGTGGTCTCTGCTACTTGCACTTAAAAGCAGAGACGGGAGAAGCCAAAGTAGAGCAGTAAGGGGTCAAGAAGTCCTTAACCTGCATCTGTCACAATTGTTCTGGAGGCTGGCTTAACCTGGAGAGAAGAGGTCACCACTCTTGACAGGCTGGTACACTGCAGGGAGACGGCTATTTCACCTGGCAGGAACAACAGGCATTTAGATTTGTGGCCAGCGGTCCCCTCTTGTCCTCAGAGATCAGGAGACATTCTATCCTTTACAGTGACTAAACCCGAAACACTAGCTCCAGCACCAAGCAGGGCCTCCTGTGCAGCAAAAACCACAGAAGTGATTAGTAGTGGGACAGGAACAGATTAAGGAAGGCTTGTTTTGATGAGTTTGTTTACATGAGCTCCCCGCAGCCCAGGAGAAGAGATGATCATTTATTTTTGCCTCTCGGCCTTGAGCCTGCTTTTTTTTTTTATTTCTTCCCCTGAGTTTATCTCTGCCTGTTGACTTAACTCTCCAGCTCAGGGAGTTCTTCATGTACTTCCTAGGTGTGCTTGGGAACAGGGACCCTGATCGGAAAGAAAGTAAATATCTTTATCTTAGTCTTCCAAGGGCCATCGTTTGCAAAAGGAAAACCTAGAGCTGTCATGCCTTCAGCCTGGGGAGGTTATGAAACACGGGGGAGATGCTTTACCCAGGGGTCCTCGGGCAGGATGGTGCTTCCTCCAGCCTCTGCCTGGGAGGGGCGGGGCCACTGCTGCTCACTGGAGACCTTTCATGTCTCCCTGCTCCTGGGAGTGGGCTGTGCCCATCAACACTACAGGTGGGTCCCGTGCAAGTGCCAAACGAGCAGCTGCACAGCCCAGGGACTTTGAGCTGTTTGCAGCTCTCCTCTCTTTGTATCCCTGCCAGCTCGCACACACCTGGATTTCACCAGCTGCCTGCCCACTGCAGCCCCCTTTCCCCCCTGTGACCTAATCCTCACGACACCTGCTCCTCTCCAGAGCAGCGAGTCTCATCCCCACCTTGCCTCAATAAGGCCTGGGGAGTTTTGAACAAGACCTACGCGTTTCATGCCTGGAACAGTCAACTCCCACTCATTTCATGGCAAATTAGGAGGGATTAAGGTTTACTGTGAAGAAAAGCTGGAGCTGACAATTAATCAGCTTGGTCATCTGGGGATCAAATTAAATTGGACCTGAGACCTTGGCTTTAAAATGGAATCAAATTCTTTCTTTGGCATGATGCATGTTTTGGATCA
The DNA here is from genome assembly GCA_006408695.1 of Aepyceros melampus. Taxonomy (NCBI): domain Eukaryota; kingdom Metazoa; phylum Chordata; class Mammalia; order Artiodactyla; family Bovidae; genus Aepyceros; species Aepyceros melampus. The sequence goes on from SJXQ01001313.1 coordinate 138,374, forward strand.
TGGTAACAAAACACAGAACTGTCACCATCTTCCTTCGTTGCCTATAGATTTTGGTTTAGCAGTTTTAAAACACAGCAAGGGGTGAGGCAAGTACTGCAGTTTGGGTTTTTGAAGCGAATGTGGGCCTTCAATTCAGCAAAGTTATTTTGTCTTTCTTCTGTCTAAGAAGTCTCTCGAGTGCTGGGGCCAATAAGTGATTTTGACCTCCGTGTCTTCACATAGGTCAAAATCCAGTAAAAGATATTGAAGTGCTATTAATATAAATTTGACTATGGAGCACTAGAAATATTAAAAGCTATAGAAACTACCAATTCTGATTGTGGACTGGCAGTGGAGTTACAGAGGAGGTGACATTTGAGCTGAAAGATGAGTGGTAGTTTTATACTTCCTTCGAGCAGACTCTGGGAAGTGGCCTGCAGTCAGGACATTTTAATTATGTCTGACATTGTTTTTGTACCATTACTGCTCCTAACATTCAGGGCATGACTATAGTCCAAGACTAAAAGAGGTAATCACCTTTGGAAACTGCCAACAAACATGAATAACTCTTCTGGGGCCAGCTTTTCTCGAGGAAGTAATAAAATGTACCCTTGTGGCCAATGACAGCATGAACGTCTCTTTCGGGCTCCCTCACTGCCTTGTGACTTTGAACAGGAAACATATCAATTCATTGCTCTTACAAATGTGGTTCTTTACGAGGGTTTGACCTAATCAACAAATGAGTTGTAAGTACTCCCCCTATGTGGTTGGTACTATTCACTGCCACTTCTCTGAGTCACAGAAGCACAGGAAAGATGAAAAATAGGGAACTGAAAGCACGCTAATGGCAATATAAGTAAAGCGACAGCCGTGTTATTCTAAGACAGAGTATTGTTTTCTGAAGTGGCCACGAAATGTTTTATAGTTTGTAAAGGTTTAGAATTCTAACTTTTCTAGTGACTCTTAGCATGCACCCTAGAGCTCTCTCTTGGTTAGAGATCATTCACCATGGTACACTGATGGGCATCACCAGTATTTCTGGTCCTCTTTTTGGGAACACAAAAGGCTGCGTTTCTCTAGCCTCTTGAGTTTAGGCATGGCCATAGGTTTTACCAATGCAAAGTGAGCAGACATGGTATTTCCTATCTGAGTCAAAGCATCTAGCCACCAGTCCTCAGTTACAGGACCCTCTCCTCTGGCCTCAGTGTCATGGAAGCCTACTTCCATAAGCAGGTGTCTTGCTAAACCATTGAAGAAGGATAGTAAACCTGAAGAGTCACACAGACCTGCAGCAGCCTTCGCCTAAGTGGGGAAAGGCAGTCAATGTGACGCCCCAAGTTCTTTCCTTTATCCCTGCTGCCTCCCAGGATGCTTATCTAAATAAGTCCCTCCTGACTGAACTATTTTATCCATATTTACATAAATCCAAAGTCCATATGGACCAAGTAATTAGCTTCCCTCTTTTTAATGGTCTCTAGGCTCAATCTCACTTGAATTCTGAATCAAGTGCCTGATGAGGTCAGTTGTCAAAGAAACCAGAGAGGAGAATGTAGACATAATGAAGCAAGCTGTCCCAAATTCTAGAAAAAGCAAACCAAGTAATTGGCCAATGGAGTCACCATTATGTTTGATAACAATCAGTTCAGTTCAGTCGCTCAGTCGTGTCCGACTCTTTGCGACCCCATGAATCGCAGCACGCCAGGCCTCCCTGTCCATCACCAACTCCCAGAGTCACTCAGACTCACGTCCATTGAGTCCATGATGCCATCCAGCCATCTCATCCTTGGTCGTCCCCTTCTTCTCCTGCCCCCAGTCCCTCCCAGCATCAGGGTCTTTTCCAATATTTTTATGAAATATGCAGATTAAACAAGAAACCCAGAACTTAAAAGCTCTAAAAATGTTGTCCACTCTTTTTTCTTTTTCTAGAAAAGGTGACTATAATCCAACCAATGCATGTGTAAACAGTCCTCTAATGTCAGTTATCTCCAGTAAAGTTTTCACAATTTCAAGTAGTAATTTGTTTTCCTAGTACCCCTGAATATAGATAAGCTCCCCAGCTTCTAACCTTACAGTCCAGCACTGAGCTGTACACAGGACAGAGTGAGGCTTTATGAGTGAAGGGACCATGACAATCTTATTAACTGGTGGATTGCAGTGCCTTAGTTTGATGCCCAGTAGGTAATAAACTATTAGACACATTTGGAAAACAAATAGACAAACACAAACATCCTATGCCCACTGACAAAGATGACAAAATAAACACAGAAATAAGAATGTGGTTTTACCTACCAAAATGAAAGTTTTGTTTAGCCAATGACATGTAGGACTATCACTTAAGATCTGTTTATGCAATCATAACTAAGTTACATAGGTTTACTTGAAGTCTAAGTTCAAAAATGGAAAATAACCCCTTCCCTGTTATATTTCAGCTGAAAACCTTAGATTTTTCTGTTTCATGCATATTAATTTAATATTAAAAATAATTCTATTACTATTCTGAATATATCTTGATATGCTTTTGAACTGTGATGCTGGAGAAGACTCTTGAGAGTCCCTTGGACAGTCAGGAGATCAAACCAGTGACTCCTAAAGTAAATCAATCCTGAATATTCATTGGAAGGACTGAAGCTGAAGCTCCAATACTTTGGCTGCCTGATGCAAAGAGCCAACTTATTGGAAAAGAACCTGATGCTGGGAAACACTGAGGGCAGGAAGAGAAGAAGGAAACAGAGGATGAGATGGTTGGATGGCATACTGACTCAATGGACATGAGTCTGAGCAAACTCCAGGAGATAGTGAAGAACAGGGAAGCCTGGTGTGCTGCAGTCCATGGGGTCAAGATGCTGGAGAAGACTCTTGAGAGTCCCTTGGACAGTCAGGAGATCAAACCAGTGACTCCTAAAGTAAATCAATCCTGAATATTCATTGGAAGGACTGAAGCTGAAGCTCCAATACTTTGGCTGCCTGATGCAAAGAGCCAACTTATTGGAAAAGAACCTGATGCTGGGAAACACTGAGGGCAGGAAGAGAAGAAGGAAACAGAGGATGAGATGGTTGGATGGCATCACTGACTCAATGGACATGAGTCTGAGCAAACTCCAGGAGATAGTGAAGAACAGGGAAGCCTGGTGTGCTGCAGTCCATGGGGTCAAAAAGAGTCAGACACGACTTAACGACTGAAAAACAACAATACCTTGGAAAAAGACAAAATGAAAATCGGGGACTTTTGAGTTGGTGGGGTGCACTTCCAGTGACCCTAAAGTGGCCAGCATGGAAGTCTGACTGACAAAAAGGAGTCAGTGGAATCTGCAAGGGGCTGTGGAGAGGATTGTGCAGAAGCAGTGAAAAGTGGATGCCTGGTTATAGATAAAGCAAGTTCTCATTCCACAATATTCTCTTCTTCTGCTGGGGTAAACCATAATTTGTATCATAACACCTGGAGGACTGCTATGAAAGTTCTGATTTTTTCCATTAGTTTTTCATTTAAATAAAAGATCCTGGGAAAAATCCAGTATTGGGAAATGGGAACAAGTGGTGGAATAAAAAGATGTGCGCTCACGTCTTCTTAAAAAAACATCAAAATCACAACTAACTGCTAAACAACCATCAACAAAAAAACACTGCAAGCTACCAAAAAAGATAACCAGTACCTAAAGACAAAGCAGGAGCCACAATGAGATGGAAGGAGGGGCCAGCTGCAATAAAATTAAATCCCATACTTGCTAGGTGAAGTGAAGCGAAAGTCACTCAGTCGTGCCCAACTCTTTGTGACCCCATGGATTATACAGTCCATGGAATTCTCCAGGCCGGAATACTGGAGTGGGTAGCCTATCCCTCCTCCAGCAGATCTTCCTGACCTGGAATTGAACCAGGGTCTCCTGCATTGCAGGCAGATTCTTTACCAACTGAGCTATCACCTTCTAAGGTGGGTGACCCAAAAACTGGGAAATAATTGTATCACAGAAGATTAAGCCCAGAAGAGAGTGGCAGGATATATTTAAAGTGATGAAAGAGGAAAAGTTACAACCAAGACTACTCTATGAAACAAGGATATCATTCAGATTCAGTGGAGAAATCAAAACCTTTACAGATAAGCAAAAAGCTAAGAGAAATCAGCACCAACAAATCAGCTTAACAATGAATGCTAAAGAACGTCTCCAGGTAGGAAACACAAGAGGAAAGAAAAGACCTACAAAAACAAACCCAAAACAATTAAGAAAATGGTAATAGGAATATACATATCAATAATTACCTTAAATATAAATGAATTAAATGCTCTATCTAAAAGACACAGACTGGCTGAATGTATATATAAGATGCATATATATGCTGTCTTTGCAAGAGACCCATTTCAGACCTAGGGGCACATACAGACTGAAAATGAGGGAATAGATAAAGATATTCCATACAATGGAAATCAAAAGAAAGGTGGAGTAGTAATACTCACATCAGACAAAATAAACTTTAAAATAAAGACTGTTACAAGAGACAAGGAAGGGTGAATCCAAGAAGAAGATAAAATAATTTTAAATATGCACCCAGTGAAAGAGCACCTCAATACAGAAGGCAAATGCTAAGGGCCATCAAGGAGGAAATTGACAGTAACACAATAATAGTGGGGCACTTTAACACTCAACTTCCATCAATGGATGAATCATCCATACCGAAGATTAATACGGAAACACAAGCTTTAAATAACACACTAGACCAAATTGACTTAATTGATGTTTATAGGACATTCCATCCAAAAGCAGCAGAATATACTTTCTTCTCAAGTGCACATGGGAACATTCTCCAGGATAGATCACATCTTGGGTCACAAATGAATCCTGGTAAATTAAAAACTTAATTCATATCAAGCCTCTTTTCTGACTACAATGCTATGAGATTAGAAATCAATAACAGGAAAACAACTGTAAACACACACACACACAGAGGCTAAACAATATGCTATTTAATAACCAAGAGATCACTGAAGAAATCAAAGAGAGAAAAAAAAATCTATAGAAATAGATGACAACTAAAACACAATGGTCCAAAGCCTATGGGATACAAGAAAAGAAGCTGTAAGAGGGAGTTTATAGCAATCCAATCCTACCTCAAGAAATAAGAAACATCTCAAATAAACACCCTAATCTTACACCTAAAGCAGCTAGAGAAAGAACAACAAAAAAACCCAAAGTTAATAGAAGGAAAGAAATCATAAAAATCAGAGCAGAAATAAATGAAATAGAAATGAGGAAAACAATAGCAAAAATCGATGAAACTAGAAGCTGGTTGAGAACATAAGCAAAATGATAAACATTTAGAAAGTTTATCAAGAAAAAAAATGGCTCATCAAGAAAAAAAAAGGCAGGGAGACAACATAAATCAATAAAGTTAGAAATCAGACAGGAAAAATCACAACTAATACTGCAGAAACAGAAAGGATTATAAGACACTACTACCAGCAGCTATATGCCAATAAAATTGGTAACCTGAAAGAAATGTACAGATTCTTAGAAAAGTACACATATACTCTCCCAAGACTAGATTAGGAAGAAATAGAAAATATGAATAGATCAATCACAAGTAATGAAATTTAAACCATGATTAACAATATTCCAATGAACAGAAGTCTAGGACCAGGGGGCTTCATAGGCAAAGTCTCTCAAAAATTGAGAGACAAATTAACACCTCTCTTTCTCAAACTCTTCCAAAAAACTGCAGACAGAGGTGCACTCTCAAGTTCATTCTATGAAGCCACCATCACCCTGATACCAAAACCAAAGCTACTATAAAAAAAGAAAATTACAGACCAACATCACTGATGAATATAGATGTAAAAATCCTCAACAAAATAGTATCAAACAGAATCCAACAAAACACTAAAAACATCATACACTGTGATCAAATGGGATTTATCCTCGCTATGCAACAATTGTCAATATATGGAAAAATCAATGTGATATACCATATTAACAAATTGAGGAATCAGAGACCACATTGCCAACATCTGCTTGGATCATCAAAAAAGCAAGAGAGTTCCAGGAAAACATCTACTTCTGCTTTATTGACTATGCCAAAGTCTTTGACTTTGGATCACAACAAACTGTGGAAAACTGTAAAGAGATGGGAATACCAGACCACCTTACTTGCCTGCTGAGAAACCTGTATGCAGGGGTCAAGAAGCAACACTTAGAACCAGACATGGACAACAGACTGGTTCCAAATTGGGAAACAAGTATATCAAGGTGACAAGCTATATTGTCACTCTGCTTATTTAACCTCTATGAAGAGTACATCATGTGAAATGCCGGCCAGATGAAGCACAAGTTGGAATCAAGATTGGCGGGAGAAATATCAATAACCTCAGACATGCAGATGACACCACCCTCATGGCGGAAAGCAAAGAAGAACTAAACAGCCTCTTGATGAAAATGAAACACGAGACTGAAAAAGCTGGCTTAAAACTCAACATTCAGATGACTAAGATCATGGCAACCAGTCCCATCACTTCATGGCAAACAGATGGGGAAACAGTTCAGTTCAGTCGCTCAGTCGTGTCTGACTCTTTGCGACCCCATGAACCACGGCATGCCAGGCCTCCCTGTCCATCACCAACTCCCAGAGTTCACCCAGACTCACGTCCATTGAGTCCGTGATGCCATCCAGCCATCTCATCCTCGGTCGTCNCTAGTCAAAGCTATAGTTTTTCTAGTAGTCATGTATGGTTGTAAGAGTTGGACTATAAAGAAAGTTGAGCACTAAAGAACTGATCTTTTGAATTGTGGTGTTGGAGAAGATTCTTGAGAGTCCCTTGGACAGCAAGGAGATCCAACCAGTCCATCCTAAAGAAAATCAGTCCTGAATATTCATTGGAAGGACTGATGCCAAAGCTTAAACACCAATATTTTGGCCATCTGATGTGAAGAACTGACTCATTGGGAAAAAACCCTGATGCTGAAAAAGATTGAAGGCAGGAGGAGAAGGGGACGACAGAGGATGAGATGGTTGGATGGCATCACCGACTAAATGGGCATGACATTGAGCAAGCTCTGGGAGTTGGTGATGGACAGGGAGGCCTGGCATGCTGCAGTCAATGGGGTCACAAAGAGTCAGACATGACTGAGCAATTGAACTGAACAAACTGAAGAATAAAAACTACATGATCATCTCAGTAGATACAGAAGAAGCTTTTGACAAAATTTGACATCTATTTATCATAAAAAAAAACTCTCCAGAAAGTGGGTATAGAGGGAAACTACCTTAACATACTGAAACCATACTCACAGAAACACTGAAACCACTGAAACTCACACTGAAAACATACTCACAGAAAATCACACTAGGACCACAGCCTTGTCTAACTCAGTGAAACTAAGCCATGACCACGGGGCAACCCAAGACGGGCGGGTCATGGTGGAGAGGGCTGACAGAATGTGGCCCACTGGAGAAGGAAATGGCAAACCACTTCAGTATTCTTGCCTTGAGAACCACATGAACAGTATGAAAAGGCAGAATGATAGGATACTGAACGAAGAACTCCCCGGGTTAGTAGGTGCCCAATATGCTACTGGAGATCAGTGGAGAAAAAACTCCAGAAAGAATGAAGGGATGGAGCCAAAGCAAAAGCAATACCCAGCTGTAGATGTGCTGGTGATAGAAGCAAGGTCTGATGCTGTAAAGAGCAGTATTGCATAGAAACCTGGAATGTGAGGTCCATGAATCAAGGCAAATTGGAAGTGGTCAAACAAGAGATGGCAACAGTGAATGCCGACATTCTAGGAATCAGCGAACTAAAATGGACTGGAATGAGTGAATCTAACTCAAGATGACTATTATATCTACTACTGTGGGCAGGAATCCCTCAGAAGAAATGGAGTAGCCATCATGGTCAACAAAAGAGTCCGAAATGCAGTACTTGGATGCAATCTCAAAAACGACAGAATGATCTCTGTTCGTCTCCAACGTAAACCATTTAATATTATAGCAATCCAAGTCTATGCCCCAGCCAGTAACGCTGAAGAAGCTGAAGTTGAACAGTTCTATGAAGACCTACAAGACCTTTTAGAACTAACACCCCAAAAAGATGTCCTTTTCATTATAGGGGACTGGAATGCAAATGTAGGAAGTCAAGAAACACCTGGAGTAACAGGCAAATTTGGCCTTGTAATGTCAAATGAAGCGGGGCAAAGACTAATAGAGTTTTGCCAAGAAAATGCACTGGTCATAGCAAATACCCTCTTCTAGCAACACAAGAGAAGACCCTACACATGGACATCACCAGATGGTCAATACAAAAATCAGATTGATTATATCCTTTGCAACCAAAAATGGAGAAGCTCTATATAGTCAACAAAGACAAGACCAGGAGCTGACTGTGGCTCAGATCATGAACTACTTATTGTCAAATTCAGACTCAAATTGAAGAAAGTAGGGAAAACCACTAGATCATTCAGGTATGACCTAAATCAAATCCCTTATAATTATACAGTGGAACTGAGAAATAGATTTAAGGGCCTAGATCTGATAGATAGAGTGCCTAATGAACTATGGAATGAGGTTCGTGACATTGTACAGGAGACAGGGATCAAGACCATCCCCATGGCAAAGAAATGCAAAAAAGCAAAATGGCTGTCTGGGGAGGCCTTACAAATAGCTGTGAAAAGAAGAGAGGTGAAAAGCAAAGGAAAAAAGGAAAGATATAAGCATCTGAATGCAGAGTTCCAAAGAATAGCAAGAA
>SJXQ01001313.1:147445-214254 GCA_006408695.1 Aepyceros melampus
AGAAATATCAATAACCTCAGATATGCAGATGACACCACCCTTATGGCAGAAAGTGAAGAAGAAGAAAAGAGCCTCTTGTTGAAAGTGAAAGAGGAGAGTGAAAAAGTTGGCTTAAAGCTCAACATTCAGAAAACGAAGATCATGGCATCTGGCCCCATCACTTCATGGGAAATAGATGGGCAAACAGCAGAAACAGTGTCAGACTTTATTTTTTTTGGCTCCAAAATCACTGCAGATGGTGACTGCAGCCATGAAATTAAAAGACGCTTACTCCTTGGAAGAAAAGTTATGACCAACCTAGATAGCATATTCAAAAGCAGAGACATTACTTTGCCGACTAAGGTCTGTCTGGTCAAAGCTATGGTTTTTCCAGTGGTCATGTATGGATGTGAGAGTTGGACTGTGAAGAAGGCTGAGCACAGAAGAATTGATGCTTTTGAACTGTGGTGTTGTAGAAGACTCTTGAGAGTCCCTTGGACTGCAAGGAGATCCAACCAGTCCATTCTGACGGAGATCAGCCCTGGGATTTCTTTGGAAGTAATGATGCTAAAGCTGAAACTCCAGTACTTTTGGCCACCTCATGCAAAGAGTTGACTCATTGGAAAAGACTTTGATACTGGGAGGGACTGCGGGCAGGAGGAGAAGGGGACAACCGAGGATGAGATGGCTGGATGGTATCACGGACTCGATGGATGTGAGTCTTAGTGAACTCTGGGAGTTGGTCAAGGACAGGGAGGCCTGGTGTGCTGCAATTTGTGGGGTCGCAAAGAGTCAGACACGACTGAGTGACTCAACCGACCGAACCGACCTTACATAATAAAGGCCGTATACAACAAACTCAAAGCAAACATCATTCTCAATGATGTAAAACAAAGCATTTCCTCTAAGATCAGGAACAAGACAAGGATATCCACTCTCACCAGTGTTATTCAACGTAATAATAGTCATATTACCAGCAATCTGTGAAGAAAAAGAAATAAAAGGAATCAAAATTGGGAAAAAAGTAAAATAGTCTTTACAGATGACATGAAACTATACAGAGAAAATCCTAAAGATGCCATCAGAAAACTACTGGTGCTAATCAATGAATTTGGTAAAGTTGCAGGGTACAAAATCAATGCACAGAAATTTCTTTGATTCCTATACACTAGCAACAAAAGATCAGAAAGAGAAATTAAGGAAACAATCCCATTTACTATTGCAACATAAAGAATAAAATACCTAGAAATAAACCTACCTAAGGATGCAAAATACCTGTATGCAGAAAACTATAAGCCACTGATGAAAAAAATCAATGACAACACGAATGGAGAAATATACCATGTTCTTGAATTGGAAAAATCAACATTGTGAAAATGACTATACTACCCAAAGCAATCTATAGATCCAACGCAAGCCTTGTCAAATTACTAATGGCATTTTTCATAGAATTAGAACAAATATTTTTACAACTTGCATGGAAACACAAAAGACCCCAAAAAGCCAAAGAAATCTTGAGAAAGAAAAACAGAGCTGGAGGAATGAACATTCTTGACTTCAGACTACACTACAAAGCTACACTAATCAAAACAGTCTGACACTGGCACAAAAACAGAAATACAGATCAATGGCCCAAGACACTGGGAGTGTTTTAATTTCATTCTTTTACACGTAGCTATCCAGTTTTCCCGGCATCACTTATTGAAAAGGCTCTCTTTCCTCCCTTGTACATTCTTGCCTCCTTTGTCATAGACTGCTGCTGCTAAGTCACTTCAGTCATGTCTGACTCTGTGCGACCTCATAGACTGCAGCCAAGCAGGCTCTCCTGTCCCTTAGATTCTCCAGGCAGGAACATGGAGTGGGTTGCCATTTCCTTCTCCAATGCATGAAAATGAAAAGCGAAAGTGAAGTCGCTCAGTCGTGTCTGACTCTTAGCGACCCCATGGACTGCAGCCCACCAGGCTCCTCCATCCATGGGATTTTCCAGGCAGGAGTACTGGAGTGGGGTGCCATTGCCTTCTCCGTTTGTCATAGATTAGGTGACCAATAAGTGGTGCTGGGAAAACTGAATAGCTACATGTAAAAGAATGAAATTAGAACATTCCCTAACACCATACACAAAAATAAACCAAAAATGGTTTAAGGAGATAAATATAAGGCTGGACACTAAAATTCTTAGGGGAAAATATAGACAGAAACCTCTTTGACATAAATCACAGCAAGATCCTCTTTGATCCACATCCAAGAGTAATGGAAATAAAAACAAAAATAAACAAGTGGGACCTAATTAAACTTAAAAGCTTTTCCACAGTAAAGGAAACCATAAACAAAATGAAAAGACAACCCTCAGAATGGGAGAAAATAATCTTTTCAGTTGCTTCATTTGCAATCAATATCCAAAATATACAAGCAGCTGATGCAGCTCAATATCAAGAAAACAAACAACCCAATCAAAAAATGGGCAGACCTAAGCAGATATTTCTCCAAAGAAGACATGCAGATGGCCAATAAACACATGAAAATATGTTCAACATCGTTCATTATGAGAGAAATGCAATCAAAATTACAATGAAATATCACCTCTCACCAGTCAGAACAGCCATCAGCAAAAATCTACAAACAATAAATGCTGGAGAGGATAAGGAGAAAAGGCAACTCTCTCGCACTGCTGGTAGAAATGTAAATTGATACAGCCACTATGGAGAACAATATGGAGATTCCTTAAAAAAAAAAAAAAAAAAAAAAACTAGGGATAAAATTACCATATGACCCAGCGATCCCACTACTGGGCATATACTCTGAGAAAACCATAATTCAAAAAGACACATGGACCCCAATGTTCATTGTAGCACTATTTACAATAGCCAGGACATGGAAGACATGGACATGGACATCTCCATGTACAGATGAATGGATAAAGAAGTTATGGTACATATATACAGTGAAATATTACTCGACCATTAAAAGGAACAAATTTGAGTCAGTTGTTATGTGGTAATGAACATAAAGCCTGTTATATAGAGTGAAGTAAGTTAGAGAAACAAATATTGTATATTAACACATATATATGGAATCTAGACAAAAGATACTGATGAGCCTATTTGCAGGGCAGGATTAGATGCAGACATAGAGAACAGACTTGTAGACACAATGCAGGAAGGAGAAGGTGGGATGAACTGAGACAGTAGCATTAAATCACATGCATTACCATGTGTGAAACAGAGAGCTAGTGGGAAGTTGCTGCATAACATAGGGAGCTCAGTCTGGCACTCTGTGAAGACCTAAAAGGGTGGGATGGGGGAAGGGTGGGAGGGAAGTTAGAGGAGGGAGATATGTGTCTACTTATGACTGATTCACGTTATTGTACAGCAGAGCTCAACACAACACTGGAAAGCAATTATCCTGGAATTAAAAATAAATTTTTAAAAAAATGAGGAAAAGATAGGCAAAACACTCTTTGACATAAATCACAGTAAGATCCTTTTGGACCCATGTCCTAGAGTAACAAAAACAAAAGTAAACAAATGGGACCTAATCAAACTTAAAAGCTTTTGCCCAGCAAAGGAAACCATTAAAAAAAGATGAAAAGTCAACCCCCAGAGTGGGAGAAAATATTTGCAAACAAAATAACTGACAAAGGATTAACCTCCAAAATATACAATCAACTCAGGCAGCTCAATATCAAAAAAACAAACAACTCAATCAAAAAATGGGCAGGAGACCTAAATAGACTTTTCTCCAAAGAAGACATACTGATGGCCAACAAACACATGAAAAACAGTTCAACATCAATAATTATTAGAGAAATGGAAACCAAAACTACAATGAGGGCTCACACTGGTCAGAATGGATATCATTAAAAAGTCTACAAAGAATAAATGCTGGAGAGGGTCTGGAGAAAGGGAACCCTCTTACACTGTTGGTGGAAATGTAAGTTGGTACAGTTACAATGGAAAACAGTATGGAGGTTACTTAAAATCTAAAAGTAGAAATACCATATCAGTCTAGAAATACCATATCAGTCAATAATCCCACTTATGGGCATATACCTGAGAAAACAATGATACAAAAAGATTTCTGTAAGGGAAAGATATACCCAACTGAATGCCAAGTTCCAGAAAATAGTAAGGAGAGATAAGCAGGTCTTCTTCAATGAACAATGCAGAGTAATAAAAGAAAATGATAGAATGGCAAAGATAAGGCAATGGCACCCCACTCCAGTACTCTTGCCTGGAAAATCCCATGGACAGAGGAGCCTGGTAGGTTGCAGTTCATGGGGTCACTAAGAGTCAGACATGACTGAGCGACTTCACTTTCACTTTTCACTTTCATGCATTGGAGAAGGAAATGGCAACCCACTCCAGTGTTCTTGCCTGGAGAATCCCAGGGATGAGGAAGCATGGTGGGCTGCCGTCTATGGGGTCACACACAGTTGGACATGACTGAAGTGACTTAGCAGCAGCAGCAGAGATCTCTTTAAGAAAATTGGAGATATCAAGGGAACACTTCATGTAAGGGTGGGCATGATAAAGGCCAAAAACAGTAAGGGCCTAAAAGAGGCAGAAGATATTAAGAAGAGGTGGCAAGAATTACACAGAAGAACTACACAAAAAAGGTCTTAATGACCCAGATAACCATGATAGTGTGGTCAATCATCTAGAGCCAGACATCCTGGAATGTGAAGTCAAGTGGGCCTTAGGAAGCATTACAACAAACAAAGCTGGTGGAGGAGATGGGATTCCAGCTGAGCTATTTAAAATCATAAAAGATGATGCTGTTAAAGGGCTGCACTCAATATGTTAGCAAATTTGGAAAACTCAGCACTGGCCACAAGATTAGAAAATGTCAGTTTTCATTCCAATCCCAAAGAAGAGCAATGCCAAAGAATATTCAAACTACCAGACAATTATGTTCATTTCAATGCTAGTAAGATAATGCTCAAAATCCTTCAAGCTAGGCTTTAGCAGTACATGAACAGAGAATTCCAGATGTAAATGCTGGATTTAGAAAAGGCAGGGGAATCAGAGATCAAATTGCCAACATTTGTTGCATCATAGAGAAAGCTAGGGAATTCCAGAAAAACATCAACTTCTGCTTCATTTACTGTGTTAAAGCCTTTGACTGTGTGGATCACAACAAACTGGAAAATTCTGAAAGAGATGGAAATACCAAACCACCTTGCCTGACTCCTGAGAAACCTGTCTGTGGGCCAAGAAGCAACAGTTAAAAACTTACATGGAACTGACTGGTTCAAAATTGAGAAAGGAGTACAAGGTTGTATATTGTCACCCTGCTTATTTAACTTATATGCAGAGTACATCATACGAAATGCCAGGCTGGATGAATCACAAGCTGGAATCAAGACTGCCAGGAGAAATAACAACATCAGATATGCAGATGACACCACCCTAATGGCAGAACAAAGAAGAACTATAGAGCCTCTTGATGAGGGTGAAAGAGAGTGAAAAAGCTGGCTTAAAATTCAACATTCAGAAACTAAGATCATGGCATCTAGTCCCATCACTTCATGGCAAATAGGGGAAAAGTAGAAGCAGTGACAAATTTTATTTTCTTGGGCTCCAAAATCACTGTAGCTGGTGACTGCAGCCATGAAATTAAAAAAAAAAAAAAGCATGCCTGCTCCTTGGAAGGAAAGCTATGACAAACTTAGCATATTAAAAATCAGACACATCACTTTGCCAACAAAGGTCTGTATAGTCAAAGCTATGGTTTTTCCAGTAATCATGTATAGATATGAGAGTTGGACCATAAAGCAGGTTGAGCGCTAAAGAAATAATGCTTTCAAATTGTGGTGCTGAAGAAGACTCTTGAGAGTCCCTGGGACTGTAAGAAAATCAAACCAGTCAATCCTAAAGGAAATCAACATGAATATTCATTGGAAGGACTGATGCTGAAGCTGTAATACTTTGGTCACTGGGTGAAAGAGCTGACTTATTGGAAAAAACCCTAATGCTGGGAAAGATTGAAGGTAAAAGGAGAGGAGAGCAGCAGAGGATGAGATAAACAGCTTCACCAATTCAATGGACATGCACCTGAGCAAATTCCAGGAGATAGTGAAGGACAGGGAACCTTGGTGTGCTACAGTCTACAGGGTCACAAAAAGTAGGACACGACTTAGTGACTCAACAACAACCACCCCAATGTTCACTGCAGTGCTATTTACAATAGCCAGGACATGGAAGGAACCTAAACGTCCATTGACAGATGAATAGATAAAGATGTGGCGCTAAGTCACTTCAGTCGTGTCCGACTCTGTGCGACCCCATAGACGGCAGCTCACCAGGCTCCTCCGTCCCTGGGATTCTCCAGGCAAGAACACTAGAGTGGGTTGCCATTTCCTTCTCCAATGCATCAAAGTGAAAAGTGAAAGTGAAGTCGCTCAGTCGTGTCCAACCCTCAGCAACCCCATGGACTGCAGCCTTCCAGGCTCCTCCGTCCATGGGATTTTCCAGGCAAGAGTACTGGAGTGGGGTGCCATTGCCTTCTCTGAAAGATGTGGTACATATATATATAATAGAATATTCATCAGCTAGAAATGATATTGGATCATTTGCAGTGATGTGGATGAACCTAGAGTCTGTCACACAAAGTTAAATAAGTCAGAAAGAGAAAAAATAAGTATTTTCTATTAATGTATGTATATGGAATCTAGGGGAAAAAAAGGTACTGATGCACCTATTTGTAAGGCAGGAGTAGAAACAAAGACATAGAGAAGAGAGTTATGGACACAGAGGGGGAAGCAGAGGGTGGAATGAATTGAGAGAGTTACATTAACATATATACACTACCATGTATAAAATAGCTAGTGGGAAGCTGCTGTATAGCACAGGGAGCTCAAGTGTTCTGTGATGACCTAGAAGGGTGGGATAGGAGGGGTGTAGGAGGGAGACTCAAGAGGAGGGATAGGAGGGGTGTATAACAATGGATTCACATTGTTATACAAAGAAACTAACAACATTTTAAAGCAATTATACTCCAGTTAAAAAAAAAAATGTTCCAAGAAACAAAAGTCCAGTACCAGATAGCTTCATAGGTGAATTGTATCAAACACCCATCCTTTCCAAACTGTTCCCCAAAACTGCAGAGTAAGGAACCCTCCCAAGCTCATTCTATGATGTCATCATCACCCTGATACCAAAGCCAGACAAATATATCACACACAGAAAAGAAAATTACAGACCAATGTCACTGATAAACACAGATGCAAAGATTCTCATGAAATAGTAGCAAAGAGAATGCAACAAGACATTAAAAACATCATACACCATGATCAAGTGGAGTTCATCCCAGAGACGCAAGGATTCTTCAATATAATGCAAATCAGTCAACGTGATACACCATATAAACAAAGTGAAGAATGAAAACCGTATGATCATCTCAGGAGACACTGAAAAATATTTTGACAGAATTCAACACCCATTTATGATGGAAACTCTCCAGAAAGTGGGCAAAGAAGGAAATTACCTCAATATAATAAAGGCCATATATGACAAACTCAAAGCAAACATCATTCTCAATGGTGAAAAACTGAGGGCATTTCCTCTAAGACTAGGAACAAGACAAGGATGTCCACTCTCACCACTGTAAGTCTGTATAATTTTGAAAGTCCTAGTCATGGCAATCAGAAGGAAAATAAACAAAAAGAATTCCAAGTTGGATAAGAAGGTAAAACTGTCACTGTTTGCAGATGATATGATACTATACACAGAAAATCCTAAAGATGCCACCAGAAAACTACTGGTGCTAATCAATGAATTTGGTAAAGTTGCAGGATACAAAATTAATGCAAAGAAATCTCTTCCATTCTTATACACTGACAACAAAAGATCAGAAAGAGAAAGTAAGGAAACAATCCCATTTACTATTGCAACAAAAAGAATAAAAAACCTAGAAATAAACCTACCAAAGGATGCAAAAGACTTGTATGCAGAAAACTATAAGCTACTGATGAAAAAAATCAAAAACCCACAAACAGATGGAGAAATATACCATGTTCTTGAATTGGAAAAATATTGTGAAAATGACTATACTACCCAAAGCAATCTACAGATCCAATGCAATCCCTATCAAATTACCAATGGCATTTTTCACAGAATTAGAACAAATATTTTTACAACTTGTATGGAAACACAATAGACCCCAAACAGCCAAAGAAACCTTGAGAAAGAAAAACAGAGCTGGAGGAATCAACCTTCCTGACTTCAGACTATACTACAAAGCTACACTAATCAAGACAGCATGACACTGGCACAAAAACAGAAATACAGGTCAACGGACCAAGATAGAAAGCTCAGAGATAAGCACACGCACCTATGGGCACCTTGCATATGACAAAGGAAGCAAGAACATTCAATGGAGAAAAGACAGTCTCTTCAGTAAGTGGTGCTGGGAAAACTGGACAGCTATGTAAAAGAAGGAAATTAGAACACTCCCTAACACCACACACAAAAATAAACTCAAAATGGATGTAAAGCCAGTGTTAGGGAAACTAAAACGGGGGAAGTCTTGTTCAGGCTTCAGAAGCAGGAGAGCAGGCCTCTGATCTGCTTCTGACCTGCCTGGACCCTGCCCAGATTCCGTGCCTGTTTGCAAGCACAGTACATCAGGCAACACCTTATATAAGAAAGGGAGGGCTTCCTTGGTGACTCAGCAGTAAATAACCCACCTGCATATGCAGGAGACACAGGTCCAATCCCTGATCCAGGAAGATCCCACATGCTACAGAATAAGTAAGCCTGTGTGCCGCAACTGTTCAGCCTGTGCTCAAGAGCCCAGGAGCTGCAACTACTGAGCCTCCCCTGCCACAGCTACTGATACCCACATGCCCTACAGCCTGTACCCTGCAATGAGAGAAGCCACGGCAGTGAGAAGCCTGAGCACTGCCACTAGACCGTAGACCTCACTTGCCACAAATAAAGTCCACGTGCAGCAACGAGGACCCAGCACAATCACAAATAAATAAGTAAACCTTAAAAAAAACCACCTAAAGTAGAACTACCATATGATCCAGCAATCCCTCTCCTGGGCACAGAGCAGGAGAAAGCCATAATTCCCGAAGATTCATGCACTCCAATATTCATTGCAGCACTATTTACAATAACCAGGACATGGAAGCAACCCAAGTGTCCACTGACAGATGAATGTATAAAGAGGATATGGTGCATATATACAATGGAATAGTAACAGCCGTTAAAAGGAATGAAATTGGGTCATTTGCAGTGATGTGGATGGACCTAGAGGCTGTCATACAAAGTGAAGGAAGTCAGAAAGATAAAAACAAATATCCCATATTAATGCAGATAGGTGGAATCTAGAAAAAAAATGGTACCGATGAACCTATTTTCAAAGCAGAAATACAGATACAGACATCAAGAACAAATACACCAAGCAAGGAGAGGTGGTGGGATGGACTGGGGGACTGGGATTGACATATATATACTACTGTGTATGAAGTAGATGCCTGATGAAGGCCTACTGTATAGGACAGAGGAAAAAAAGAAGGTACGATCTGTTAACAGGACATATATTAAGTTCACCCTAGAAATGCATTCCAGTATATACTAGCTGCAGAAAAATACTGTTTGATTCCATGTATACAAGGTACCTAGAACAGTCAAATTCACAGAGTCAGAAAGTACATAGGCTGATGCCCCTCAGGGGCCAGGGGTTGGGGAGGGTGAATAAGGATTAGGTTTGATGGGGACCGAGTTTCAGTTTAGGAAGCTGAAAAATTCAGGAGACGGATGATGGTGAGAGTTGCGTAACAATGGGAATGTACTTAGTGCCACTGAACTGTACAGTTAAATATGGTTAAAAGACTATGTTTTATATTATGTGACTTTTACCACAATTAAAAACATTTGAAAAGTAAAGGAAGAGACACTCAATCCCTCTGTCATATGAAGACACAAAAGCCAGCTGTATAAGAGCCAGGAAGCACCCTCCAACCCTGCCCACAACACACCAGAACTGGACCATTCTAGCACCCTGACCTCAAATGTTCAGCCTCAAAATTGTAAAAGCAGCAATAGAGTCCTAACTAATACAGTAAAAGTCTAAGAGGAAATAAAAGATTTCTCTCCTATTCCCCAACCTCATTTTATCCCCTGAAGATAATCACTGTTACATTTCTTTCAGACATTTGTTTACTTTTCATGTAAATAGGATTGTGTTCCACCATTTGCTTATTTTAATCTTATGTTGTATTGGGGATATCTTTATTGGTTGATGCAGAATAACCTGTAAATATATAATCATCAATTTCATGTCTTCCACTGAAATTAATTTTTCCTCAATTTTTGCCTTGATAAATAATATCTTTATAAAAAAATTGTAAAAGAATAAAGTTCTGTTGTGTAAACCACTCAGCCCAAGGTATTTTCTTATGACAGCCTGAGCAGATGAATACACATGGTTTCCATTACTCTCAATACACTTACTCGATCAATCGACTTCATTTAGGATCCAGTCCTCCTTGCTGGGCTACCCCTTCCAGCATGGGAACACCTTCCTCACTGGGCGTGGCCTCTGACTTCCCATTCTGAGCCATCCTGTATCTCTTCCTCCCCTCACCATGAACCTCTGCTTTCCTGTGCTTCATCTAATGGCTGTGGGGCTGAATCATTTAGAAAGAGCAGGAAATAGATTTTGTTTCATTCCCTAAAAATATCACTTGATTACTTGTAGAGATGTGTTTTTATCAAGCAAAAGTCTGAAAAGTTCATTATATTTGAAGCTAGAAGAAAACATAATCTAACTCAACCATCTTATTTCATTTAGTAACTAATATCTGGGAATAATTTTTCTTATTCTGACTAATGAGAAATTGAGTCTTAAAAAAAAAAAGTTTTTGCTCCAGAGAGATGATATGGGGTGGGAGGTAGGAAGGGGGTTCAGGATTGGGAACTCATGTACACCCATGGCAGATTCATGTCCATGTATAGCAAAACCAATACAGTATTGTAAAGTAAAATAAAGTAAAAATAAAAATTAAAAAACAAAAACAAACAAAAAAAGCTTTTGCATTAATGGGCTGTAATTATAAAACTGCTTCTGGACTCAGAACCACTGCTTTACAGAATCTCCTTTTTATTTATAGAAGCTCCATTATTACTTGGAATGATGGAAGAATTGATGCTATATAACATTTTCAAAGTAATCCATGGCTATTAATGCCATTTCTTCATCTCAATCAAAGTATTTATCCTATACCTCCTTTGCATTTCCAGTGGACAGACTCGGAGAAGCATATGAACAATTGAGACTTCTCAGGAAACTCTAAAAAACACAGTGACCACACACAAGTGTTTTCCAAGGGAACTGGGGAGGGCTTGGTCTACAGGAGAGACTAGAGACAAGGATGTGCCTTTAAAGATGGAGTAGATTTAGGGATGAGGGCAGAGAGAGAAGTAAAGCAAGAGTAAACAGAGAAAAGAAAAAAAGGAACTAATACCTTCATGGGCCTGTTTTGACTGAGGAAGGGAGGAACTTACAAAAGTGCAGTGGGAGAACAGGATCTGCCTTGAGAAGTTGAATAGATTTGACTCTTGGGTCACATGAAATCTTTCAGATAATGCATTTCAGATAGAATTGAGGTCAACTGCAAATAATAGAAAACCCAACAATAATGGCCTAAAGGAATAGGGGTGGATTTTTCTTATTAGAAATGTGGAGCTTAGTGGTTGCTGGCAGTGGTTCAACTGCTAAAAACTTAAGAACCAGTATCTGTGTGATTCTCTTGGCCCTTCCCTCATGGATTCAAGATGGCTACTGTTGCTCCAGGCATCACATCTGCATTTAAGACCAGAAGAGAAAAAGATGTTGCAAGACAAATTTGTCATGCTTTATCAGGACAACAAAAGCTTATCCAGAGCCTTGCTCTATTGCCACCCCTAGCAGATATTCATCTGCTGAACATTAGCTTGAATTTTTGCATCATTCAGTTCAGTTCAGTTGCTCAGTCGTGTCTGACTCTTTGCAACCCTATGGACTGCAGCACACCAGGCCTCCCTGTCCATCACCAACTCCCTGAGTTTACTCAAACTCATGTCCATGAGTCCGTGATGCCATCCAGCCATCTCATCCTCTCTTGTCCCCTTCTCCTCCTGCCCTCAATCTTTCCAAGCATCAGGGTCTTTTCAAATGAGATAATTCTTCACATCAGGTGGCCAAAGTATTACTCAGCTTCAGCATCAGTCCTTCTAATGAATATTCTGATTATTCCAATGAATATTACTGATTTCCTTTACGATGGACTGGTTGGATCTCCTTGCTGTCCAAGGGACTCTCAAGAGTCTTCTCCAACACCACAGTTCAAAAGCATCAATTCTTCGGTGCTCAGCTTTCTTCACAGTCCAACTCTCACATCCATACATGACTACTGGAAAAACCATAGCTTTGACTCGATGGACCTTTGCTGGCAAAGTAATGTCTCTGCCTTTCAATATGCTGTCTAGGTTGATCATAACTTTTCTTCCAAGGAGCAAGCGTCTTTTAATTTCATGGCTGCAGTCACCATCTGCAGTGATTTTGGAGCCCCCAAAATAAAGTCTGTCACTCCTTCCCCATCTATTTGCCATGAAGTGATGAGACCAGATGCCATGATCTTAGTTTTCTGAATGTTGAGTTTTAAGCCAACTTTTTCACTCTCCTCTTTCACTTTCATCAAGAGGCTCTTTAGTTCTTTGCTTTCTGCCATAAGGATGGTGTCATCTGCATATCTGAGGTTATTGATATTTCTCCCAGCAGTCTTGATTTCAGCTTGTGCTTCATCCAGTCCAGCATTTCTCATGATGTACACTGCATATAAGTTAAATAAGCAGGGTGACAATATACAGCCTTGACATACTCCTTTCCCGATTTGGAACCAGTCTGTTGTTCCATGTCCTGTTCTAACTGTTGCTTCTTGACCCCCATACAGACTTCTCAGGAGGCAGATCGGGTGGTCTGGGATTCCCATCTCTTGAAGAATTTTCCACAGTTTGTTGTGATCCACACAGTTTGCATCATTATTTCTCTCTATAAAGAAGCTGAGACAGGGACTGGCTAACTTTCCCAGATTTTACAGTGAAGACAGAAGGAAAACGTGCTAGGAATGGGTGTTGGGTCTATCGATCTATTTGTCTTTCACAAGAAGCCTAATCAGTTATCTTTCCATCTATTATTTAGATAACAAAAGAAGTTTCACTTGAATGTATTAATAGAAGAAATTTTTAACCCTTTAGTCACATTACTAAGGCAGACAGCAGTGTCTCTATCCTTCACCTCTTAAAGTTGAGAAATATTCATTATTATATGACTTAGATTTAGACTGTTCTGTTGCCTGTGACCTGGAGACTGGATCAAGTGATTCATTTGGTCTATGATATTTGAGTAACTATATCATAGTTTGAAACACCAAAAAAAAAAGAAATATAAGAACACCCTTTTCCCTTCCATCTACTTCATTGGAAAACTTCCAACAGCACTCTGCTTTTAGAGGTTCTAATGTTAATGCCATTCCTCTTATTCAAAACTAGTTTTAGGTATGTCAAGAAAACTGGATGAATGAGGTGTAAGTAAAAATCAGGAAATCAAGATATGTTAAGTTTACTGAAACACATTTGGATAAAGCCAAAAATTGGTCTGAGATCCTATTAAGGAGATGTGAAGCCCCTACTTAAATATGGTGTGGGCATTTTATAGCAAAGTCACAAAACTTCCCTAGACATAGTATTATACAAGAGTATGTGTTATGCTTACTTTTTAAGTAAACACATCTGTAAATCACTTGGCAAACGTGTCAAGAGTCCATGGTTTATTTCTGCTTCAACACTGCTCTGCGGTCTTGGCTATACCAAGTTCCGTAATGGCAACAACTAACCTTTTTCCCAGACAATCCTCATACCCTGGGGCAGAGAAAACAATGCCCCATTGTGAACTTGCACAAGATTTACAAATGTGGTGCAATTTTGGTGTACCAGTGGCCTGAAGTTCACAAACCCAGTGAAGATTTCAACTAGCCTATACTTGTCAGCCAGAAAGCATGAGAAAGACTAGGGTAAAGTCCCTTTTCTTAACTATATTTCAAGACCATCTAAAAGACACTTCTGTGCACTTCCTGGTGGTCCAGTGGTTAAGTCTTCACCTTCCAATGCTGGGGGTGCAGGTTCGATCCCTGGTCAGGGAGCTAAGATCCTATGTGCCTCATGGCCAAAAAACCAGAACATAAACAACAGAAGCAATATTGTTACAAGTTGAATGAAGACTTAAAAAACAGTCCACATTAAAAAAAAAAAAAAAAAACTTTAAAAAAGCTAAAGAGAAAAGACACTTTCCTGCTAGTCTCTCAAATGACCAGAACAAGATTTGCAATTGATTTCACAATAACCAAACAAATCACCTCTTTCATACACATTTCTTTTTATTCCATTGCTGGACTAGTTTAGCCTTCTCTGGTAGCTCAGCTACCAGGTAAAGAACCCACCTGCAATGCAGGAGACCCCAGTTCAATTCCTGGGTTGGGAAGATCCCCCAGAGAAAGGATAGGCTACCCACTCCAGTATTCCTGGGCTTCCCTGGTGGCTCAGATGGTAAAGAATCCTCCTGTAATGCAGGAGACTTGGGTTCGATCCCTGGGTTGGGAAGATCCCCTGGAGGAGGGCATGGCAGCCCCCACCAGTATTCTTGCCTGGAGAATCCCCATGGACAGAGCAGCCTGGTGGGCGACAGTCCATGGGGTTGCAGAGTCAGACATGACTGAGCACCTAATCACAGCATAGCACAGACTAGTTTAAGGAAACTCACTCACTTCTAGTGCTTCTGTGGAGCTCTGCCAGCTGAAAGCCCTGGTTGTTTTCACCAGGTTCCATGCCAGGTGCACCATACATATCTCAAATTCATTTCCTCCATGCAACAGATTTTTATTCAGCATCTACTAATGAGCTGGTGTTCTAAGTGAGTGTTGGAGGTACATGATATTGGGAACCCTCACAACTTTACAAAGTAGTTGTTATATCCACACTGTAAAAATTAAACGAAGGCCCAGAGAGAGTAATTAAACTTCTCAAGGTCACACAGCCAGTCCATGGCAAAGTTGCCTTGGAAGACAGGTCCATTTCACTCCCTACTGCATGCTTTCTCCCAGTATCTTGCTGCCTTCCTGCCAGCAACTGACCTTATTATAAAGGCCCATCACGGGAAATCCAGGGACTCTTTTGAGACGACAATTCCTGAACCTTTACAGTTACTCTGCCATAAAAGTTGAGGTTCATGTATGAAAATGGGAAAGGGGACTCTACCTTTGAATTTGGTCTGCGAGTTTTCACTGAGTCCTTTCCTTCCCAGACGGCTCACCTTCAAGATCTGGTTTCAGAAGCCTTGAAGCTATAAGGAGTGCTAATCCATGTTTCCACAAATTGACCTGGCAGGCTAGTCTTAGGTTGGGCATCCCATAGCTCTGGGTCAGAATATCCTCTGAGGGGTGAGGAGAGAGCCTAAATCTGCAGCCCGGAGCCAAGCCTCTGATCTGCTTGCTCACCGTCCGCCTGACTTTAAGTTGTATAAATTCTCTGTGCTCCAAGGTCAGGATTATAAGAAACAAATAAGATACCACAGATGAGAGTGGTTGGAAAATTGGAAAATAATATAGAAAGAATGGCCATTATCCAAACTCACAAAGCAGAAGGGACTGAAAATTGAAGGCAGCATGGAAGAACACATCAGCTTAACTCTGCAACACTCCTAATAAAGCATCATTTAATTATCAGCCTCCAAGGAGGGATAATAAAATTAAACGTTGTCTGTCACAGCTCCCTTGTTACTGGTATCTGGGGCATGAAATTCTGAAGAGCATTTGTTCTTCTCGAGTGTAAATGCAACTGTGGTCAAGAGGGGATCCCTCCTGCCTCACCGATCTAAAAACCAAGAAAGATAACCAGTGGGTATCAATCAGAGCTTCTGAATGGAAAGTTCAGAGTACAGCAGAGGAAAGCAGGCAGCTGATTTCCATTTGGTTGATGGAGCCAATCATCTCCACATGCCCATGGGCAAGAATCCCAGAGGCAGGTTTGCAAGTGTCCCGAGGCCTCAAGAGACAGGCATGAAGGAAAGAAAATTAAAATAATTTCTGTTGGCCTAAAGCCCCCTGGGAAAGGGATAGTAAAATTCTGATCCACTTCTCAAACCCAGAGGTGGGCACACAACCCTGAGACTCATCTTCCCACCTAAGAACCTGCACAGAACCTGCGTCTTCTGTGTTCCTTTCCTTCATCAGCCACTCCAGTTTTCCAGCTAGCTCGCCTGTCCCCGGGTGTTACATTGCCCTTTCCCACTTTCTTTTAACCCTACTTGGAGAGATCAGCCCTTACTCAGAAACACACACAGTGTCTTACAGAGAATGCTGTGGAAAGATGGAGCTGTGTAATGCAAAACAAAGAATATGCAGCCCAGAGGTGAAAGGAAGGAGAGGAACTGGGCTTCAGTTACTGCATGCTACAACATCTTGGGTAAGAGCTCCAACTCCCCTGAGCCTTAGTCTCCACATCTGGAAGAGTGGGAATTACCCTTGCTTGTTTGGTCCACAGAAATCAAATGAGATACTTGTGGCAATGCTTGAAAGCACTGTGAGTATTAATGGACCCGTCCCTCCCTCAATGATCTTATGACAAATGCAGTCGTTCAGCAAATGATAATTGAGAGTCTGTGATGGACCACACTGGGCTGGGCCCTGGAGATATGACAGAAAACTGGGCATGTTCCCTGATCTTGGGGAGGTTACCTGGGCATGGGGCACAGCAGCATAGACAAGCAATTAAAATACACTTGGCTACATCTCATCAACTCACTCCAGTATTCTTGCCTGGGAAATCCCATGGACAGAGGAGCCTGGAGAGCTACAGTCCAGGGAGTCACAGAGAGTCGGGCATGACTGAGCATGCACATCTCATAAATGGACATCAGGGGATGCCCAGCTCAGGTCAAGGGCTTTGCAGGAAGAGGGATAACACAGAAGCTAAATCTTGAGCGATGATAAGGGAATTTGCTGGGGAAAGAAGAGGGTCAAGGTCATTTTAGCTGGATGAGTGGCATGTACAATGGCAAGAAAAATGAGAGCATGGAAAGGTTAGAGCTTGTGATTCCGAATAGCTGGTGCCTAATATGAGAAGCAGGAGAGGTGACGCTGGGAGTCAGGAAGGAGGCCTCCCTTGGAAGACAGGCTGCCTGCTCAGATGATCATATTTACAGAGTGCTCACCTGGTGCCAGGGCTTCCCAGGTGGTACTAGTGGGAAAGAACCTGCCTACCAATGCAGGAGACATTAGAGACGTGGGTTCGATCCCTAGGTCAGGAAGATCCCTTGGAGGAGGGCATGACAACCCACTCCAGTATTCTCACCTGGAGCATCCCATGGACAGAGGAGCCTGGTGTATTACAGTCCATTGGGTCACACAGATTCAAACACAACTGAAGAAACTTTGCACGCACACACCAGGTAACAGGTACTTTTCTAGTATATCTCACATATCACCACTTCTAATTCTCCCAACCACCCCCAAGAAGTCAGTCCTATTATATTACCCATTACTTCTACTAATAGAAGGGGAAACTGAAGCTCAGAGAAATTAAGTAACTTGCTCAAGGTCATACAACTGGCAAGTTTGCCAAGGAGTTGGGTTTTTTAAATAATTTATTGACAATCTGCATTAACTGATAAAGTGCATGTCACTTGCTCATGTGGAAATTTATATTGTTTGCTTAAATACTTAATAATTAACGATCACTTGGGCTTATCAATAAAATAATCCAGTCATTGAAGTCTTCTCAAATGGGGTAGATTATAAATGGAAATTTATGTTTAATGATCAATTAACTTTACTAATTTTGCTTTTCCCTCTTTCCCTAACAATCCATTGTGAGAGATAAACAGAATTGGTGGCCTTGAAAAATACAGAAACTTATAAGATATAGTATATACAAAACCCCTTAAGCTGGAGTCTTTTTTTTTTTTTAAGTAATTTCATTTCTAGGAATTTATCCTAAGCAGATCATCAGGCATACTAAGTTATATTGGATTAGCCAAAAAGTTCATTTAGGTTTTTCAGTAAGATTTTATGAGAAAACCCAAAAGAACTTTTTGGCCAGCCCAAAACATACATGCAAAGTACCCCAAATACTTGGGTACCATATAATCTTTCTAAACAACAACAAAAAGTCTAGTTTATCACCATAGGGTTGGTGGGATACTCTGTCATTTTTCTAAGTTCTAGTTTTCCTCTTCCAGCCCTTGGGATTATGGAGAATCCTTGGGCTTAGGCAGGAGAAGAATCTAGGCAACGTAGTTTAGTCCCTAAAAGTTTTACTCTTCAGGCTTGCGTGCATATAGGCGAGGTCAACATCTCTGTGGATGACATCACACCCTCTGGACCCAATTCAGCCACAGGAGTGGAGGGTGGTCCCAGGTCTCCACAGCCCTTCATTCATAGTTCTGCCACCTGCAGGATGCCACCACAAGCTTGCTGCCACCACTGTCTCCTGAGGAGTCCTCTCTCCTGAGAAACCCACCACTCGTTCCCAATCTTGGAATATTCCACCTTTTGCTTCTGGTCTGGCCCTTTTCCCTCCTAACTCTAGAAGTTCAAAGCCTCCAACACTTTCCTATCTAGGACTCCTGGTTGACTCACCTCCCTGAACACACACTTTTGAAAACACAAGGGCCTATTGACTTGCCCCTGGGACCAAAGAAATCATCAATAGCCATGACTCAAAGCCCCATGTAGGTCCTTGGGAAGAGGAGGAAAGAAAGACCTTGGTTGCTTTATAATGAACCCGCAGCCTGGAAACAAACCCAGCTGGTTCTAAATGCATTCTGCCACATTAAATTTTTAATGTTTCCAATTACATCTATAATAGTAGAAATCTGGAAGAATTTAAATGTTCCAAGGGATTGTATATTGGAATAACACACAGCAATTAAAGGGCTCTGTTCTTGATATACTCATTTTTTAAAAGCAGGTTTCAAAGCAAGATATACAATTTAAGTCCCATCTTTATAATTTATATATACACACAATTGTATCAATCAGTGCTCGTTTTATGAGTAGTGGGATTATTGTTGAAGTTTATTTTGCTTTTTAGCTTCTGTGCATTTCCCCAATGTCTCCCATATATTTGTATTGTTCTTGTATCGAGACTCGCTGCAGAGTACAGTGGTTGGAGGTGTCTGTGTGTGTGCAGTGGCCCTTTTCCTGGAGGAGACAACGCAGAGAGTGAGGTAGCAAGCTATCTTGTCTTGGCAGATTGTTGTAAGAGTATTATTATCGGCAGATTATCATTATTATAAGAGTTAACTCGAATATGGAACAATAGTGTGTAAAACAACATTTAAGTACAGAGAGGGTAAAACAAAAGCTTAAAAAATATATCAAGATAATGTACTGCAGTTTTTTAAGAAGTTCTTCTTGTTTCCCCTTTAGACATCTAATAAGTAACACAAACAGATACTTTATTTTGGCCAACATCAGCTCTGGGGCAATGCTCCACTCTCAGAAACATGCCTGATATTTGTGTTGGATGGTGGATCTTTTATTAATTCACAGTGTGATTGGGAACAAGTTAATAACCTCTCGATTTGAGTTTCTTCACCTTCCATTTTTGCTGTTATTTAACAAATGCATCTACTCTGTGCCCACACTGTTTTGCAAATATTAACTAAGTTAACCCTCATCTCTACCCGACAAGGAGAGCACTATTACCCCTACTTTGGTTGGTTTAGTCACTAAGTCGTGTCCAACTCTTGCGATCCCATGGACTGTAGCTGTCCTCTGTCCATGGGATTCTCCAGGCAAGAATACTGGAGTGGGCTGCCATTTCCTTCTCCAGGGGATCTTCCCAACTCAGGAATTGAACCCAGGTCTCCTGCATCGCAGGCAGATGATTTACCCACTGAGCTATGAGGGAAGCCCTACTTTACACATGAGGAAACCAAGAAACGAAGAGGGGTTAAAAACTCACAAAGTTCACACAGATTGTAAAGCAACAAGATCAGGGCTCAAATCCGGACTGACCGGCTCCAGACGGTCAGCCCTGTGTCCTATGCTGGACTCAATGACATCAATACATCTATCACTTACTGTGTGTAAAACACCCACAGAGCCCTGGACAGCTTCGCTCTCCATGCTTCTCAAATCTCTTTTTGTCCCCTGAATTTTCATTTGGAAATCCAGTTTTAAAAATATCACTTATCTGGTGGGTCGTGGCTAAGACTCCATGCTCCCAATGCAGGAGGCCTGGGTTCCATCCCTAGTTAGGGAACTAAATCCCGCTTGCAGCAACTATTAATAAAAGAACCCAAATGCACACAACTAAACAATGAAAAATCCTGCATGCTGCAGCTAAGACCCGGTGAAGCCAAATAAATAAATAACAACTACATATATAGATATAGATATCTCATATACACTCCAGGATTTATTTCGTGAAACAAGTACTCTACTACCAGGTATTAATTTCTTAACTTCTCTGCTTTCAATTCATCCCTTCAGGACCGAATATTGAATTTAATACTTTTGAAAGCAAATTCACATCTTTAAGTAGCTCAATAAAATGCAGCCTTTGGGTTCACACAGTCTCTAACATACAAATACTACCCAGTGCCTGCCTAATTCAGTTAGCTGCTGGCTTTCTAGCTCAGTCAAATACAAAAAGACCAGTTTACTCCTCTTTAATATGCCCATAGAGAGACAGAATCATTTTCAGGTTTTTTTTTTCCCCACAGAATGTTCTATATGTAAATACAAAATGGAATTTTCATATTTTCCGAATTTACTAACTTTAAAAAGCTGCCACATGCCTCCACTAAAACCCAGTGCAGCCAAATAAATAAATAAAAATAAACAAATGTTTAAAAGAAAACAATTTTGGGATAAAAAAAACCTCAATTCAAGAATGAGCTTGCTAGATTTGAGTTAGTAAACAGCCTTTTTCCCTCTGTACTAACTAGCAGAGCTTGGCTTGTCCACAAACACAATAGCCAACCAATCAGGTTATCGAGGGACTGAGACTTCCAGAGCTCAGGTTTCTGGGGGGACTGAGACCTCCAGAGCTCAGGTTTAGGCTTGAGCTCCTGTGTAGACCCAAGCATGAGCAGGGTCAGGGCAAGAGTGTAGACGGAGACCTCCATGCCATCTCTAAATATTTAAAAAATCGAGCCAACAATGCTGTTAAATAAAACAAATCCCACTCTCTTACCTTGACAAATCCTCCTTCCTGAGACCACATGGAACATGGGGTTCTTCTCTGCTCCGGGATTCTGAGCCAGAACCTGGCGGGGGTACAGACAGCAGCCTCTGGACTGACCAGCCCCTTGGCCTACTCCAGCATGCACACCAAAACCTATCTGTTGAAACCTGGCTGTGATGAAGGACACAACAGCATTTACCGCAGGGCGCCAAGCCAGAAAACCAGGACAGCTAGTGCTCAAAATCCTCAGCTCCTCCGTGGGTTTCAGCAAAGCACGTTTACAGGCCAGGTGAGGGACATGAGCAGCTCGTGCACAACTCTCTGATTGGTTGATGGCGAGGTAACAGGTGTCACACCTGTTAACGTGATCCATCAGTAAAACCCCCAGTAGGCATGGGGGCTACCTACCATGATCATCAAGTCGTTAACATCTTCCATCTGGTGGGGTTTCTCTCATCTGTAAAACAACTCCGGCAGCGGGCATCAGACACTGTGATCTGGGTAGGTGGGAGGAGTTAAATCAGAGGATACGGGGGAGGGGTCTGTTCCCAGGAAGCCTCCACGGAGTCCTGCTCAACTACAACCTGAGGCGGCCCCATCAGCAGCCACCTCCACCCGCCTCTTGCATCTAGGAGTGCACATACTGGCAGCATCGTTTATCCTCAGCCAGGCAGGCCGAGGATGCGGATGCAGGAATTCAGGGTTCCAGGGAGCATGCTCTCCGAGCAAGAGAAGCACAGGCTCTGCAAGGAAGTGTCCCCGTGACCCACTGACTCTGCCCTGTGGGGAAAGCTGTGACGGAATGACAGTGGAGGGGCCATGGCAGGACCCTCTAAAGGATGGCTCTCGAAAGCATGGTGCCCAGGGCAGAGGCCCCCCTTGCTGGGTCTTAAAGGCTGTTATTTTCTCTGGTATATCCTTGGTCGTCTGCTATGTTTTGTGGGATGGGAAGGGTCAGGGATGATGTGGTAGGAAATTAATCTTCCACAACTCTACATTTGACCCTCCTAGAAGGAAAAACCCTGTGCCTCCCCCTTTTGTCAAAATTAAACTAAACCGTGCTTGTATGTATTTCATACTTTGTAAAGTAGAATTATTGGACTGCAAGGAGATCCAGCCCGTCCATTCTGAAGGAGATCAGCCCTGGGATTTCTTTGGAAGGAATGATGCTAAAGCTGAAACTACAGTACTTTGGCCACCTCATACGAAGAGTTGACTCATTGGAAAAGACTCTGATGCTGGGAGGGATTGGGGGCAGGAGGAAAAGGGGATGACAGAGGATGAGATGGCTGGGTGGCATCACTGACTCGATGGACGTGAGTCCGAGTGAACTCCGGGAGTTGGTGATGGACAGGGAGGCCTGGTGTGCTGCGATTCATGGGGTCACAAAGAGTCGGACACAACTGAGTGACTGAACTGAAAGTAGAATTCTGAAGGACAGAGGGCAGTCTCATAGGGGAAACACCTGAGGAAATCTTGGGGACCTCACGTGGAAGAGCTTGGCCATTCAGTGAGTTTATTGGTTGTTTCTGCTCCACCCCAGACTGAAAGCTGGGGAGAGGGGTATTTTTAGGACTTAAAAGGCGGAGGGGGAAGGGGAGGACTTTAATGGGAAGTCCATTAAGATAAGCAAACTTGGACATGACAAGAGACGGCAGTGTGCTAGGATCTGTTAGAAAATGCTGAGTGATGGAGGGTCAGTTGAGCTCTAGGACGACGGCACCTTCAGTTGACATGATGATGATGGTAAGGACACTAAAATATACCGACTAGCAAGTGGGGGCCAAGCATTGTGCTAAATACATCATATATACCTAATAAAATACCTTAATGATATATAGTTATACATTTCATTTATATAAATACATAATTTATAATTATAAATAAAATGTTTAAAATATAAATTATAATCTATACATAAATATATGTCTATATTATATATACTGCTATTGTGCTGTGCTCAGTTATGTCCAACTCTTTTCAACCCCAGAGGCTGTAGCCTAGCAGGCTCCTCTGTCCATGGGAATTCCCAGGCAAGAATACCAGAGCGGGCTGCCATTTCCTGCTCCAGTGGATCTTTCAACCCAGGAATCAAACCCACGTCTCTTTTGCCTCCTACATTGACAGACGGATTCTTTACTACTGTGCCACCTGGGAAGCACAGATATATACATATATGTAATGTATGTATATAAATTACATGTATATGTAATTTAATACTCATAGCAACCTTTGAAGAAGTGAAGCTTAAAATGATTGAGTAACTTGGCTTAGAGTAATGTTGCTAGTTAAGTGACAATACAGATTACAATCCAGATCTAATTACAGAACCTAAACTTTCAACTGGCCTGTTAAAACCAACTAGCACTTCATAAAAATAGGCAAACTGGTGGCAGTCTAGTCAAAGACAGACCCTGTCATAATGCTCTAATGATCTCTTTATCTAATATCTAATGAAAGAAATGAATGAAGAAAGATGGCCCTAGGGAGATTGCTGCTGCTGCTGCTGCTGCTAAGTCGCTTCAGTCGTGTCCAACTCTGTGCGACCCCACAGACGGCAGCCCACCAGGCTCCCCCATCCCTGGGATTCTCCAGGCAAGAACACGGGAGTGGGTTGCCATTTCCTTCTCCAATGCATGAAAGTAAAATGTGAAAATGAAGTCGCTTTAGTCGTGTCCGACTCTTAGCGACCCCATGGACTTCAGCCCACCAGGCTCCTCCATCCATGGGATTTTCCAGGCAAGAGTACTTGAGTGGGGTGCCATTGCCTTCTCTGGGCCCTAGGGAGAAGTCACCTAGAAAGTGCCTGCCATGTGTACACGGACCAAAGATTTGAGGGTTTTTTCATCCTGAGGGGTCAGGGCGAAGCATAATTTAAGAAGCAAGGCTTTGTGCTGCTACTGATAAAAGTGTTATGGACCAGAACTGGTGACCAGAAGCTGAGTCTCTGAAACTTAGCGGATTTGGGAAGCAGAGAGAATGTGCTCATTCTTAGGAGCTGCACCAGTGAAGATTTTAGAGGAGCTTGGTGTAGCATCCAGCTAAGAAAGGACCAGATAAATCTCACCCACAAGACTGGATTCAAGAGATGGATTCATGAAGAGTCTTGAGAGGGCAATCCTTAACTCATTTATGTATTTACAACATAAATGACCAAGAGAAATTAATCCCTGTAAGCGTTCTTGTGATTCTTTATCACCCTACCTCTGCTTCCCATAATCATTTCCCTGAAATTGCATGCAAAAGAATGACTTGAAAAGTAAAAAGATTTATTTCTTTGTGCTGAAAAAAAAAATTAGGAATCAGAACAAAGTGGAAAAGAGAAAAGCCAACTGGGAAAAACAGGGCAGGAAATGGAAAAGGCAGAGAAGAACCCAAGTAAAAGAACAGCTGGTGATGATGAAAGAGGCAAAGGCATAACTTTAAAAGTGTCTGCAGACAAAATATGGAGAAGGCAATAGCACCCCACTCCAGTACTCTTGCCTGGAAAATCCCATGGATGGAGGAGCCTGGTAGGCTGCAGTCCGTGGGGTCGCTAAGAGTCAGACACGACTGAGCGACCACTTTCACTTTTCCCTTTCATGCATTGGAGAAGGAAATGGCAACCGACTCCAGTGTTCTTGCCTGGAGAATCCCAGGGATGGGGGAGCCTGGTGGGCTGCCGTCTATGGAGTCGCACAGAGTCGGACACAACTGAAGCGACTTAGTAGCAGTAGCAGCAGATAAAGTAAGGAAAAACTGGTCCTAGTATGGGCATAGACCTTGGAAACTAACTATGTATACCTGAAACCTCCTGTATCCCAGTACTGATGCTGCATTCCTAGTGGTCGCTAGGCTTAGTGGGTGAAGGCTCTCCTGGGAGATGGGCATTCAGACTGGGAAGGGCCTTGTTCCCTCCACCATAGATGTGGGATTTGTACCTTTACACGGAGAAGAAAATGGCAATCCACTCCAGTATTCTTGCCTAGGAAATCCCACAGACAGAGCCTGGCGGGCTACAGTCCACGAGGTCACAAGAGTCAGACATGACTTAGCAACTAAACGGTAAGAACAGTACCTTTAAAACACAAGATCATAAGGCTTTGCAGGTAGCCATTCATGTTAAAGAAATACTGCTGCATAAGAAAAAACAGTATGTTCTCAAAATTCTACCTTCATCATATATAAATTTGACTTAAAGGAAAACACTATAAACAAAGGCTGAATTCTAGTTTTAAACACTTCAGCAGGCATGTCCTTCTATCTCCTTAGAGGTAAACAATACTGATGCCTGCAACTTACTTTGAAATGCAACAAAACAATAAGCTGGAACTGGTGAATGAACAGAGGGGTACATAGCTGGATGTAGATGTGATGAAGTTGCTATAGGAAAATGATGTTTATAGAGTCTACGGGGTTAGTATGTGGGTGTTCAAATGCACTTTTCAGCTTTTCTGTATGCTTGAAATTTTTCACAGTAAAATGTTGGAAAGATGTTCTTACTAGAGAGAAGTTTCTCTTTAAAAGACAGTACATAGACCCAGGACACAGACACAAGATTCTCAATCTTTTTGATTATGCTATTTTTTAAAAAGCCTCACTGACTAATGTGAGAGCTTGTCTTTGATATTCTTCGCCTGTTTCTTTTGTCTCACCTGCCTTTTTCTCTCTGGCAGTCTAGGACAGCAGAAATATTGGCACTTGGTAAAGATATGTTTCATAACTACACCCCTAAAACTTAGGAAAAACTACACTACGCCATTGTTCTTATAGCATATGCTAATTAGAGAAATCCCACGTCAACCAGGAATATTCTATTTGACTACATGTGAAATGCATCACTTTACCACAGTATTTGTGTTGCAGAAAAGACTGTTGGTATTATGTGATAAAGTTTGTACACCCTATCTTAAAGCACACTAAAGGCATTCTTCTAGATTCTGTGAGTATGGTTCCAGGTATTAATACTTTAAATCACTCCTAACTGTAGCTGACTCTCTGCAGTGATTTGGGGTTAGGAATTAGGAGGCAAGGGATAATTTTTTACCTATCTTTCTCACGTTCATCAAAAAAAAAAAAGTTGCAAAATAGTGTTAAGCTATGACTATCTGAGATTCACCAAAACTAACCCCTGCCAATCTACTTTCATGGTTGATTCTTTAATTTTCAGATTATTTGCAATTGTAAAGTTATCCTGGTAGTCTTTTTCAGCTATGTTATACTTATCTAGAACATTGTAAGACACATCCATAGTGAAAAACTTGTCAATAATGAATTAGAATTTATCTAAAGAACTTATTTAAAAATACTATTATCATGTACATTCGATGACTTAAATAGAGTGTTAAGAGAAAAATTAATTTTAGAGAAATACTAAAGTTCAACATTTTTAAGTTAGCAGCTCTAAATATGGCATCTTATTTGGTGGCAAAACAAGGGAATTTCAATATCATCAAGCTCTTACACAAGACAGTACTAGGGGCACTCGCATCCTAACAAAATAAAACAAACCCCTTATTTTCCAAGAATATGAAGTACAAATACTTGAATCATAAAACTATGATTAAAATTTGCTGTTTTATCAAGTGAATAAAGTTAGTTTCTGATTCTGAAAAAAGTAACAAAAATCTGGTCTCCAATTATTCTTAGAGAATTTGGGGATACCTGTTATTACTTATAACAGACTTGTATACCAGTTTGCTCAATCAATGATTAATTACTCTGCTCCAGTTTTGACTATTGGAGAGCTTTAAAATGCCAGGAGGTTAAAACCTTGTGCAAAATATCAAGGCCTTTTTTTACTACAAAAGAAAACACTTTAGCATCTAGGCAGTGTAGGTTTGT
Source organism: Aepyceros melampus (assembly GCA_006408695.1). Taxonomy (NCBI): domain Eukaryota; kingdom Metazoa; phylum Chordata; class Mammalia; order Artiodactyla; family Bovidae; genus Aepyceros; species Aepyceros melampus. The sequence goes on from SJXQ01001313.1 coordinate 174,484, forward strand.
GAAAAGTCCTTTGTCACTAAGAGCCAAGCTTCTTTTTCAAAAGATAAGCATAATAGGGTCAGTATTTAAAATGTGAGCTATCTCACAAAACAGTATGGTAACACAATTGATCTCCAGTGAATTCTTGCTATTTTTAAATAAATCATGAAGTATGTAAAATTGTTTCCCCTTTTCCTTTGAAAAGCCTTAAAACCTTGAATGTATTCAGAGAAGAGAAACAAAAACTATATTTAAATCACTTTTTTTAAACACCATGTTTTCTTTGTATATAGAAAAAAAAACACACAGTAAAAAAGTTGTTTGTTATCCCACGGTTAATGAGAATAACAGTGAGTGGAAAAAAAGACAACATAAAAAAAAAACATACCTATTGAAACCAGACAACAAGGAACATCCACGACTAAAGAAACAATTAGAAACAGAACTTACCTCTTTCTGACAAATGTATTTGCAGGGGTGCAGGGAGGGGTAAAGCTGGGGTAATGGATTAAGAAATATACCAGAGCTCAGAGTCTTCAGCCAAAAACTCACAATACTGGACAGGTACCTTTCAACCCTACCTCCCCCCAACCACCAGAGACTGTCATCCCAGAAACCCTATCTAGATAGTCAAACTGAACTCACTTGACTAGCAGGAGCCCACATACTATCTGCTAGTGAGAGTAAAATTCCACAAGTCCCTGTGCCTATTAAATAACTACAGTCTGTTCTCCGCGGAGGCTTGAAGAGCCTTGCCACGGTCCTGGGGCGGCACAATGAGCCTAGAGATGAAACCTGCAGCATTGTTTAGGTGAAACTCCTGCTTGGAGAGCAAGCAGTCACAAACAGCAACCAAAGTCAAGGACCGAAGCTTCATTGACTCACTCAGACTCACATGCTCTTTAAAAGGGGCTGCATCCAGTTATTACTGGATGTCTCTTGAGATTCTTTCAACCTGCGAAGTTTTTAACGTATCACCCCGGATTATAATCCTGGGCTCTCTAACCTGAAAGCAGACAGCATTTGTTTCAAAATAGAGACAAAGATGAAAACTTCATCTTGGCTGCATTTTTAAACTCCTCTCCCAGAATAGAATCTTCCCTCCCTTCTATTAAACACATGCTTGTATACATTAAAATTTAAAGGGTGTAAAAACAAGTCCATACTCTCCGATACCGAAGAATCAACCCCCATTTCACAATAGGTTCACCATCTCCCCAAATGGCTATTTGGGCTATAGGCATTGGAAACACACACACACACATACAAATGCAAACCCAACAAAAGAGACATTGAAACCTAGGAGAATGTCGAGGTATCGTACACACTGCCTCATTTTTGTTCCAGAGGGAGAGCGATCAGGGTTCCAGGCAGGGTGACATACCACGGCATTAAAAGCATATAGTCAGTCTCAGCAAATTAGGTAAATTAGCGGTCATTTGATGGTATTCTATTGTTGCTATTATAATCACAGTCATTTTCCCTGGTAGTGGTGTTTCCTGATGAAGTATAGTTCTCACAGGATAATTGTGAAAGATACTTGAAAGATTCAGGCTCAGGGATGCCGCATCTGCTTTCAAAAGCTCTTCAGATTCAAACTGGCATTTTCCTTTATCTTGGAAATTGATTAGAGAGTCAGATCATGCCGGTTTAAATGGAAAGGTGAAAGCACAGTAATTTCGATCTATGAATTATTCAATCTCAGCCTGGTGCAATTGCCATCCAGGAGTGGATGCTCTGACGGTCCTTCCGCAGAGCCTCCATTATGCTTGTCATTTTTATTTTTTTATCTACGATCTCTTTCTCAGTTACCCAGCTTGTCCCTTAGGGCTCGGCTTCACAAACCCAAAGTATTTCAAATTGGCAGTAACCTAAAAGTGCGGCTGTCTCAAATTGCTGTCTCCTCAGGCTGCCTTTTTTTTTCCCCCAAATCATTTTAAACACACATACACACACATGCATGATGATATCTGTGAGGCTCTTTGATTCAATGAATTAAAACATACACATACACACACACACCCCACACACACACACACAAAGATGAGGGAATCGCTGCAAAGAAGAGTTATGTTCCACTAACATCACAAGAGGAGATAAAGTGATGCTTTCTGCTTCCTTCTTTGTTGTCAGAATGACCCATCCCAGTTGAATAACATCACGCAGGAAGGAGCCAGCACTAAACAGGCTTGCCTGGCACCCTGATTTCCAACCAGCACAGATGAAGACTGCATGGAAGGCAGACTAATCTAGGCAACCGTACAACTTAGCGAGCATGATTATTTAGGAAAAATAAGAAGAAGCCATCGGAGGACCGCAATTAAACTGTCAATCTCCCAGGCTCCACCTGCACCCAGATTGCAGTCGCAAAGATTCTCCACTTGATGGCTGGCTGTGTCACTGCTAGTCGCAGCTTGTCCCCGAATCCAGAGAGGACTGGGATGGATTTAGGTCAGTGAGTCTGGTTTCTCCTTTAAATCGTGTTCTAACTGAGGAGCCGGGGATCTGGGCCAGTCCCATGAGCCGCCTGAACTGGGAGCTTGGAACATCAGTGCGGTGGAGGAATCTGCCTGCCCAGGCCCTAGCCGGGCACACAGCATCAGCATCTCCTTTGTCCTAGCCTTTATCCCGCAGGTAGGGCGCCGCGCTTCGTGAGAAGCCCACAAACTATTCCCACAAGTGCTGGGGAGCCAGCCGTGCTCCAACCGGGGCGGTCTGGCCACCGGGCTCCGGGCAGTACCTGCTCTGCTGCAAACGCACGCTGCCAAGTGTGAAGCCATCGTGTGCATTCAGACTGCTTCTCTGCTCCTGGCTAAACACAGGTAAATGCTCCTCAAGGAAGAAATGCTAGGTAGCAGCAGGAACAGACCACTTTCAAACTGTCGCTTTTTTTTTGCCTAGTTGTACGCCTTGTGACGAGGAACCAGCAGGAACCAGGGCTGGGGCAGAGCGGTGATGCAGAAAGCAATGGCGATGACACAGCAGTCAGCTGACTTGCAGGGTGTGATTGCTCAACGTCCTCTACAGAATCAGGTCAGTTTCTAGGGTGGCACCAGTCAGACGACCTTGACTGTGAAGCAGACTTGCAGGAGGGCAGCACCTGGCAGGGCTACCCGCCCCCCACAAACCTGCACCTGGCAGGGACACCTCCCATTGCGTGCCTCTCAGGCACAGTTTTTAACTCACAGCCTTCGGGACTTAACTGTTTCTGTTCTGCTTGCTGAGAAGGCAGGTGATTCTTGGGGTGACGGTCCCAGTGCAAACACAGGTGAAAGCCTTCACAGTTCCTATTGTTCGGGCTCATTTCAGCACCAAAAGGAGAATGGTGAGAGAGTTCTTGCCTGTGTTTTGGTTTTTAAAGCACACTGCTTTTTTTTTTTAGCAGGTAGAAATTGCCTTCAGCTACTGGTATGCCGTAATGAACTAGTAAATGTACCTAACGGAATGGCACGAGCAATAGGAGAAAGCTCGCAGGTAAATTCATCCAGCGGTTAGCCTTAAATCATGGTCCAGCTGCTATAAAGCAGAGTGCAGGGTTCTATTGCAAAAGGCAGGTTGTGCATCCCAATTAATGGCCGATAGAGCAAACAGCCTTATATGGTATCACCCCAGTGATTTGAGGAATGCTAAAATAAGAAAGCCTTCATTACCAAGCATTTGTTTAATGACTGTAATCATACTGAATTAATTTAACTTGCTGCAGTGTGTAACAGAAAGTCAATTGTAAATATGCACTAAAAGAATAACAATACTAGTATCTGCATGGCACCTTCCTCTGACAGGACATGCCCTTAAGGAGATCTCACATCCCCGACATTCAGAGAGCACTCGGGATGTGCTAAGCGCTCTACAGAACAATCTGCGACTGGCCCCTCAGAGGACAGGCACTTAGGGTTCTATGCCAGAAGGACACATATTGTACGGATTGCATACAGACGATCACCACCTCGACCCATGCCAGTTGTTCTGCAAGGACTGAGCCATTTTCTCCCTATTTGTGCCTTATGACTTTTATTTTTCTATTTGCTTCTTTTTTTACTGAATGCTTAAAAAAATTTTTTTTTGGCTGTGCCCCATAGCATGTGGGATCTTAGTTCTCCAGCCAGGGATTGGACCTGCACCCCCAATAGTGGAAGCACAGAATCTTAACCACTAGACCACCAGGGAAGTCCTTCTGTTTGCTTTTTATTTGGTTCTTTTTTTTTTTTTTCTTTATTTGATTCTCTTGACACAAATCTTGATTGAATGAGAAAGTTTTCCAATAACAAACAGAGAGATCAAAACTGGAAGGAGTGGTCTTCCCTGGTGTGTGTGTGTGTTCTGTTGCTCAGTCGTGTCTGACTCTTTGTGACCCCGTGGACTGTAGCCGGCCAGGCTCCCCTGTCCGTGGGATTCTCCAGGCAAGAACACTGGCGCAGGATGCCATTTCCTTCTCTAGGGGATCTTTCCAACCCGGGATCGAACCCATGTCTCTTGGGTCTCCTGCCTTGGCAGGTGAATTCTCTACAACTGCACCACCTGGGAAGCTCGGGGGTGGGGCAGAATCCACCTACTAACACAGGAGACAAGGGTTTAATTCCTGGTCCTGGAAGATCCCACGTGCCAAAGAGCAACTAAGCCTGTGCCCCACCACTACTGAGCCTGTGCTCTAGAGCGCGGGAGCCGCAACTTCTGAGTCCACACGGCGCAACCGCAACTGAAGCCCACACGCTTTAGAGCCTGTGCTCTGCAGGGAGAAGCCACTGCAATAAGCCCAGGCGCCTCACACCCAGAGAGCAGTCCCCGCTCGCCACAGCTAGAGAAAGCCCTCGCACAACACAGACCCAGCACAGTCAAAAGTAGTGAAAATGAAAGTTGCTCAGTCATGTCTGACTGTTTGCGACCCCTCTAGGCCAGAATACTGGAGTGGGTAGCCTTTCCCTTCTCCAGGGGATCGTCCCAACCCATGGATTGAACCCAGGTCACCCGCGTTGCAAGCAGATTCTTTTCCAGCTGAGCCACAATGGAAGCCCAAGAATACTGGAGTGGGTAGCCTATCCCTTCTGCAGGGGATCTTCCCAACCCAGGAATCGAACTGGGGTCTCCTGCATTGCAGGCTGATTCTTTACCAACTGAGCTATCAGGGAAGCCCTAAAAATAAATAAATAAATATTAAAAAAAAAAAAACTGGATGGAAAAGCGCCTTCCATGTAATTAGGTGACTGCTATGAGTAGTAAGTGACATTTAAATAAAACAGGGATTCTACTTTGAGGCAGTGGGTGGGTGCAGGCCACCCTTACTGAGAGGGTCCTACCTGGAGAGAACCAAACAGAGGCCATCTCTCTGTACCCTTTTTTGAGCTCCCATTCAAGAGTCCAAATCTCAGAAATTCACTGTGCCACCTTCCTTCAAAACTTGCTATCAGGAAATAAGCCCCCAGATGGTACAAATAATCCACAAGGTTTCATTTAATTCTTTAGAGGCACTCATACTTTTAAGAACCTAGGGCTTCCAGAAAAGGCATGGCTACCTATTGAGGATGGATTTCAAGCACCAAAGCTCTAGGTGGGAAATCATCTCTATGGGGCGAGGAGGCCTTCCAGCGGGGGCACGTCTCCTTCCTCGGATGGCAGATCTGTGCCATGGTGCTGACTGCCCAGTGATGTGCAAGAATTTTAAAAGCTGGGTACTTGAAATCTGGGAATACACTGGGAATATTTACACCATGGAAGTGGACAAATACTAAAACTTTTAGTGTTGTTGTTTTTTCTGGAGAGCTGGTTTACATGTTGTAATATATTTAATTATGCCAAGTTATACTACGTTCCTTTATTTTAACCCTAGAATCCAAAACACTTAAGAATAAAAAATAGAATGGTTAAGCAAAAGGCTTGGCTTAGAACCCACCAGAGACACCACACGCCCTGAATGCATATGGTCAGTGTGGGTCATAGGGGCCAGAGAGATTCTGACAGCACCTCTCCCCCTCTTCTAGGGCACCCTATCTTTCCTTGTGACTTCTCTCAAGTCCTCACTCACCAAGCAAAAATGGCCCACGCATTGGTATTTATAAAAATCTCCTCCCTCACCCTATGGCATATTTAATCAGTGATGTGTAGGGATTATAAAAGCTAGGCAGTTGAAATCAACCATACTGGGAATATTTACATCACGGAAATAGACAAATACTAAAACTTTGGTGGTGGTGTTTTCCCTGGAGAGTGGGTTTACATGTTGTGATATATTTAATTATGCCAACTTGTAATAAGTTTCTTTATTTTAAATTCAGAATCCAAAATGCTTAAGAATATAAAGTACAATGGTTAAGCGATAGGCTCACAGCTTAGAGGGCTTATCCTTGAATCCTGTACCAATGATTATCTCTAAGACTTTTTGGGTAAATTCATTACCGCAAGTGGAGGAGGCAATGGCACCAGACTCCAGTACTCTTGCCTGGCAAATCCCATGGGCGGAGAAGCCTGATAGGCTGCAGTCCATGGGGTCGCTAAGAGTCAGACCGACTGAGTGACTTCACTTTCACTTTTCACTGTCATGCATTGGAGAAGGAAATGGCAACCCACTCCAGTGTTCTTGCCTGGAGAATCCCAGGGATGGGGGAGACTGGTGGGCTGCCGTCTATGGGGTTGCACAGAGTCAGACACGACTGAAGCAACTTAGCAACAGCAGCATTACCGCAAGACTCAGCTTCCTCTTCTATAAAACAGGGCTCATAATACTGTGTACCTCACAATTTATGTATATTCATGAATATGCATATATTTATATTCATGCATAAAACCACTTAGCATGGATTCTCACTCAGGCAAAGCTCCCAGTGGCTGTTAGTCATGATTATTTTCCCCTTCTTCTTCCTCCTGCTCCTCCTCCATCTCATTTAATTGATCGGCATGGCAGACTGACCTTTTTTGGACTGAGATAAGTGAAGATATTTTAAAGAGATTATAGGCAGAAAACAAACACATACACAACCAACTTAAAATTCTGGAGAATAGAAGGTTTCCCTGTGGTTCCTGACTCTGGTGCTATTTTTGCATATATTGTAGAATCTAAGAAAGCATCATGATCCAACCAAAAAATTACTGATGGACATCAGTTTCAGCACGATTTAGAGGTTAAAGAGAAGCCAAAATAAAACTGCACACTGTATTAGGAATCGCTGTACACAAAATGTGCAATCAACCCTCGTGAATGTGTTTTCACCTGTAGAGTGAAATGCCAATTCTGAATAATAACAGAACTGCAGAAAGAAGAATAAAAGAAGTTCCCATTTAGTGAGTGTCTACAGTGTGCCTATGCCACGATCATCCCAGGGAAATACAGTCATAGAGACACACATAGGGCCTCCTATGGCCAGAGCTCCAAATGCACCACACATGATAACTCATTTAACACAGGGAGCCCAGCTTGGTGCTCCGTGATGACCTAAAGGTGTGGGGCAGGAGGAGAGGAGGGAGGCTCAAGGGGGAGGTAAGATATAGATATATATAATTATGACTGATTCCCGTTGTACAGCAGAAAGAAAACAACATTGTAAAGCAATTTCCCTCCAATTAGAAAATAAATTTAAAAAGGAAAAAACTTATTCAATGCCTACAGCAGCACTATGAGGAAGATATTATTCCTGCAATGACTCCATTACGTTGGGGAGCTATTATGATGCTTTCACAACCCAAAACTTGAAGAGGTGAAAAAAAATGAAAATGTTAACTGCTCAGTCATGTCTGATATTTTATGATCCCCCTGGACTGTAGCCCACCAGGCTCCTCCATCCATGGAATTCTCCAGGCAAGGATACTAGAGTGGGTAGCCATTCCCTCCTCCAGGGGATCTTCTGGACTCTGGACTCAGAAATCGAACTCAGATCTCCCACATTGCAGGCAGATTCTTTACCATCTGAGCCACCAGCAGGAGAGCATTATTTAAATCACGCGTCTGGTATATACAGGTTTGTGGATTCAAACCCAGGTTGTCTGATCTGGGTTCAAGTTCAAATCTATGCTCTTGAATATTAATATGCAAATACAGGCTTCCCAGGTGGCTCAGGTGGGAAAGAATCTGCCTGCAATGCAGGAGATGGAAGAGACATGTGTTTGATCCCTGGGTCTGGAAGATCCCCTGGAGAAGGAAATGGCAACCCATTCCAATATTCTCGCCTGGAGAATCCCATGGACAGAGGAGCCTGGTGGGCTACAGTTGATGGGGTCGCAAAGAGTGGGACACAACTGAGGGACTAACCACGCAAAGTCTTCTTACAAATTAGTTTTCAGTTGTAATAGTCTCTTGAGAGGGTTGGAGAGCTGCAGAATGAAGGAAAAAAATAGAACAGAGATTTGAAGTCACAGATTTTATTTTCTTGGGCTCCAAAATCACTGCGGACAGCGACTGCAGCCTTGAAATTAAAAGACGCTTTCTCCTTGGAAGAAAAGCTATGACAAACCTAGACAACACATTAAAAGGAGAGACATTACTTTGCTGACAAAGATCAATATAGTCAAAGCTATGGTTTTTCCAGCAGTCATGTAAGGATGTGAGAGTTGGGCCTTAAGAAGGCTTAGCACCGAAGAATTGATGTTTTCAAATTGTGGTGCTGGAGAAGACTCTTGAGAGTCCCTTGGACAGCAAAGAGATCAAATCAGTCAATCCTAAAGGAAATCCACCCTGAATACTCATTGGAAGGACTGATGCTGAAGCTGAAGCTCCAATACTTTTGCCACTTGAGGTAAAGAACTGACTCATTGGAAAAGACCCTACTGCTGGGAAAGATTGAGGGCAAGAGAAGAAGGGGATGACAGAGAATGAGATGGTTGGATGGCGTCACTGACTCAATGGACATGAGTTTAAGCAAACTCCAGGAGATAGTGAAGGACAGGGAAGCCTAGCGTGCTGCAGTTCATGGGGTTGCAAAAGAGTCTGACACAACCTAGCAACTAAGCAACAACAGAAGGGTTAAAGTCTAAAAGTTAGTGAGTAGGGAGACCCTGTCCCATAAGAATTATTAGAAGACTGAGTTTTCAGTATAGTGTTCCTTTAATGATATTTTAACTCAGAGATATCCTGGTAAATTGGCTTGGGTGGGGACTGGAAGCCCTGCCTTGTAGCGTTTGCCAGTTTTCATGGTGTAAATACTCCCACCATGGCTGATTTCAAGACTCCAACAGTGACAACCTGTCCCCACAATTCCTGAATATTTAACAATTGGTTCTCACAAGCTCATAGGAGAAACCCTTAGCAGATTAATGCCTCTACTTCCAGGTCAGCCTTCACCTCTCTGATTAAACCCCAGCTCTCTGATGCTTCAAGGTCTTCCATAGTCTTCTGTATCTTTCTTGTTCTCCTCCCAAGCTGTACTTGTACTTCTTATATTTAAGAAGTTTTCACTTTTGTTATTCTTGATTTTAAAGGAAGGTGAGACATTTATATTTCTCTTCCCTTGACTATCTAGTAAATTGACAAAGGTGTATAGCTTTCTAAGTGGGAGTGACCCTTGCCTGACTGGGTAAAAGGTTGTTTACTCTGAGAATTGGTCAGCTTCCAGGGGAGCTGAGGAGCCTGCAGGTGAAAGTTGCATGTGCCCCCAATACTCATACGCATGCAATAATCTTTATTGCGAGCCTTGTACCGCCAGGTGCTTGTGCAAACATACCACACTCACCACTTTGGATCTGCACCTGTTCTCAAGTGCTCCCCTGTACTTTAGCCAGGACACAGTATTTTGAGGACCCCATACCCAGGCAAAGTCACTCTGAAAGTACATGATTACCATGAGGTCATGATAGGAATTCAGACCTAGCAAATTAAACTGCAATTACCCTTTGAGAACCCAAGTAACTTTAAGGATAATCACCATGTTCTCTGTAATATTGTTTTCAGATCTTTGGGGAAGCTCATACATAAAGCACATAGAACCAAATGAATAACTACAGCAAGGAACTGAAAGGTAATTACAAAACAATGTGTTAGTCACTCAGTCATGTCTGACTCTGTAACCCGTGGATTGTAGCCGGCCAGGTTCATCTGTCCATGGAATTCTTTAGGCAAGAATACTATAGTGGGTAGCCACTCCCTTCTCCAGGGGATCTTCCTGACCCAGACATCGAACTGGGATCTCTTGCATTGCAGGTAGATTCTTTGCCATCTGATCCACCAGGGAAGCCCAGTTACAAAATAACTGCATGCTATTTGATTCATACAGCTTTAACAGAGGATTCCCAACACTGTTTCTTGTACCTTGGGACACTTTGAAGTTATTCTTTCCCCCCTCCCCCTTTGGTTCTGTTTAATGCTAAGCCATAACTCTTTTGAATAGTGTTGTTTGGTACAATATACTAAAGTGCAGGCTCTAAGTGTAGCTTAGAGTTCAATACAAAATTTGGGTTTTTTTCGTGTTATGTAGAGTAAGGGTTTTCAGCCTTTAAAAGTTGATTGGAAATGCAGTCTACTTTGGGAAAACGTAGCCGTGCAAGTTTCTTGCTTATTAATGGAGGGCTCTATTCCAGCACCTAGATGTGCTTGGAGAATTCTCCCCAAGTATCACTGCCTTCTTATTCCATTTATTCTAAAGTCTAGCTGTATTTCTCTCTCCCTCGCCTCCTTTCTCATTTCAGAAATGGAAGCTAAAGGAGATGAAAGTGAAAGTGTTAGTCCCTCAGTCATGTCTGACTCTTTGTGATCCTATGGACTGCAGCCCACCAGGCTCCTCTGTCCACAGAATCCTCCAGGCAAGGGTACTGGAGTGGGTAGCCATGCCCTTCTCCAGGGCATCTTCTGACCCAGGGATCAAATCTGGGTCTCCCGCGTTGCAGACAGATTCTCTACCATCTGAGCCACGAGCTAAAAGTAAACAAGTGCATGCCTGTGGCATTGGGGAGAAGTCTTTGAGCTAGGAGACAGAAGGCACAGGGCAAATCACTCATCTTCTCCATCTCCAGCTGATTAACTTTAAGCTGAGAATGAGTCCATTATGTGAGCAACGCCTACAAATGCATAGTGCATGTGAATGTGTTTCAAAAAATTGGAAGTATTATTTTAAAATACAGGCACTAATATAACAGTATTCTTTAAATTTTTGAGTAAATCCTAGTAATGGAACTTGATCTAGTTATATGCCACTGCTCACTCTCCACCCGCTCACTGTTCCTAGACCCTGCGTCTCATTCTATCCTATCTTTGGCAATTTCTTGTTCTAATCACGCTTTGGTCAAGCACAGAAAACTGCAAAACAAACAAACAAAAAAAGCCAAATCTTATAGAAAACTTATTCTTTGTATCTTAACAGGAAATTAATTATTGTTGCACTTCTACCTTTAGGAAATTTTAGGAATTTTTCCTTGAAGGCTATTGCTTGCTACAATCCACTGCATGCAGAAATAGTCTAAGAATTGAAACTGGTAAGAATTAGAACTTTTGAACACTACCAGTATTGCTGATATACTCTAGATGGTGAAGCTTAGCAATATATTATACTTGCAATTGAAACCTAAGGTTTGCCATGCCTTTTTGAAATTATCTGTTTGCAAAGCATTTTGCCAAGGGGACTTATGTCTTCTATTCTCAGAGGCTGTGGTGCTGGACAATGCCGGTCCCAGGGTAGATGCAGCCAATATGGTTCTTTTCTCAGACCCTTCATGTCACAAATGCTTATTCCACTGGTAATTCAAAATGAATCTAGCCAGTTTTCATTTACTGTATCACTCAACATACCACCGTTTCCACAGTAAAATAATGTTATAAACATCAAAATTATTTCCTAAGTATAAAAAAGCTAAAGTAGTTAGCCTTATTATATTAAAAATAATATAACGAGAAAACCAATAATGAGTCAATAAAATCATGCAGAGTTTAGGTTCACAGTTTCAAAGTGAACTAAAAGTCATCCTGATTTAGTAGGAGAACACATTTGTGAAAACTAGACTTCATAACAGACTTATGAATGCTTTCTGGATGCAAATCAGATAAATGAGCAGCCTTTAACATACAAGCACCCAATAAGCAACCTGGACTTCTGAAGCCAATTGTATTTGCAAAGGCTGATGATATTCAACATAGTTGGAAAATGAGGAAGGTGTGACTGGGAGGCAAAAAGTGGAGATAGCATATGACGTTAAATATTCTTTTAAGAACTATGGTTAACAAGGACTCATTAGAAGCAATAGTTTAAAAGGTACATATTTCTACACATGAGGTTTTAGGGGTATTTATTTAGGATAGAAACTTTTAAAATAAAGTTATTGGCTGAGGAAAAATTATTAGTAAAAATGATCCGTTGAGATATAGAAGATAGTAGGGTTGATTGATGGGAGTTCCAGAGAGACATGGGATGGGACCAAGAGCATCCTTGGAGAAGCCCCAGCACTGCAACCAAGAGTAGCCCCAGCTCACCACAACTAGAGAGAGCCCACGCTCAGCAACAAAGACCAAGTGCAGCGAAAAAGAAAAATAAACTTTACAAAAACACTGAAAACATGTTCTGATCAGAAAAGACAATTATCTCCCTAGACATAAATACTGTGATACTATTAATGTAGTCCATGATTGATTAACTTCTTTAGACAGTAGATCACTTTTCCTTAGGAAATAGTATAATACAGAAGTAATTAACAGGGTTTCCCAGGTGGTGCTAGTGGTAAAGATCTGCCTGCGATGCAGGAAATGTGGGTTGGATCCCTGGGTCGGGAAGATCCCCTGGAGGAGGGCATTGCAACCCACTCCAATATTCTTGCCTGGAGAATCCCACAGACAGAGGAGCCTGGTGGGCTACAGTCCATAGTGTCACAAAAGAGTTGAACACAACTGAATCAACTTAGCATGCAGACATACACACATACACACACACACACACACACACACATACATACACATATAAATATTGTTCTTACATTAATATCTTACTTTGTAAAAAATGTCATGTCGATAGGTAATTGTTTCACCTGTGCTAGTCTTATCTCCATTATAAGAATACATGGATTATGTCTTATTTCCTTTATATTTGACACAGTGTCTACCCCTCTCCTGGATCAGTAATATGCATTCAGTATAGATTTATAAAACTCTTGCAAAGATCAACTCCTCATGGTACTTACAGATAAGGGAACTGGGCTCAGATGCCTTGTTCCACCTCAGGCTCTCAGCAAGTCCGGGAGCCCATGCTCACTCTCAGATTCTTAGCCAGTGTTCACTGCACTGTACCACCCTGTCTGAATAATTCATACAAAACTTCCTTTGGTCTTATACTGTCTTTCTTCAAGATCTCATTTTACTGTACCCAGAATTATATTATTAACCTTCAAAATATGCTTGAGCATTCAGGAGGCATTAAAGAAAACTTTTGTTTTCCAGGTGAACATACTTTAAGCTCTGAGACATGAGGATCCTGTCCACAGTCACAGCGAACCAGTGGCAGTAAGAAAAAAACATTTAAGTGCTTTTGCGCAGACTCCATTTGGACTTGATCACTTTTTCCTCACCCCCATTGATGAGATCTCTATAAAAATAGCATTTCCCCAGTGATGACTGTCACTCTTTCTAAATGGAAAACAACTTGTAAACTTCTTTTACCTCCCTGAAGTGGGACAATATTGGCACAAACATTTCCTTGATATTTAATAACTCCCTCCAACTGCTGCAGCTGCTCCAAGATAGACATAGGCAGAGATAGATAGGGTGTTTGCACCTGGCCGGCCATAAACTGTTTCTTAGTTGCAGATGAAGGTTACCAGGCCCCATTCCCTTCTGTCCTCAGACCCAGGAGGTGGAAACATGAAAGAGAGCTGCAGTTATTTATAAACAGTAAAAACTTCTGGGGAGTGTATCAAATGAATGGACTGATTTGCCTACTCAGAGTAGAAGTGCAGGTTTTTCCAGGCAGTTGACAACTCTGGTGCTTAGAAATGCTTCCTCCTGGCCTCGTCCTCTCTATCCCAATGTTAGACTATAGGTTTTGTTTCTAGCAGAGGGTAGGTGTGAACTCAACATGGATTATGTGCTCCATCTGTGAGTACTCAGTTCTATCCTTCGACAAGTAGGATGTTTTGTCTTTGCAACTTGGCCTTGGTACATCTGCCGCCCGCTGGCCTCTGCACCCACCACTCTGGTTCTCTAGACCCAGCATCTTGACCCAGGGTTGGAAGAAATGGAGCTCAGCTTGGAGAAGGGGGCGGAGCTGGGTACCTTTTGTGGAGTGTTCTCCTTAATTTGATTCAATGGATTCTGGCTGGCAGGAAGCACAATAAAAATGAGTTTATAGACCTCTGAGGCCAGCTGTCATCTACTTAGCCACAGTGTGGTAATTTGAAAGCATTATGGGAAAAAAACCCTTCATATTAGCAGATCATTTGAACGGGCTCCTTTTCTCCCCCACAAATCCTAAATACCCTACCCTTCTGTTACCAGTGTGTTATGTAAGCATGATTCATTCTTAGACTGGAATAACTCTTTTTGACTATGTCCAATTCAGAGACATGGGCTTCCCTGGTCGCTCAGTACTAAAAGAATCCACTTGCCAATGCAGGAGACACGGGTTCTATCCCTGGGTCAGGAAGATCCCTTGGAGAAGGAAGTGTCAACCCGCTCCAGTATTCTTGCCTAGAAAATCCCATGGACAGAGGAACCTGGGGGGCTATAGTCCATGGGGTCCCAAAGAGTCAGACATGACAGTGACTGAACAACAAATTCAGAGTATACACAAGGAACTTCAGTTCAAATGGAAATATGCCATATTTGTGGCATTTTCCACTCCTTTTTTCTAGTAGTTTCCAAGCTTTTCAAGTATGAGAGCCTCTGTTCTACCTAATAATAGTTTTGTTTTAGTCTGTGTTGATTGAGACTACCAAAAGCTACTGTGAAAGCAGCATATTTTATATTTATTAACCATGACAACAGCAACCTACACACGAAAAATGTGCATATATTCCAATGCACTATTTATTCTGTCCTTGATAGTACTTGGTATAAATATAGATTCCAGGACCCCTTAAAGGAACTCCAAGGATTTCCAGAGGTGCAAGGCCCAAATTATATGGACAGTCACTGTTCAAAAAAAGCAATGACTCTTGAAGGAATTTAGAGGGAGAGCTGTTGAAATAATCTTGCAAAAACTTGCAGAATAAGATCTTTGGTACATCATGTTCCACAGGATAAAGAGAGGAGAAAGCTAGAGAGATAGCATTTGAATCTCCAGCAATAAGTTTAGGTATTATGATTTTGCCATTTAGCCAAGACTTTTTTAACGGACCAGTGTAATTAGATAAAACTCCTAATCAGCCCAAATATTTTTATCTTCTTATAGTATGTAACCTTTAACTGGTATACTTACTGTGATTAATAATACTGAACTATGCTCAAAAGTCCCTATATTAAAACTACATTAGTTAAAATGTAGAGTACATGATGCACAATCTGATTTAATTTTTATGAGGTCATTAACAAATATTAAACTATAATATATAATCTAAAATCATGTTCTCTCTCTTTATTCAGACTGGTAAAATAATATTCAGGTAACTGGATATGTATTAAAAGTTACTTCTAACTTCATTTTCCCCTTTGCTTTGTTAGGAACAAGCAATGGTTTCTAAAAGATTCTCTGACTCACATCTTAAAACACAGAGCAGGACTCCAACATAAATCATAGGCCCTTCTTCTCCAAAAAGTATAGAGAAAAACACATTGTATCCCAATTTTCAGTAATCCTTGACTTTCCTATTTTCTCCTGGGAGTCCACTCTTCCTGAAGGAATTAGGTTTGGTTTGTAATGTAAAGCCCTGATGTTTTCACAGGGAGAGAAGACATGAAAAACATCAGCCTCACACCTAAGCCAAATGATTCCCTGGATAATCCTCTCCAGATAGCAAACATTAGAACAAGTAAAGATAAACTTCACATGGGCAGCTCCAAGGCTACACATCCCCAGGAGGGAAACTTCCAGACTTCCCTGGGTGCCTAGTTACAGAAAGGATATGATTCGAGGTGAGGAAAGATATACATTCCCATGCAGAGTTTACACAAGTAAAATAGTGATCCTCAACAGCAGGCAGGGGACCTGATAACCTCTCCTAGTTAGGCTGCCCAGAATTATCTTTGAAAGCCAAAGGGCAGAATATTGACATAAACTCAACTGCCCTGACAACATGGAGTTAACCTGCCAACATCTTCTGGACACAAACCTTTACAGAACTTCCAAAAGGGCAAAAATCAAAGCCTTCACTCTCAATCCTGTTCTGTCTCACGAGGTTGCATTCCTCACGTAATATAACACCTCCCTTCACCCCCAAAGTTTTCAGCTCCCTCTCCCCAAGCCCAACACTGAGCCCCCTCTCCCTGGATTTACATCCAGGTGTGAACTCATACATGTGGTGGGAATCCTTCATCCAAATGCAAATCATTCTTGCAAGATCAAAATTCTTTTGCTAGGGACAGTCGGGCAGGCCTCTAAGGGAATTTGCATTTTGACTGGTAGTATAGGCACAGGAGAGGGTTACAGAAGTGAAGGGACAAAGAGATCATTGCAAAATCAAATTAACAAACAAATGAGATACAAATATACTCTATTAACTGTGTACATTTTTTTTGAAACAGGAAGAGGCTAGAATTTAGAATGCTGATATGCACCCCATTGAAAAGGGGCAAAAAGAATTTTAATGAATCACAACACAACTTGAGATGCAGCCCAGATCATTAGAGTCTCCATGATTGTAACTCAATGGAGAGCTGGCTTGAGTTACCTTCTGCTGATGATTTCTTATAGAAAAGGACTATAATTCAAAGTAAGAGTTCCATACTGCTTTTAGTTTAAGATAGCTGTTATAAAAGAATATTCAAGCTAGCATTAGAAAAATTTTAAAACATTTCCAACCCAATATTTCAAATAGCTTGCTACAACATTTGCAGACAATATTTTTATATTATAAAAAAATGAAAATTTCTCCAAATTTAGCTCCCAAAAGTCCAGTCTTAGTCTATTTTTTATCATTCTCCTTCACCCAAATATATTGACACTGAGAAACCAAAATACCTAGAGTCAGTGATGTGGATAAGTGTGAGGCCAATAAAAATGACTGACGGGAAAAGTATCACCAACACTCACAATTTGTGAGATGGAGTCGTAAGTACTTTGACTATTACGGAGATCCACCATGAGGACAGAAACTTGGATGATGACCAGTGGCAAACATCCTTGATCTCTGGGATCGACCTGGGCTGTGCCTCCCCACCAAACACACAGATTCATATCCTCGAGAGCTTTACAGGTAGACGTGGGCCCTGTGCACAACGGAGCCACCTCTACACAGAGGCTAGCAGTGATTCAGGGCAGCACCTGGAGATGGATCTCCTGACTCAGATATGCAGAACGCAGTAAGACTGGCCTTTGCAACCACGGGGGATGAATGACGCCAAACGCATTTTCTCGAGTGTGGTTAAAACTGCTCACAGACGAGGATTAGAATCATTAGTGTAATATTCTCCTCTGCTTCTGAAGAAGACTACAAGCTTCTCTGAGCACAGAAAGTTTCCCTGTTGCTGCTTCTCCTGCCAGATCCCCACTGCAGCCAAGTAGTACCAGACATCTGACCATCAAACCATTGGCCATTGTAGGAACTAGAAGCTAGATCAGCTGAGAGTGTCTGTTTGGAATCATTTAATGTAATTACTGGCACATGATAATAAGATATTTGTCTCTCTTCCTCCGTCTTTCATACCTGCCCTTCTCACCTTTCTGAAACCAGAAAAGTAGTGTGTGTGTGTTGTGTGTGTGTGTGCGCGTGTGTGCATGCACACACACGCACACATGCTATTGAGTAAAAGTCCTATTCACATCTAACTGTAATTGTGTAATTCTTTCTTATCACAAAAGAAATAAAAGTCATATTTTCATTAAAAGGAAGAAAAAACTGACCCTACCCTCCTTCCTTAACTGTTCTCCATTCTAGCAGTAGTACTTCCATTTCTTAAACGCCACTGGGAGTCAATAGACAGGCTTTCAGAAACTGCTTTCTAAATGTCTGCTTTAAACAACATGGCATTTTACATATTCCCATTCAGTCCTTCCCCAGAGTCAACAGTGGACTCAAAATGCAACTATATCTCCAAGTCTGTTACCACTGTTATATAATGTAGTCCGTTCATGAGCTACAAATTCTGTGTCATGCATGTATTAAGTGTTCAGTGAAAGTTCTAGGCCATTCTACCTCTTATCCTTAAAGCTAACTGAAAGTTGTGCATGCGCGCTAAATCGCTTCAGTCATTCCAACTCTGTGCAATCCTACGGACTGTAACCTACCAGGCTCCTCCGTCCATGGGCTTCTCCAGGCAAGAATACTGGAGTGTCTTGCCATGCCCTCCTGCAGGGGATCTTCCTGACCCAGGGATCAAACCCACATCTCTTACGTCCCCTGCATTGGCAGGCGGGTTCTTAACCACTAGTGTAGCTTACCTCCTATGCTATTTATTCCACTGAAAGACCATTTGAATGGTAAGCCTCTTCATTTTCTGCATGACTTTAACCTTATTCAATAGTTTCTGGTATATAACACTATTACTTTCCTTCCTTTTATGGTTCATTCAATATACATTTGTGCAGTACCTTTTATGAACAGGATCACAACGAGAGACGATGTCGTGCCGTGGATAACAGAGCAAGCTGCCTAAGAGAAGACTCAGGATCAGTCTCGGCCAAGTCACTTCTGTGCCATTCCTCAGTTTCCTCATCTATAGATTGGGGATAATTATAGTATCTATCTCATAATGTTGCTACAAGGAATAAATGGGCAGATCTGTTAAGTGCTTAGAACAATGGCAAGCATCTGTTAAGTGATAACTATTTAGATGTATCCAGGAGCTAGTACAGCAGTTCTTAGTCAGCGGTCCATGAACTGCTAGGGTCCACGGATGGACTTAGAGTGTCCCAGAACTCCTTGAAATCATTTGTAAAAGTTAAGACTACTTTGTCTAGAGGGGAAGTTTATAATTTTCATCAGATTCTCAAAGGAAGGTGTGAAGACAAAAAGGTTACAAACCACTGAACTAGAGCTGCAGGGACACGAGACAAACTTTCCTCTAACAGAGGAGATGGACATTTAGTGACAATAAATGTGATAGCAGTTACGTCAAAATGGTCCAATGTGCAACGCGACACATAGAAGACCCACCTGGGGGAGTGATGCAACCAACAAGGCTTCCTAGAGTGGGGAGCATGTCAAAGAAGTCCTCGGTATGAAGAGATAGCCAGGTGACCAGGGGGAGTAAGAGTGTTCCAGGGACAGTGAGAGCGCAAAGGGTCACATACGAGTGGGCCAAGAAGAAATTACACCACAAGTAAGGAAATAAGGAAGCTAATGCACCAGTCACAAAGTGAAGCACTTAGAGGCTCAACTAAGGCAGTGGTCTCAGGTAGAGGATAGCAGGTAAGCAAGGGTCCTTTCTTACACATCGGCGGCTCATGAGTCTCCCACTTAATTACTGCAGATATGTAGTGAGATAAATTTTCAAGCATATACCTAAAGTATATTATTTCTGACAACCATAACTACCAGATGATGTTACTGATTTTCACATCAGAATTAAAAATCTACTGAGGGAAAAAAAAGTGCAAATTTGAAAGCTAACTTATTTATGAAGGCCTTTCCAATTCCATTTTAGTTTGTTTCTGAAATCCAGCTGGAATGACCTAAGTATTCCTTGCATGCACAACATTTCAACATCAAGGGTATCTATGATCATTTCAGTAGTGGTAACTAGCTTTACATAGTCTGTAGCTAAACATAATCGATTCTGTAGCTTCCCAATGATCGCCCTGAGGAGTTATTATTCCTGATGGCAATTAATCAAAATTAAAACAGACTGCATAGAATGAAGCAAATTCAAACCTCCGGCCTCAGTAGGAACACCTGCGTATTTAGATTAATCATGGGTCCTGCTCGAATGTGACAGGTATATCAATATTAGAGAGAAAAGAGAAGGGTAACATTTTCCAGTAGAGTTCCAAGTGTAATTCCAAGGAGCAAAGATTCTACACCTGAGTCTATGTCAAACAAAACCAAAATCCATAGTTATCCAAGGGGTGGGAGGGGGAGGGGTAGAAGGAACTGGGAGATTGGAATTGACACATACACACTATTGATACCATGCATAAAATAGATAACTAATGAGAGCACTCTGTATAGCACAGGTATCTCTACTTAATGCAGTGGTGATGTGAATGGGAAGGAAGTTCCAAAGGGAGGGATTATATGTATATGTATAGATGATTAATTTTGCTGTACAGTAAAAACTGACACAATGTTAATGCGGCAGTACTTCAATAAAAAAATAATTTTAAAGAAATGGAGACATAAAGACTTTCCCAGAGAATCAAAAGCTGTTGGAGTTCATTGCCACTAGACTTATCTTATAAGAAATGATAAAAGGAATTCTTCAAGCTTAAATGAAAGGATACTAATTAGTCACATAAAAATATATAAAAATATAAGATATCCTGGTAAAGGTAACTATGTAGTCAAATTCAGAATACTCTAATACAGTGGTATAGTGTTGTGTTAACTCCAGTATACAGGATAAAGAACAAAGGTATTACAAATAACTATAGCTACAATAATTTGTTAATGGATATACAATATAATAAGATATAAACTGTGACATCATAAACATGAAATGAGGGAAAATAAAAGAGTAGAATTTTTGTGATCAAAGTTATCAGATTGAAATAGACTATTATAGCTATCAGATGTTTTGTGTAAGTTTCATAGTAACCACAAAGCAAAAATTTACAGTAGACACACAAAGATAAAGAGAAATTAATCAAACAAACCATTAGGAAAAATCTGGAGATGGAAAAGGCAACCCGCTCCAGAATTCTTGCCCAAAGCATCTTGTGGACAGAGAAGCCTGGTGGGCTGCTGTCTGTAGGGCTGCACAGAGTCAGACATGACTGAAGCAACTTAGCATGCATGCATGCATTGGAGAAGGAAATGGCAACCCACTCCAGCATTCTTGCCTGGAGAATCCCAGGGACAGAGGAGCCTGGTGGGCTGCCGTCTATGGGGTCACACAGAGTCGGACACAACTGAAGTGACTTAGCAGCAGTAGCAGAATGGAAAAATCATCAATTCACAAAGCAAATCTGCAAGCAAGAAAGAAAGGAACAAAGTTACTAGAGAATAGTTAAAAAACAACTAACAAGATAGGACTAGTAAGTGCTTGGGGCTTCCCTAGTGACTCTGTGGTAAAGCATCTGACTGCAATGCAGGAGATGTGGGTTTGATCCCTGGGTCAGGCTGATCCCCTGGAGAAAGGAAATGGCAATCTGCTCCAGTATTCCTGCCTGGGAAATCCATGGACACAGAAGCCTGACGGTACAGTCCGTGGGATCGCAAAAGAATCAGCCATGACTGAACGACTAAACAACAACCACCACACTAGTAAGTCCTTACCTACTGATGATTACTTTAAATGTAAATGGATTAAACTCTCCATACAAAAGATACAGAGTAGCTGAATGGAGAAAACAAGAAGACCCAACTGTCTACCGCCTATAAGAGATTCACTTCAGCTTTAAGGACACACATATGTTTAAAGTAAAGGAATGGAAAAAGACATTCCATGCTAATGGCACCCTAAAGAGAAAAGGGTAGCTATGTTTGCATCAGACAAGATAGACTTGAAGTCAAAAATTGTACAGAAAGCAAAGAAAGTCATTATCTTATGATAAAGGAATCAATTCATCAAAAATATATAACAATTGAAATATATATGCACCCAACATTAGAGTACCTAAATATATAAAACAAATACTAAACAATCTGAAGAGAAAAATAAACAAAAGAATAATATTAGGGAATTCAGTATCCCATTTTCAATGCTGAATAATCATCCAAGCAGAAAATCAATATGAAACATTAGAGTTGAGCCATACCTTAACCCAGGTCTTCCCAGGTGGCACTAGTCGTAAAGAATCTGCCTGCCAATGCAGGAGACATAAGAGATGTGGGTTCGATCCCTGGGTCTGGAAGATCCCCTGGAGAAGGAAATGGCAACCCGTTCTAGTATTCTTACCTGGAGAATCCCAAGGACAGAAGAGCCTGGCACCTGCCAGTCCATGGGGTTGCAAAAGAGTCAGACACGACTGATGCACCTTAGCATACTTTAGCCCAAAGGATCTAACAGACATTTACAGAACATACTGTGTAACAGCAGCAGAATACACATTCCTTTCAAGCACACAAGGAACACTGTCCAGGATAGATCATGTATTAGGCCACAAAACATGTCTCAGAAAACTTAAGAAGATTGAAATCATACGAAGTACCTTTTTTGACCACAATGGTATAAAAACAGAAATCTGTTACAGAAGAAAAAATTGAAAATTCACACATATGCGGAAATTAAACACCAAACTCCTAAACGACTAATAGATCAAAGAAGAAATCAAAAGAAAAGTAAAAATCACCTTGAAACAAACATGGAAATCAGTTCAGTTCAGTTCAGTCACTCAGTCATGTCCGACTCTTTTCGACCCCATGAATCGCAGCACGCCAGGCCTCCCTGTCCATCACCAACTCCCAGAGTTCACTCAGACTCACGTCCATCGAGTCGGTGATGCCATCCAGCCATCTCATCCTCTGTCTTCCCCTTCTCCTCCTGCCCCCAATCCCTCCCAGCATCAGAATCTTTTCCAATGAGTCAACACTTCGCATGAGGGGGCCAAAGTACTGGAGTTTCAGCGTTAGCATCATTCCTTCCAAAGAACACCCAGGACTGATCTCCTTTAAAATGGACTGGTTCAAAACTAATGAAATGTAACAACACAGTTCAAAGAGGGATGTTAAAATGCCTACATTAAGAAAAAAGAAAGATCTCAATCTAACATTACACCTCCAGGGACTAGAAAAAGAAGAACAAATGAACCCCAAAAGTTAGCAGAAGGAAGGAAATACAAAGATCAGAGCCCAAAAAATAAAATAAAGACCAGAAAAATAACAGAAAAGATCAATAAAACTGAGAGTTGTTTTTTTAAAAAGATTAAAAAAAAAAAACAACCCTGACAAACTGTTGTTTTTTAACTATAAAAAACAGAAGACTTACATAAAATAAAGAATGAAAGAGGAGACATTAAAGCTGATACTATAGAAATAGAAACGATCATAACAGATAACTATGAACAACTGTATGCCAATAAATTGGACAACCTAGAAGAAATGGATAAATTTCTAGAAATGTACGTTTATTTTGCCCTGAACTAAACCAGAAAGTAGGTAGGAATTTACCAATTGTGAACTGAAACTCAGTTGTGTCCGACTCTTTGTGACCCCATGGAGTATACAGTCCATGGAATTCTCTGGGACAGAATACTGGAGTGGTTAGCTGTTCCCTTCTCCAGGGGATCTTCCCAACTCAGGAATCGAACCCAGGTCTCCAGCATTGCAGGTGGATTCTTTACCAGCTGAGCCACAAGGGAAGTTGCATGCATGCTCATCGCTTCAGTGGTATCCAACTGTTTCGACCCTAAGAACTGTAGCCACCAGGCTTCTCTGTCCATGGGATTCTCCAGGCAAGAACACTGGAATGGGTTGCCATGTCCTTCCCGAATTTACCTATTAGTTGTTCCTAAATTTAAAATCAAAATATGCTTTTGTGTTTTTCTCAAACTTTCCATTTTTTCTTTTCTTTTGGTCATGTTGCTCAACTTGTACGACCTTAGTTTCCCAACCAGGGATCAAATCCACTCACTGATGCTCTGTGACAACCTAGAGGAGTGGGGTGGGGTAGGGGGATGGGAGCGAGGCTCCAGAGGGAGGGAACATATGTATATCTATGGTGATTCATGTTGATGTGTGGCAGAAACCAACACAATATTGTAAAGCAGCATTTATCCTTCAATTAAAGAAAAACAAAAACCCCACACCCTCAGCAGTGAAAGTGTGGAGTCCTAACCACTAAACCATCAGGGAATTTCCCCCGATTCTGTACTCATTGATTGTTTTATCAAACAAACAGCACCCCAGAGTAGCAGGAGACAGACGTATACATAATGGTTAAGCATACATTCTCTGAAACCAGATTTCCCAGATCTGAATCCTGGTTTTACCACTTAAGAGCTCTGTAACCTTGAATAATCTACTTCATAGCTTCTGGGTCTCAGTCTCCTTTTGCAAACTGGGGACGACCTTAAGACATAACCTATCGGGATTAAGGAAATGAATTCATATGCAAACAGTTTAGAATGGGGCCTTGTGCAGGGTGAATACCTCATAGTTTTTTCTATTATTATTTTTATTATAATCATTAGGCAAGTTTCTTTAAATTCTCTGAGCCTCAGTTTCTTTATTTGTAAGAGAGGGATGATAGCATTGGTCACATCATAGTATTGTTATGAGGACTACATAAGATAATAAAAGCATGTACTCGCCAACTAACAGCTAATAAATAACAATGATGATGATGACATCATCTATTGAGTGCTTATTACGTGATAATTCCTTTACACCTGTTTTGCTTGTTTCATAGCAAGTCTAAGAAGTACATATCAGTTTATTCTTTTAAAAGATGAGGAAATTGAGGCCTGGGAATATGAAGTAAAACTACCTCTGCTCACACAGCTTAATAATCGGCAGAATGAAGACTCTAGCCTGCCCACTGCATCTGAAAACTTGCTCTTTTGACAGGTACCTTATACTAACAAAAAAAAGGAGAGAGGAAAATAAAATGGTTGGTGTCCTGTAGCTGAAATTCCATATTACAAATAATATGATTTAGAGTCCAGGCCACCCATTTTCATCAATGTAATCAGAATAAATAATGCAATATTAGAATACTTTTCAATGAGAGAAGCAAGCTCTAAATTAGAGGCATGGATAAGAATTAAAAATTTTGAAGTTTTAATTTTATAGAACTGGGTAGGAATTTAATGGTAGCTTTTTTTCTTTTTAAATACAAACAAGTCAATCTTAGTGGAAATTAAAAACTAATCATCATTAATGAATTGGCATGAATTTATTAACATGAAATAATTTATTCTTTTAAAGCATACATTTGAGATGCATTCTTATGAAACAAATTCTTGTCAAAGGATAAATGTAAAGAATTAAGGAAAGTGGCTCAGATGGTAAAGAACCTTCAATGCAGGAGACTTGGGTTCGATCCCTGGTTTGGGAATATTTCTTGGAGAAGGGAATGACTACCAACTCCAGTATTCTTGCCTGGAAAATTCCATGACAGAAGAGCCTGGTGGGCTACAGTCCATGGGGTTGCAAAGAGTCAGACTCGACTGAGCAACTTACACTTTCACAAAAAGTCCTTAAATGAAAGAATTTGGAAGTTCCAAGCTACCATCTTATCCATACCAATTTTTATACCAAATAACAGGAATGGTCACCTATTAAGGTTTAAACGAAATCACTCCTATGTCTGACTCACCATCATCAGATGAACGCATTCCCAAATGAGATCACTAGTCACTACTTATAAAAAGAAAAATTTCTTAAAATAGAACACAAGAGTAAACACAGGTACAAACTACAAATGCATTCCTTAGCTTTCTGATTCTGGCCCTATGAAAACAGGCTAGGATGGACAAGGCAGAAATGACTGACTAAGCATTCATTTATTTGGCAAATATTCCCAGAGTTTCTACTTGGTACCCTTATATTGAGTTACAATCTAGGAGTCCAGAAAAAAACAGGAAAAGAAAAAAACAGGAAAGAAAAGGAAAAGAAAGAAACAAAACAATGTTCTGTCCTTGAAGTTACAGTCTAGTGAGGAATATAGCTGAGTAAACAGGCAATTCGTGTACAGCGTAAGAAGTGCTTTAAAAGGGAAATGACATTAAATGCTCTATTAAAATGCTCTTTTTAACAGGTCCCTAGAAATGAAAGATCAAGAAAGGCTTTTCAAGTCTGAATTGAGACTTGAAAAATTTACAGTGGAGTGATATGTCAAAGTTGCATGTTTGAAAGATCACTGCCCACTGGGAAGAGATAACACAGAAGCGGCACACCACCACCGGCCAGTCGGAGACTGCCACGGTGACCCTGGTGAGAGAGGATGACACTGGGGACCAGGGAAATGGCTGCAGGGCTGGAGGGAAGTGGCTAGATTCTCAAGATGATGACGATGAATTGGGATTATTAGAACTTGGTAATTAACCGGAAGAAGAAAGGAAAGGATTGGAAAGAAGGGTGAGATCCTACTTTGGTTTTCGCCAGAAACAGATCTCCAGGAAAAGGTTCAAGGACAAGCAGTTCATTGGAGAATAGGGAATAAGGGTGGGAAAATGAGGAAGTGATAACAAGGAGGAAATGTAGCCAAGAAAGAGTGCTTTATCATGCCAACTATGCAATTAATGTCATGGAGAAATCCTGGGAAATGGTATCAAACAAATGTCTCAGAGTTCTCTCATCCAAGAGGTTGAGAAGATGGGGAATTTATAAGCCAATTGCCATGAGTCACTGGCAGCTGGGTTTAATTCTCCTGCATTTCCAGCCTGTTCTGCACAGGCAGGGCAGATTTCTGTTGCTTCTTTAAAGACCCTTAGGCAAAAAAGACATAGTTTCAGGTTTTAGGAAATGGGCAGGAGCACATGGAATGGTGAGACCCAAAGAATATTTACTACAGCTAACACTCAGTCTCTGGTGTGGTTCAGTGGGATAAGGAGATGAGGACCTGAGATGAGGAACCCAAGGGTTGAAGCAAGACAGAAGGGGACTGGGGAGTAGAGGTTATGACTTTGATGTTTGGTATAATTCATTTGAGGTGCTCAGGAGACATCGTAAGTAAAGGTGTTTAGTAGACTGTTGGGTATGCAAATATGAGTCTTTGGAGAGCAATCTGTTCAGTTCAGTAGCTCAGTCATGTCCAACTCTTTGCGACCCCATAGACTGCAGCACACCAGCTTCCCTGTCCATCACCAGCTCCCAGAGTTTACTCAAACTTATGTCCATAGAGTCGGTGACTTCTTTAAAGACCCTTAGGCAAAAAAGACATAGTTTCAGGTTTTAGGAAATGGGCAGGAGCACATGGAATGGTGAGACCCAAAGAATATTTACTACAGCTAACACTCAGTCTCTGGTGTGGTTCAGTGGGATAAGGAGATGAGGACCTGAGATGAGGAACCCAAGGGTTGAAGCAAGACAGAAGGGGACTGGGGAGTAGAGGTTATGACTTTGATGTTTGGTATAATTCATTTGAGGTGCTCAGGAGACATCGTAAGTAAAGGTGTTTAGTAGACTGTTGGGTATGCAAATATGAGTCTTTGGAGAGCAATCTGTTCAGTTCAGTAGCTCAGTCATGTCCAACTCTTTGCGACCCCATAGACTGCAGCACACCAGCTTCCCTGTCCATCACCAGCTCCCAGAGTTTACTCAAACTTATGTCCATAGAGTCGGTGATACCATCCAACCATCTCATCCTCTGTCGTCCCCTTCTCCTCCTGCCTTCAATCTTTCCCAGCATCAGGATCTTTTCCAATGAGTCAATTCTTCACATCAGATGGCCAAAGTATTGGAGTTTCAACTTCAGCATAGTCCTTCCAGTGAATATTCAGGAATGATTTCCTTTAGGATGGACTGGTTGGATCTCCTTGCAGTCCAAGGGACTCTCAAGAGTCTTTTCCAACACCAGTTCAAAAGCATCAATTCTTCAGCACTCAGCCTTCTTTATAGTCCAACTCTCACATCCATACATGACTATAGGAAAAACCATAGCTTTGATTAGACCTTTGTTGGCAAAGTAATGTCTCTGCTTTTGAATATGTTGTCTAGGTTGGTCATAGCTTTTCTTCCAAGGAGCAAGCATCTTTTAATTTCATGACTGCAGTCACCATCTGCAGTGATTTTGGAGCCCCCCAAAATAAAGTCTCTCACTGTTTCCATTGTTTCCCCATCTGTTTGCCATGAAGTGATGGGACCAGATGCCATGATCTTAGTTTTCTGTCTGTTGAATTTTAAGCCAACTTTTTCACTCATGAAAGTGAAAGAGGAGAGAAATCTGATCTACAGATAAAGATTTGGAAACTGTCAACATGGAAATTCATGAAATGCCATGGGAAACTATACAGTGGGAGGAACAATGATGGGCAAGGGCAGGAACCAAAGATCGCCTGAATGTAAGGAACAAGGAAAGGAGAAGAAAGCTGCAAAGAAGAATCAGACGATGCATCAGGGAGTTACAAGGAAAACCAGAAGAGCGGGTGTCTAGAAGCCAAGAAGAGAAACCTAAGAAGCAGAGAATAAAAATGCACTACTTGCTGCTGAAAAATCGAGAATAATAAAAGACAAAACAATATTATTAAATCCAGCAACAAGCAAGTCTTCAGTGATCTTGGAGTCATTGGTGAAGAGATTCTATTGCACCGAAGGATGCATAAGTGTGAGTCATTATAGACAGCAAAGACAGATAACTCAAGAAGTTTAACTGAGAATGGGAGGAACTGGAGAAAATAGAGATTGAAGGCTTAGTACCTGCAACATACTGTAAAATAAAGCATATTGTAATGGTTTAAAAAACTGAAGGTGACTGTCAGGTTAAGGGAAGAGTTTTTGGTTCAAGAAGGCTTGTTTGTTTATAGAAAATGGAAGAGATTTAAAATCTTGATAAGGGCCTTCAGAGGGTACAGAGAGACTGAAGGTACGGGAGAAATGATAAAAAGGCAGGAGATCTCTAAAGACAGAAAGGGGACTGAGTCCAGAGTCAGGGGGAATAAGACGTTACATGGACTTTGTTTCCTTTGTTGCAAGTGGGAAGGAGAAAAGTGATGGGTGTAGATCAGGACTAAATTGTAGATTTGGTGGCATGAAGTTAAGAAGACACCTGTGGATTTTCTCTGTGAACCAAGAGTTGAAGAGAAAAGAAAGGTGTGAATGAGGAGGGATCAGTGATGTCAAAGGCTTAAGGAGCTTATGGCTAGAATGAAATGCCTCTGCAGAGAAAGCTGAGCAGGAAAACAGCTGTGTGATTTCCTCTCAGTGCTCAGCTGCCCAGGTGTGAGCCTAGAGACCAAATAGTTGGGCTTTTTCGAGATTGGGTTTCAACAAGTGGTAGGAAGAAAGGATGACAGGGCGAGAGAGTTGCAAGGTGGCTGAAGTGATGACAACAGAAATCAAACAGGGAAGAATTTAGGATCACAGGAAAATAATGGAAAGAAGCGATTCATGGGAATGGCATCCTAGGGTCCAATCAAGGGATTCTATTTCCAAGGTTTGGAGTAAAGAGAGAGCATGCTAAGAGGGAGAAAAGTCACAAACAGGCACCTGTGTAAATTGATGAAATTTCCCTGACTTTGACTAGTTGGTCATGGTAGAGGGATAAAGCAGAAGGCTATGAAGAAAGTGGGGAAGAAAACAAGGCTGCCGTGGCAGAGATGAGAAATGGCTGGGCCAGCATCCAATTGAGGAGCCAAGTCGGTGGTCATGGAATGGTCATTGCTCTGTCCCTCTATCATGAGTTGAATTGCGTCCTCCCAAAAGATAGACTGGAACTCTAACTCCTAATTTCCTGTGAATGGGACCTTATTTAGCAATAGGGTCTTTAAGTTAAGATTGGGTGGCCCCTAAGCCAATATGACTTAAAGAAGAGGAGGAGAGACACAGATAAAGACACAGAGGGGAAACACCATGTAGCATCGAAAGCAGAAACTGAAGTGATGTGTTTATAAGCCAAGGAGTGAAAAGGATTGCCTTCAGAGAGAGCATGGCCCTGCTGACACCTAGGTATCAGGCTTCTAGCATCCAGAACTATTGAGAGAATGTCCTTTTGCTTGGATTGTGGCACACTGTGACCGTATACTACTTTTGTTTAAGGCTACGCTAACTCAGATAATTTGTTTCAGAACAAATATGGCCCCAGGAAACTAATTATGCCCTCGATGCTTATATGAATTAGCCAGGGCCACGGGTCTATTTCCCAATGTCACAGAGCACCAACAGAAGTCGACAGATACTGGGACAATTCTCCGTTTCTAAGTAGAAACTGGAGCTTTTTGTTCTTATTCAGTGTCATTTTCAACTCTTATCCAGTGATACGATAATTCAGAGCACTTCATTCCCAAGTTCAGTTCAGTTCAGTTGCTCAGTCGTGCCTGACTCTTTGCGACCCCATGAATTGCAGCCCGCCAGGCCTCACTGCCCATCACCAATTCCCGGAGTTCACTCAGATTCACGTCCATTGAGTCAGTGATGCCATCGAGCCATCTCATCCTCTGTTGTCCCCTTCTCCTCCTGCCCCCAATCCCTCCCAGCATCAGAGTCTTTTCCAATGAGTCAACTCTTTGCATGAGGTGGCCAAAGTACTGGAGTTTCAGCTTCAGCATCATTCCTTCCAAAGAAACCCCAGGGCTGATCTCCTTCAGAATGGACCGGTTGGATCTCCTTGCAGTCCAAGGGATTCTCAAGAGTCTTCTCCAACACCACAGGTCAAAAGCATCAATTCTTCGGCGCTCAGCCTTCTTCACAGTCCAGCTCTCACATCCATACATGACTACTGGAAAAACCATAGCCTTGACTAGATGGACCTTAGTCAGCAAAGTAATGTCTCTGCTTTTCAATATGCTGTCTAGGTTGGTCATAACTTTTCTTCCAAGGAGTAAGCGTCTTTAATTTCATGGCTGCAGTCACCATCTGCAGTGATTTTGGAGCCCCCCAAAATAAAGTCTGACACTGTTTCCACTGTTTCCCCCATCTATTTCCCAAGTAAAGATCTCCAAAGGTAAAGTTCATCCAGTAGGAAGAGAAAGACAAAATATCCTCTCTGTAAATTTAGAAGTGTAGGGATATTTTAGATCAGAGTCAATCATAGTGCTAAAATATCTGGTGTTTACTATATTTTTTACTTTCAAAAGGAAGTCAGTGCACTTTTTCTGGTGACAGTACGTGCCCATTTTGTGTACTAGAGCCTTTTTTTTTCAGCAATATTGACACACGATTTAATGTTCCCATTTCTCCTGATTGGTTTGGCACAAACAATGCATTTATTTGCCAATGAATAAGACAGATGTACTTGACTTCCTTCTCTCTCTAACTAACATGTACACACACACATATAAAATATATGTGTGTGTGTAAATATATCATTATTTTTCTTATGAACAGATGCTGAGAATAATAGATTAATGTATGAGTTCATGAATTAATATCCCAAGGATTGTTTAGTCAAGGCAGGGAATACTTTTATTAGCCAAAGACTGATGAAAATTCAAGATTTTTTATGGCATTTGAATTTTGTTAGGTTTTTAGCTTTACATGAATTATTTAAACCTTAAAGTTATAAACAGTCTCTATAAATTGGAGAGGTAACCACAGCCACCCTCAGGAGTTGGGTAGGTAATAAAAATAACTGAAGTTGACCCGATTGTATTCTCGGGATGTACTCTGTTTACACATTAAACACGCAGCTTCACATCCACCCAGAAATGTTTTCTCCTATTTTTCTTGAAACACAAGGCCCTGCTCAATCTACCTTTCATTTTTCCATCTTTGCAATTTACCACCCAATGAATTCTGTAAAGAGAACCAACAGGGCAAGTATCAGGCTGAATGGTTGGAGGACTAAGGCCTCAGTGGTAAAAGAAAGACAGTGGGGAAACTCAAGCTGAATGTGAGAGGAGCAAGTCTCCCGGGCTCTAGCTGGTCCGACCCAAGTAGGAATTTTACACAAAATACCAGATTGCTAAATGTCAGATATTAATTTCTTTTCTCTTCTTTTTTTTTCACCCTCAACGATGTCCAAAACAGTTTGAAGCCAAACCAAACACGTCTGGGTGCAGGTTTAGCCAATGGGATGCTAGTTCACAACCTTTGCTAAATACTGTTTTCTTGTGTGGCAAAATATATATAACATAACTTTTACCATTCTAACTATTTTTCAGTGTATAATTCTGTGGCATGAAGTCTATCCACAATCTTGTGCAACCATCACCATTCGTTTCCAGAATATTTTCATCACTCCAAGTAGAAACTCTAATTAATCTGTTGTGCCTTTTTATTATCAACTTTAAAATGAAAATCGAACTTGAAAAGGTCCCCCAAAGTCACCATACTTGATGCTAAAACAAAACCCTTCAATGTTAGGCTAGACATTTACCTTCTTCTTCCAGAAACTATCCAGGAGTTAAATCCTCTGCCAGATGCAAAGTCTCTCCAGAAATCCTTTATTTCATCACCTCTCAGCTCCATCCTGCTTACCACACCATCATTCCATTTGACCAAACTGTGGCCCTTATTATGGGCTTGAAAATGTCTGCTCTGCACTCACCCAATTTTCCTATACTCTCCACCCTGCTCTTCTCATCTCTGACTCAGGAAAACCTAAGCCCTGTCCAAGAGCATCACAATTTTGAAAGGTCATACTTCATTTTCTAGTTATTATAAACTATTGGTTATAGTCCTAGTGCTGTACAATATACTCTTATAGCTTATTATATACATAATAGTTTGTACCTTTTAATATACTACTCCTATATTGCCCCCTTCTTTTCTTTCCTCACTGGTAACCACTAATTTGTTCTCTATATCCATGCGTGTGCTTCACTAATTTGTCATATTTTTTAGACTCCACATATAAATGATTAGTTCAGTTCAGTTCAGTTCAGTCACTCAGTTGTGTTTGACTCTTTGCGACCCCGTGGACTGCAGCACGCAGGCCTCCCAGTCCATCACCAACTCTTGGAGTTTACTCAAACTCATGTCCATTGAGTCGATGATGCCATCCAACCACCTCATCCTCTGTTGTCCTCCTGCCTTCAATCTTTCCCAGCATCAGGGTCTTTACTAATAAGTCAGTTCTTCACATCAGGTGGCCAAAGTATTGGGAGTTTCAGCTTCAGCATCAGTCCTTCCAATGTATATTCAGGACTGATTTCCTTTAGGATGGACTGGGTGGATCTTCTTGCAGTCCAAGGGACTCTCAAGAGTCTTCTCCAACACCTCTGTTCAAAAGCATCAATATAAGTGATAACATACAGTATTTGTCTTCCTCTGACTCTTTGCGACCCCATGGACTGTGGTCCACCAAGCTCTTCTGTTCCAGAATTCTCCAGGCAAGAATATTGAAGTCGGTTGCTATTTTCTACTCTAGATCTTCCCAACCCAGGGATTGAGCCTGCATTTCCTGCACTGGCAGATATATCTTTACCAGTACATCACCTGGGAAGCCCCCCTACACTGCCCTAGCCCTCAGCAAATACTCTCTGGGAGAAAATCTCTGTTTGACAATCCTGTATATTCTAATTTGTCCATGCTAATCAACATGAATATAAAACATTTTGTTTTTCACCTTTACTATGACAGCTTATGAACAGACTCAGCAGATGCTCCCAGGCAAGAAAATGACCAGCAGTTTTAGCCTTTTCTCTAAAATTTACTTTTGCTAATTCTATAGTGTTCTTGACTTCTGTAATCTTTTTTTTATAGTTGTGATTGCTTTCTACCACTACCACATCATACTCAGAAGCAGACATGTTCATGCCTTTAATGACTTCTTTCCTCTAAATGTGGCTTTAAAAAATGAAGAACAATAAAAACATTAGTCCAGACAAAAAAATTTTTTCCTGGTAGAGTGTAATTTTTATTTGAAATGCAGCTGAAAGGAGAATAGGATTTACTTAAAGTAAATCCACTTTACAGCAAATTTAGATGAGGCATGTCAATTCCAAAAATAACAGGAAGAGATTTCTATTATTCACTCATACACATTTTCCCTCTTTCCTGGAGCAGAGAGGACAGCCATTATTTCCAAGCCTTCAAGCAGGGCCATGTGCCCAGTTATGTCCAATGGACTATGAGCATAAATGATGTATGTCCCTTTCAAGAAAAGATGCTTAAAGATGAGTAAGAATTCTCTGCATTCTCCCTTTCATGGAGACCAGAAAGGTCACATGTTTAAGATATGGAGCCACTCAGTCTGGTCCCTTAAGACAATGCTGGGAAAAGAAGCCACTTTGGAGGTTGCTGGGCTCATGGTGGACTTTGCATCACTAGGAAAGAACTTTGTGTTGAGTCACTGAGTTTTCAGAACATATCTACATCTCTGCTGTGCTTAGCCACTCAGTTGTGTCCAACTCTTTGTGACCCCATGGACTGTAGCCTGCCAGGCTCCTTTGTCCACAGGGATTTTCCAGGCAAGTATACTGGAGTGGGTTGCCATGCTCTTCTCCAGGGGATCTTCCCAACCCAGGAATTAAACCCAGGTCTCCCATATTGCAGGCAGATTCTTTACTGTCTGAGCATAGTACATCCTATAAAGGCAAATAAAATAAGGAATACCTAACCTAAAGATGCATTTTCTCAGATTTTTTAGGAAAAAAAAAACTTTTTTTAGAAATGTTTTTCAGATCCTTAAATCTTTTTTTAATGTTTTTAGAAAAATCTTTCAAATTATAATATTCTAGAAACTGCTGTTTGGAATACTAGGTATTATAGACAATGATTATAATAAAATTATTTCTCAAGGAAGGTTAGTGAAGAATATCCTTTAGTTACATGGTGTGAAGTTTCCTTTGGAGCTTTTTTTTTCTTTCATTCTTTCTTTCTTTTTCATTTTACCCTTGAGGCATAAATATGAAAGGGAAGGTTGTATCTATTCTGAGCTAAACTACATCATACCTTAAACTTGAAGTAATTCTAGTGATGCTATTGTGCATATTAACATCAGGGACTTTCCAGTCTCAGGAAATTAAAGCTGTAGTTTAAAGGGAGCAGCAAAATTTAACCTTTAGTCCTTTATTTTTTTCATCCAGTCATACCATACCCTCCAGCCAAGAGCATTTTATTTAAGTCTTCCCTTCTCAAAGTGATCTCCTTTCCCCTTTCCTCAGCCCCTCCTGCTTATGTTTAAACCTATTTGAACCTATGAGAAAAGCTATTATAAAGAACTATACTATTTTTGTCTAATAGTTCAGTGCAACAGCTTCTTGGGTAATCTGTGTAATTTAAAAAAATCTAATTTTTTTTTATTAGAAAAACACATAACCTCAAAGGATAAACTTTGCTGTTATTCATCAGTTGGTTGTGGGGAGGGGGGTTATCGATGGGAAGTTTAAATATCTTCCCATTTTCCATCAGAACATCTTCTTGGTTGGCTACTTATCTAACCTATCCTTGAATGCCATCCTTGAGTAAAGTTAAAGATGAGGCCAGACTGTTGATAACTGTCTGTGATGGTTAATTTTATGTGTTTACTAGGCCATGAGGTACTCAGATATTTGGTCAAACATTGCTCTGAGTGTTTCTGTGAAGGAGTTTTTGTGAAGGTTTCCATGAGGGTTTTCCCTAACGTGAGTGGGCCTCAACCAATCAGCCAGAGACCTGAATAGGAAAGAAAGGCTGACTCTCCCCCAAGTAAATGAGAATTCCCCTTGCCTGACTGCCTGCACAGAGGGACACGGCTTTTTTTCCTGCCTTAAAACTCCAACTGAAACATCAACTTTTCCTGAGGTCTTTAGGTCTCCTGGCCTTCGGATTAAAACCACACCAGGCTTTTAAATCTTGAGAGTTGTCAGCCATATATACTATGTATACGGTGTGTGTGTTCAGTCTCGTCCAGCTCGTTGCGATCCCTTGGACTACAGCCCACCAGGATTCTCTGTCCATGGAATTCTCTACGGCAAGAATACTGGAGTGGGTTGCCATTTCCCACTCCAGGAGATCTTCCCGACCCAGGGATCAAACCCACGTTACCTGCGTCTCCTGCACTGCAGGCAGACTCTTACTCATTGAGCCACCTGGGAAGCTACTGTGTATATATGAGCGTAGATAAGTAATGTGTGTGTACACGTTAGTTCTATACATGTGTTTACTTGTTTCTCTGAAGAACCCTGACTAGTACACATTCTATGGCTTTAGAACCACATTCTGTTTGTGACCACTACACTTTTTCAGAATCTAGAGAGGTGATACTCATCCCACCTCCAGAAATTGACTGAAAGAAATTTACAAGCAGAAGCAAAACAACCAGGCAACGACCCAAAAGCCAAGATAAGCTAAAGAATCAAATAATTGAAGGCTTAGTATGGTTGGTCTGTTTACTGATCCTAAGTAAACACACGTTGAAGCAACAGCAGAAAACGAAAAGACCAGGAAGAAGGAAACAGGGGAAAAAAAAAATGGAGAGAAATGAGTTAGCCAGGAAAAGCCACAGACAGAAGGAGCGACAGACATGACGGATAAACAGCAGTGCTGGTGGCAGCAGGTCTCCTGAGAGGGGAAAGGATTTCAGGAAAGTTCGGAAGATGGCAAGGGAGTACAACTTGCAATGAGAAAAGATTCGCTATCTGGGTTATCCAAGCCCAGCTAACCCCTATATTCACCATGGGCATTAATAGACATATGGATTGAACTCATAAGGAAGGTCTGGAGTCATTAAAGAGAGATAATCTTCATGAGGAGATTTGTATTTTGGCATCTGTCACATGGTATTGTAGTTACTACTCTGTCCTTTCTTACTGTATAACAAGTCACCCCTAACTGATTTAAAACAACGACGCATTGTTCTCACAGATCTGTGGGTTGTCAATCTAGTGATTCTTCTGCCAGACTCATCTGGGATCACTCGTGGCTGTAGTCATCTGACAATCCTGCTGTGGTCCCAGATAGCCTCAGTCACATGCCTGGGACATTAGCACTGGCAGGGCATCACTTTCTCCCCATAAGTCAGACTAGCTTCTTCACAACACAATGCTCTTTATTATTTTTTGCATATGTATTAAAAATTTGTTTTAATTGGAGTATATTGCTTTACCATGTTGTGTAAATTTCTGCTATACAACGTGAATCAGTCATATGCATACATATATCCTCTCCCTCTATGTCTGCCTCCCACACCCCATCCCATCCATCTAGGTCACTATGGAGCTGAGCTCCCTGTGCTATACAGCAGGTTCCCACTAGCTATCTACTTTACCCGTTAGTGTATGTATCAACGCTACACTCTCAATTCCTCTCATCCTCTCCTTCCCCTGCTATGTCCAGAAGTCTGTTCTCTATGTCTGGGCCTCTATTCCCACAGTGGTCTTTAGATTTCAAATGGACAAACCCCAATATGCAGGCACTCATCAAACGTTCTGCTTGGCTCATGTCTGCTAATGCCCCATTAGCCAAAGCAAGTCATGTGACCCGAACTAGAGTTGATGGGGCAGGATCCACAAAGGGCATAAATAAGACAAGGTTGATATACCATAAGGATCTACTGCATCTGCCATGAATTTCAGACCTTGAGTTACATTCCCGTCCCTGAGCACATTCCCATTCCTCAGTACTTGCCTGACATCCTTAGTTCATAATCAACATCTTGGCAGTACTCCCTTTAGACAACATTTTGGGTGTTCTAGTGAAATATAACCTGGGCACACATGGTGGAAATATAGTATTGTATTATGAATGTTGTGCCTATTTCTCCTTCATATTGTAGTTTGAGCATTACATTGACTTTAAAAATACATTAAAACATAGTAGCTTATACTAAGAATTTTCTCACAAGATAAAGCTACACTATTATTGTTGCTTTTTGGTCGCTAAATCCAGTCCAACTCTTATGACCCCATGGACTGTGGCCCACCAGGCTCCTCTGTTTCTGGAATTTCTCAGGCAAGAATCCTGGAGTGGGTTGCCATTTTCTTCTCCAGGGCATCAAACCAGCATCTCCTGCATTAGCAGTCCAGTTCTTTACTACTAATCCATACCGGGAAGCCCAAAAGTTATATTACAAAACAGTTTTTCCAATAAAGCAGTGTCTGGCGTCTGATATTTGTCAAAGAATGAGTTAAGTTTGAGTGTTTATGGACTAGGCTTCAATTACTTACAAATTCTTAAAGCTCAGAGTTCAGTTCAGTTCAGTTGCTCAGTCCTGTCCGACTCTTTGTGACCCCATGGACTGCAGAACCAGGCCTCCCTGTCCATCACCAACTCCCAGAGCTTACTCAAATTCATGTCCATTGAGTCGGTGA
Organism: Aepyceros melampus; assembly: GCA_006408695.1. Taxonomy (NCBI): domain Eukaryota; kingdom Metazoa; phylum Chordata; class Mammalia; order Artiodactyla; family Bovidae; genus Aepyceros; species Aepyceros melampus. The sequence goes on from SJXQ01001313.1 coordinate 212,382, forward strand.
TGCCATCCAAACATCTCATCCTCTGTCGGCCCCTTCTCCTCCCACCCTCAATCTTTCCCAGCATCAGGGTCTTTTCCAATGAGTTGGTTCTTCGCATCAGGTGGCCAAAGTATTGGAGTTTCAGCTTCAGCATCAGTCCTTCCAATGAATATTCAGGACTGATTATTATTTAGCATTGAGAGGGTGGATCTCCTTGTAGTCCAAGGGACTCTCAAGTCTTCTCCAGCACCACAGTTCAAAAGCATCAATTCTTCGGCACTCAGAGTGTCACTAAATTGTTAGTTTAAAACTGAAAAAAAAAAAAAAAAAAAAAACTGTGATCGTTACTTTTGATCTCTGTTTTCTGAGAATGCCACACAGGAAGCACAGGGGTTGGGGGTGGGGAGTGAGAGGTCACTCATACATAAGAAAGCAGAGGAAAATCATAAAACTTGCACACCTTACTCGACCAGTAAGGTGTGAATGTTTTACTTTTACTACTCATCACCTCTCCAGACCTCCAAACTGCTCAACCGCCCTCCTTGGCAGGGCCAATTTGCTTAGATGAACGTTCGGCTTGTGCACGTATCACACAACGTACAACATACAGAACAGACGCAGCTCCTGAGCCCAGCAGCTGGAGGGGACGCTCTGCACACAGTAGGAGCACCATAAACCTTGACTGACTGAGTCCATCGCCTCGGTTGACTCGAAGCCATCTTGCCCCCGGGCAATTTCCTTACATCTCTCCAAGCCCACACCCTGGCCCAAGAGGCGCTGAGCTCGGAGCAGATGGCAAGTCCCGGGTGCCAGGTGTGCAGCACGCTCGGCGCGGTCTGGGGCACCAGGTTCGTGGTCCCTGCTCCTCCCCACCCCTCCCACTCCCACGAGTCGCCGTCGGCGCCACACGTGATGTCGGGCCAAGGGGGACTCGGGGAGGGGCGGGGAGGGCTGGGAACACTGAGCTCCCGTGCCCGGCGGAGCCCGCGCGTGCTGCGCCCGCCCCCCTTCCCCTCTGACCCGCGTCACCTGGCAGCCCGCGCGGCCTCCGCGCCTCCCCATCTTCGCTCTCTGCGGTCGAGCGCCTTTCTCCCTCCCCCGCCCTCTTCCTCTCTTTCTCTGATCTTGACATTTCGCCTCGCTTCCCTCTGCCCACTCCCCGGCGGGCTTCCCTCGCAGGCAGGCGCGCCTGCTCCAGCCTGCCCGCCCCCGCACCACCTCCAATTGTAGGTCAACTGGCTGGTTAACGTTGGCTTAGGTGTGCTCTTGTTTAAGCGTTTTTCCATAAGTGGGATCAGACGCTTTCCCCACGGGGCTCCAACTGGAATTGCTTCTTCTTGGCTGTGGAGCTGGGGGGCGGGGGCGGGAATCCCGCGGGATGTGCTGCCATCCACGCCGCGCGCTGCGGTCACTGGGATGGTTTCGAGGCGCCCCGCGGGGGTTGGCATCCCCACCCGGGCGCCTGCTCCCGGGGCCTGGCTGCCGCGGCGGCCTGCGGAAAGGTAGAAGCATGCGAATCCAAGGGGGACAAAGCGAGCCGAATCCCTCCAGAGCACTCCGATGCTCAGTAACTGCGCCCGGGGCGCAGCCTCTATCGGTGATTTACTTGCCAGAAACTCCCTCCTCCCAGACCTGAGACCCAGGGCCGATTCCCGGGGGGCGTCTGTGCGCTCCTGCCAGGGGGCCCGGGCACTGCGACTCCCGCCCCCTCCCCGCCTTCCCCGCAAGAGGGAGGGCACCGAGGCACGCGGAAGCCCCCTCTCCGAAGCCCCGGGGGAGGGGATGCTTGAAGACTCGAGTGCAACCAACTGTCAACCTCCCTTCGCCCTACAGCTTTTCCTCTGTACCCCCCCGCCCCGCCCAGCGCGCACACACCCTGCTCTGCCCTCCCGCA